>CM055842.1:27079566-27469566 GCA_029490765.1 Euthynnus affinis
GGGAGAGGCATTCTTTAAGTGGAAGACAGTGCTTATGGCAGCAATGCAGCAAGGAAATACTGTGCGCCCTATCTCACATGAACATGGTTAAAATCCACCACAGATATCAAACAACAGCAGGTAAAGGACTCCTCGCTGGTAAATGTACATGCAGTTAAAGTGTTATGCAACAAGAAGTCAGCACAACAGTTCCTATGTAGCATACTAATTGATCAGGGGCATTAGAAACTAGGGTTGGGCCAAAGCCTAAGCTAAATGTTTGAATAATGATGAGTGACTTTCCATTGTGGTCATGTTACAGCACCTGCTCACACAATTGTAGTTTACGAGGTATGAAATGTTATTAAGTATAGGGTTAATGTAAAATAGAGAACATACATTTAAGAAATTACTCAATTATTCAATAAATTATTCAATTTTTAGCGCTGAAACAATTAGTCGACGGATAAAATAATTCTTGACTGCAACAAGAATTATATATATGTCAATTATTGAGTGAAAAGTCACTTGATAAGCTAGAACCTGAAAAAAAAATACTCTGTGGTTTTAATTTTTCCAGTGTGAGGATTTTTTGCTTTTCCCTGTTTTCTATTATTGTAAACAGAACGTCTTTGGGTTTCAGCTCTGATCTTTGGACACCATCTTGGACTCTGGGAACTTGTTTTGGACACTTTTCACTATTAGACTGTTAGATGCACTAATCAAAAACAATTAATATGTCAGTTCTAGTCATTTAATAACTACAGTAGCACAAAAAGGCTCTACAAATTATATCAGAGCCAACTAAGTGACAAAATCTTGCTCCCTCAAAGTCCATTTATACTGCAACTAAATCCAGTGTCTACTGCAGAGATCTGTCCATTTTTAGAAATTTCCAGAAATATTCAGAACATACCTGAAAGACTGCACTGGATGTAGGTGAAGCCATTGACAGAGTTTCTCAAAGGCTTTAAAGGACTACTGGTAAGGATTTAGTGGCATCTAGCAGTGAGGTTGCACAGTAATCAAGTGAATACCCCTAACCCTTCCCTTCCAAGCGTGTAGGAGAACCTACGTTGGTGGTGAAACTCTCAAAAAAACAAAAGGCAAAAGGCCTATTCTAGAGTCAGTGTTTGGTTTCTATGTTCTGGGCTACAGTGGAAATATGGCGGTGCAACATGGCAGGCTCCGTGGAAGAGGTAGATATAAAAGGCTCATTTGAAGGTAACGAAAACAACAATTCTTTTTTTCAGGTGATTATACACTAAATAAAACATACTTATGAATATTATTTTCCATTTCTGCCAAGTCCATTCCACTAGATGCCACTAAATTCTACACTTTTAAGTAAAAAATAAGAATTTAAGTCTGAATATGATACTTAATTACTTGCTAAAATAAACACTCCTTATCAATGAAAAGTTAAATTCTACAAGGAATAATTATTCAATACAGAAGAGTTTAACACCAGTAGTATCCCAGTATGTTATGAAAGAGTTAACACTCAAAAAACAGTTATGTCTGGAAAAGTCAGGAAAGGAAACACACTGGCCTCCATTAGGCTTGTGAAAACATCAAACAAGCAGAATTTAATTCATTGGCCTGAACTTCCCCTTGACCCCCTGAATTTACTCACCCACATCATACAAAGGTTATCTTTTTCCTAAGCACTCTCACTAACCCCGCCTTACCTTCTCCCACACAGAGACGGTGCAAGACTGAAAGACTAGTTCCCTCATATCCAGACGAGGAACAGGCAAAAAACAGTAAGTTTCGGTCTGACGAAGTCTGTCCGGACCGTAGTGATGGAGAGACAGACAGAGCTGTCTTCACAGAGTTCTGAAACCGCAGTATAAGGCTGCAACCTGATCCTGAAGTTCAGCTGAAGTCCATGATGCTATCCAAGCCTGCCGATTAAATTACAGCATGCTGCCAAAGCTCCAGTCGCCCAATAACACACCATCGAAGACTGACACAGTAAATTAACATGAACTCAAGGCCAGTGTAACAACTACATGTACTAAAGGACAGTGTATTCATGCAGCAATGATAGGAAAGCCTTTCTTGAAAATGTAAACAAGTATTCCATGACTCCCAGACATTTTCTGGTCTGCCTCTTACTCTCTAGGAGGGTGCACTTTAAATATTCAGTCCCTGAGAAGTGGCTCAGTGCCCTGTTAAGACCTGTGTCAGACGACGCTTTGAGTATGCTTGGATTCAGCAGTGAGAGTGGAAGACTGACTCCTTGCCATCTTTTCTGGATGCTGATAAAATATACAAAACATTCAGTAGGGTATGCTTATTCGCGCTGTGCTTTCCCTCTAATCAGGACATTCACAGGACTTTCCCATTGATGCAGAGGGGATCCTGAGCTGGCTCTCATTTCACCAGAAATCCTTGAGATACCTAAGACATCAGCTAAAAAAAAAAAAAGTCTGAAGGAGAAGGAGAGAGATGCAATCTAAGCAAGTGACCCAGAAAACAACCTTTTCCTGGTGAACTCATTGGACAAAAAGTCATGTCAGCAGTGTGAGTCATCCAAAGTCGGCCTGTCAGGACCATTTGCCTCTCACACTCATCCCAAAGTACCTACTGAGAACAAAAACCTCACAAAGGCATCATCTCAAATGCAGCAAGTAGGAGGAGAGTAAACTTAACAGTAAACAACCCGCTCTGAGAAAGAAAAAAAAAGAAAAAGAAAAAGAAAAACACGTCTAACCACTGAACAAAACGCTCTGATGAACAGCATTACCGACTGAGACAAAGGAAGCAAGAGAGGGTTACAGCAGGATACAATGATACAATAGCTCCAGACAAACACAGCTCATCCCAACTCTTCTGACACTGTGAGTGGCCAGCTTATCAGTCAGCTCCTCTGTCTGTATGAGAAACGCTGGCAGCCATCGTTGGCCTTTAATTCCACCCAGGCACTGATCTAATTAAGGGGCACTAGACTGAGCACAATCGCCCACCTCCTGATTATTTACAACTACACAAAGATTTAAAAACAAAGCCGGTTTCGTGTTCAACAAATGCGCATATTTATGAAATGAGAGCCAAATCACAAAAGGCATACAGTTTTCAAGTGGCATGCGACCATTTTTTTTGCACATGAAAATCTGTCAACGTATCATGATAGTTGTATGATGCCTTCTGCGGCTCTGGAAGGTGCTTTCTAAAGTCTGAAAAGATAACCCTGTTGATGTCATAGTGACATCAACAGTCATCTGGCTTGAGAACTGAGACTACACATTTGTAATAGAAAGAGTGTATCAGAAAGTTAGAGTTGGAGTTTGAAAGACATGAGTATTTATCAGGCAGAGAGGGCCTTAGAAAATTACATAGTTGCATTATGGGAATTGAGGGATCCAGTGTTTTGTTGGGCTGGAGCTTTACTAGGGACTGAAAGTCAGGATATCTCGGCCTCTACTGCTTCAGTTCTGACCATTGTGCTTTTAATCTCTCTCTCTTGTGAATCCTCCAACTTAATGATAGTGCAATGTTAAATTGCAAAGAGTGCACTGCATTGTTGGAGCTACAACCATTATCTAAACCTCAGGATGTCACACCACAACTAAATAAATGGATACACAATACTGCAGTTAAAGTAAACACAATAAAACAGGTTTTATTGTGTTTAGTCATGAACTGTCCCTTTAAACTGCTCTTTCACTTGACAGTGCAGCCTGGGGACTTCAGTGACAGGCATTGTAATTAGCCACCACATAATGGGAATGACTTTATTAAGCTCCTGCTGGGTCAGAAACAGATTTAGGTTACCAAAACACATGTGCTACCAATTATTCTTCTTTTAATCAGGTACTATTATTTCATGATAGTTTTCTTTTTCTTTCGCTCCATCAGTGCATAAGTGCGTAAATGATACACAAAGTCAGACCTCTCTTTAGGAGAGCTAGTATCAATATTTATGGACTGACTGAGTCAATAAATACCAGTGGCCAGTCCAAAAATCAGTGCATGCTTGCTACGTATTTTAATCTCCCTCTGAAGGTCACATTACTCCAACAACGCCTGAGAGGGCGAGGCGCACGCACACTCAACTAAATTAGCCAGCAGCTTTTGCATACACACCACCCTGACCCTGCCCTAGTTCCGGGCCCGTCGCTAGGAGGGGCATCGGGGTGCAATGCCCCCCCCCCCCCCCTCCAGGTGCATCTCTTGCCACCCCACATACATGTATCCACCCATCTATGCCATGTTGCACCCTGCATCTGACAAAATTAATTTTCCAATAAAAAACAGATACCTGTGTTTTGCATTTGTGCTTACATTTGAGATTATGCAGATAAAACTTGTTTTGGTATGAAATTAAATATTTGAGGAAGACCATCAACCATCAAATCTCACACATAACTGCAAGATTAAGGGTGACCCACTCAAAGAATTTTGGGAGGTAGCATTAGTAAATAGTATGTATGGTGATGATGGATACAATTTATGAAAATGGCTTAATGTCAAAGCAAATTTAAGCAACAAAAATAAAAAGAGATGTCCGGCTTTGAATCAAAAGAAAGACAGGTTGGAGGGACAAATCATGACAGAAGGCCAAGCTAACATTGACGTTAGCCATGCAGGGAGAGACTCTTAATTAGGATATTGTATAAAGAGACAGTTGGTAGGAGATTTGAATGCTGAAGAGACAACTGAGGTTTCTTCTGTCAAGACAGGACAAACTACTGTTTTGTCACAGTTTTGCAGCATTTTTGCCTTACTGAATTCCATTTGTGGGTTGTACATGGAATTTGTTGTTGCATTTTTTCTAATAAATAACAGAGCAGCCCATGACCCAGGCTGCAGCAATACATTTATGTCCATCACGGAATTAAATAAAGAATTTAAATAAAAAATCCTGCATTAAACTTATTAAACATTCAAAATTCATTCTCAGTTTTGAGGAATGTCTTCACTGACCACCATCGCACCATGCACCATGCACGCAAGGCGCAGCTGGTGCAGCTGGCCTTTGACAGAGACCTCACATGTAAATGCCTGAATGAATGGAAGGACAAGGTCCTCAGGACAAGACATGTTGCCTGCAGCTCTTCTAACAGTGAGTCCAGTGATTTAGAAAACTGTAGGTGGTGAGTGTCGTAGAGTGTGTTTAGAAACTGTGAGGCTGAGTTCACTGAGCTGTGGAATAAGGCCAACAACGCTCACACTGCTCAGGACACTTAGATTACAAACACATTTAAACTCAGGCTTGTTATGTTATGTTGTGGCATTGCGGTGAAATTAATCAGCTTTTGTTTAAGCTACATTCTTGTTAATGAAGTTTGTATAAGTAAATGCTTGTGCTACACTGTGATGCGCTCTGATGCAGACATCGAGTGAACCCTACTTCCAGTGTGGAATTAACAAGTTTCTAATCTGTTTTTGTATTAAAGCATGGGTTGTTGAGCATTATCTTAATATGAGGCGTTCTCTTGTCACATAGTGTTAATGGCATTTTTACCCTGTAAAAATCTATGCTTTCATCCATGTTTAAAGTCCAGCCCCCCGTGGAAACTAACGCCCCCCTCATTCAATTTGTTCTGGCTACAGGCCTGCCTAGTTCAACCAATGTCACTGAGACACATACTACATTAAAATAGTGTAAAAACAGAGAGCACTCATCGGCCATGAATGGATTATAAAAGCCATCAAGTGGCAGATGCTCAAGCTGCACCTAAATAGGCTGAGTTTTCAGAGTTTAGCCCTGTGTAACTCATGTACATTATAGATGAGGCAGAGGAGAAGGGGAGTGTTCAGTGGAGCACTATCAGTTACCAGAAGGCCAATCTAAATCTCCATCATCATGACTAACCTCTATTTCGGAGCCACAGGGGTGACACAGCAACAAGCTCAGCCTCCCCTGCAGGCTGCTGTAAACTTAGGCACAACTCTCCAGCCTCCACGGAGCTGCACAGAAAGAGAAAGAAAAAAAAAACTGACTGTGTTCTCATTTCTAAAACTAAGGGACTGCCAAAGTGATTGCTGCCATCATATGAATTTGTCACTTTGCTAACAGGGCTTATGAAAGTTAGATGAACATTTTACGATCTTGTTAAAACCGGTTACATTATTAAAAGGGCACATTCATCCTGCGAGGCGAGAAAGAGAGCCTGTAGCAGATTGAAATTTTAATAAGCTCAATGCAGTTGCTAGAGATTGAGAAACTTGGCAGAGATTTAGCTTTGAAATCCTGAATATGGGCATGAGATGATTTAGCCTCATTGTATCATGCATGCACTCAAGCGGGTCAAAAGACAGAGGATTCTGCAAACCTGTGATAAACCCATTAACCAGCTTAGCTTCATACACTTCCCGCAGCATTTAATCTGTGATATGAAGCAATGTTTCTACTGCTATTTTTGATGTAGTCCCTTTTAGTTTGATATAATAAAGCAATATCAGGACTGCATATATTTTTATTTTAGAGGTCTATTCCTGAACTTAAAAGCCACATTATCTCAAATCTGTTGTTTTTTTTTTTTTTAGGAGTGACAGTGGGGGTTTTTCCCTACATGGTGCCACACTGCTGCTGAATAAATACAGAGAGTAGTGTGATGCTAAAGCCCATGGCCATCATGACAGGCCAGACTGTAGATGAAGGTGGCTGGTGTCAGCAGGCTTGGAAACACCTGACCCTGGAAGAGACTGAAGAGGACTCTGCCACTCTCTGCTATCTGTGATAAGGCTGCGATAAACGTTATCTCAGCATCATAAGTGTATTGTAATCTAGTAAGGTAAAGGCCCGCCCCTCGGCTACATACAGGGCTGTCTGTGTGTGTATGTTTGTGTGTGTGTGCCTTTGTCTGTTTACACGCTGGCACCAGATATCCTGAGTGTTAAATCATGCCATGCATCCCGCCAGCTCCTTGCGGATCTGTTACAGCAGAGAGGCAATGGGCCTTGTTCCAATAGCAACACATTCTTACAGTTTACATACAAGGCTCGTATCTCAGTTAGGAAATGAGACGGGAGTCAGATCCATGTCTACTGTTCATGAATGATGATACATTATGCTCTGTGAGCTCACTCTGTAGTTGGTATTTGATTTGATGAAATTCAAATGAATCAATCACAACCTCAAGTATCTACAGTTTAAAATACCAAACATTCAACATTTATGTCAATTTTTGCTTGCTTTTTCTCTTATTTACATAATTGAAAGCTGAACTGGGTACTTTTTGGTTCCTTTTGAGGTTATAAGACAAAGCTGCTATCTTCGTTACAAAAATATCTGTCTTCTGATGATAAGGAAGGGGAGGAAGGGGAGGGGGCTACACTAGAAGTTTCCTGTGTAATTCTGTGTAAACTGTCACTTACACTATGAGTTTAGCTGCCAAGAAAATATACATAGCATAATATTTTAATCATGTAAATTGATCAAATAGTAAAAATCATTTGATCAAAAAAAGAAAAACTAAGTAAACTGAGTCTAAATGAAAAAGCTGTTCAGCTGTTGATGATACAGGAGGATGTGAATAACAGAAAAAATTGATTTTAACATTGTGAGAAAATATACGTCAGAATTGCTTTGGGCCAATATTGCATTATTCATCTTTCAAACTGGAAATCACATGATTTCATATAATGGAGGAGGCCAACATGAGTGTAAAGTTACTCTGAAGTGTCTATGATTACAAAATGATATTGACAAAAAATGTCCCATAATATCTCATTGGGTCATATTGCATAAATCGAAAAGGGGAGGTGTGGATGCAATGGGAGGTGGTTCAGATGAAAATAAAATGAGTCTGGAGTGTCTGTAAAAAAAATTTAGAAAGTGATTGATAAAAAATGAAAAGCACTCTTGACCATTTTGCGGGCACTTTTGAGATGGTCCCTAACTTCAGCTGGTTAGTTTCTTATCTACTGTCAAGTTTTCAGAGTGCAGGCTTGTACTATCTCATCATGAGGTAAAAATAACACCTGGGCAACATCAGATGAAAATATGGATGCTATTCATATCTGTTCATATCTAAATAATGTATTCATATTCATTTACATCCCCACTTCTTTGTTTTTGACATCTTAACAAACTAAACAATTATTTGAAAAAACAATTAATATATTATTTGATATTGCCAATAATCACTGCAGATCTGGCGACAACAGATGTGACAGAAAAATGGAAAAAAATGGAAAAGTGGAAAAAAAAAAAGAACCCACAAAAATATTCTCCACTCTAACTGTAGATTTTCACACATACTGCACAATGTTAGGTTATGTTAGCTGCCTATTCAGCTGTATCTAGCATCAGTGCAGTAAAGCGTTGGGCCTGCCACTATAGTCATAAAGAAAGACATACAGTAGATGTCAAGGAAGAACCTGGTTGAGCCCTGTGCATCTATAAAACAATGGCTGATAACTAGTCAGCCCACTGGAGAAATAGAAAAGGCTGCAGAGTGAATGGTGTGTAGTAAAAGCAGTGTGTTGTCCTGGGTCAGCCAGCAGCATCTGAGCGTTAATAAGGGGGGTAATTGAATTAGAGGATCAGTGGAGGCCTGTAGTGTGGGCGCCACGCGGCTCTAATTTCATTATAAGTGATGTAAACATGAGGTTGGCCCCCAGCACAGGGGCCTCCCACATCAATACATGCACAAACACACACATAAAAATACACATGCAAAAATAAGACACTCATACATGGCAATCAATTTACAAAACCACAAATGTACACCTGTTTGTCTCATGTAACATCCTGTCACAACACATGGAGATTAGTACCCGTGTGCCAGTGTGAGTTTGCACTAATAAAGTAATAATAATGGATCGGCAGGGGAGCAACATTATGTGGCACATGAAACACGGGAACACAGTGTTTGTGCAGTGTCAGCTACTGACTATATTCAAAGTATTATTATATTTGATGCAGCATGGTGTCTCAGTTTAGTTCTGTTGCCTCACAGCAAGAAGGGGACTTATTATGAGCTCTGGTTCTTTCTGAGTGAAATGTATGTATTCTACCCCAGACCTCTTAATATTAATAAACTGGAATAAATGACAAACCTGGGCAGTGACGGTGGTGTGGGAGAGAGCACATGAGACATGCAGAATATTTTTAGTTCTGTTTGTTTAGAGGCACATGATGGGTATGCCGCAGTCTATGATATCTATACTGAGAAGTGACTGTGACTTTTTCCAGTCTGTGTGTGATGCATATTCATGATCAACACTCAAATGTGCCTCGGCCTGATGATTCACTTGACCATCAAACTGAGCGCAGCCTGAGTAAACCCGTAGGCCTGACTGTAGGCCTCCTCCAAGTCATGAATAGTTATGAGGGCAGGAGTTAACCAAGGAGAAACTGTTCACATCCCTAATAAGTCTTGCCCCTTGTCATCATGGCTGAGACACTCCGGAGACAAATGGGTAATGGTTCACATCCTCAGCTTATCAATATGCTGATGGGTCATTCAGAGCATTGGAGGAAAACAGAGGGATAAAGAGACAGGAATAATCTGAAATGCACAGAAATGACTCGTCAATCTCGTAACACCAAAAACGTCACACTTCCCATTACTGCATCAGGCAGTAAATCTTCTCCACTTTAAACAGCACATCTTCATGCAACTCACATCTGTCAAATGCTCAATGCTGAAAAATGTTCAAAATGCTCGCTTTGACCAGCATTTGACAGATGCGCCTGTTTTATTTTTTGACACCCTGGAAAGCCTGCCAATTTACCTCGAAATTTTCCCTGCAAAGCAGGCTGAAAACATGAGTTAAGACTTTAAAGACCTTCCAAATCTACAGCCATTCCTGTAAGGCTTTCAAGATCATTTAAAGCAAGACTGTGTCACTTTTGGGTTTGCTGATACAACCTTACTTGGTCTGGTAAGACCAGTACCATATGGTGGCTGAAGTTAGCTAATGTTAGCAAGCTTTAGATAGATATTACTGTATTAATGGACGCTACTGAGGCATTTCACTGACATGTTAACTCTGCACTACTTGTGCAACTGTAACACTGAATTTAGCATTATTACATAACTATCACATTTGGCCACAGTGGCCACTGTTCAGCAAAAAATGCATCCTGTAGTATCGCTTTGAAGAAGCAGAGGCTTAGAAGAAAATAGATGTGTTTCACGGCAGTTGCACAAGAATCATTATGATGATCTCTGATCATCTACAGAACTAGCTAGTTGATTAGTTGAAACTTTAGTATGGGCAGGTTTATACCCAAAACATAAATGACATGTTATATCTAAATGTGACTGGAGTATAAGCGAGACTTTAATTATCTCACTGTCACCGTTTTTTCCAGAACTGCACTGTAAATGCATAATGCAGTGTGTAGGCAGGAAAGTGACATGTTCCTTGATCTCAAATCCTCCTGCAGTCATACAATAAAAAGTCCTGTAATAGAGGAAAACGTTATGTAAATGTCAGCTTTTGCAGAGTAACATCTATAAGTCAGTATCTGTAAAATTCCCTCTCCAGCACAAATCCGCGGCAATCCTAAAAGAGGACAAGCAACAAAGGTAACAAAAAGGGTACAAAATCTCTAGGGCAAAGTTAAAAAATGTCACTTTTATCAAGCTTGCTCACAGGAATACACACATGCTGCGTGAGACGGAAAGATGCGACGCCTGCAGACATCTGTGTACACAAGGAAGACACCTTTGCCAGGGTGCGTCTGCGGTTAGTTGATTGCATCTCCATCATAAGATAACAGAGCTGCAGGCTAATGGTGCTTACTGAAGAAGTGCCTCATGCTCTGTCAGTTTTTCATTACCACTTCACACAGTCTTACGTAGGATCATGCAGTACTGGTAATTACTGATGTACGCCAATCTTTCAGGATCCATAATCGGTTGTTTTTCCACCTCAGGGAACTAACAACACCACCTCCAACCCACTCACCCCTCTCTCCGATACCCCTGTTCTTCCCAGTCCATTTCTCTGTTGACTGAGCGCTTCAAAATGCCAGCTTAATGACAAAATAGGATGCATGCAGACTTCAAAAGCACTTGTTTCCCAGCAACCACCACAGGTAAGACAGAAGAGCTTTTGGATAACCAGACCTCACTCACGAATGTTATAATTATCAGAAGCTACATCAAACGTTCTGTTGATTCACTGCCAAAAGCATAAGAAGGCACACTCATGTTCTTTCCACTGACTTATAACAATATCTTTAGGGAGCTCGATTCATGAAAGTGTGATTTAACTAATTAATTCCAGTTTTGAAATACATATTATTATTCACATTCAGTCTCTTTTAAAAATGCTGCTGCGCATGACTGAGGAGACAGGCGAGCCCTTAAGAAATGTTGACAAGCTAATTATCGAGTAGCCCTGTCACAAGCAGGCGGAGACTTTAAAAATAAAGTTCACACCACCCTCATTATGCAAACAGTCAGTATTGCTAACCTCGCACCCCTATAGACTACAGCTTGCGGACTTTAACATGAGAAGGCCACACTCTCCATGCGTGACACAAGAAGGTTCGAGGGTTGTGAAAGCCATGTGAGAACGTGTGTTTCTGTAGTGTAGTGTGAGTGCAAACCATCCAAAGCGAAAGCAGGAAACACGAAAAGAGAAAGTCAATACAGACGTCAACTCTGTCAGCCCTGTTCGTTAGTTTCTTATGTTACCATTTCTGCCAATATAACTTGTCTCTCTTCACTCCATTAGGAAATATCAGTTACATTAACTGTTAATTAACACGCAGGGAGAAGCTGCTAATAACAAAGCTTCAGTTTATGTTTCTGCCAAAAGATGTCAACCATAATGTCACCCTCTGCGAAAACAACAGTCTGGTAAGTGCTGAGGACACACAGGAGAGAAAGCCAGCAGCCCCACACATACATACACACACACACACACACACACACACACACAAACGACTCATCCCCTCTGCACACGCACCACACTGAGGTTTAATCGATGCAGCTCATTCATATTGAACCACAGACGTCAGGGGAAGCCGGGGGAATTACAAGCAGCCTCCGCTGTGAGAACGCAGCCCGGAGGAAGCCTGAGGAAGCCTGAGGAAGACGAAGCCAGAGTCATTCTGGAAACCCGCTGTTTACTGTCCACAGCATTGCAACAACATGGCTACTGGGTGTCCCCACACCACAGGAAACAACACTACAACAGTGTTTACACCAGATCTTTGACATCAGTGTGCTAAATTTGGGGGATATTTAAACATTAATGAATTACTGTATCTTTAAGAATGATAATATACACTTAAAAATGATCCATGTGAAAAATGATCCATTTTAAAAATTATATATATTTATGAATGCATGTTTTACTGCATTCGTAAATATGAAGATATCATGAAGTCACAACAATGCAGCAGGGTTTCATTTTGGATTAGCTGCCATATAGATTGAATAATCAGATAAACTCTCAAACAAAGTATTCATAAGGAAAATATGGATGATTTAGTGTCAAGCTAACGTATGCTATGTTGGCAAACAGGCCACTTTCCCAAATTCTCACTTTAGGCTTGGTGTCCTTCTTCAAACAGGGGCAAGGAAATGCACGGGCCCAAGTTCAGGACTTGTGACTCCTGACTTTTCCCTGACACGATCAGTAATCATGAAACACGGAGTAAACTGCAACTTTGACCCCAATTAATCCAAACGTTGATTCCAAAAGAATGAGAGGGGAAGCAAGTTCAGTTAATTTCAAAATTAAACCAGTAACCAAACAAGAAAAAAAAATCATGGTTCACAAGTTCACAATCCAAAGCAGAGAGAAGAACATGAAAGCTAAACAACACAGCTAAAAGCAAATGCCTTAACAGCAGCCTCCTACTGCTCCTAATGACCCATACCCAATGCAGCATCAACAAGCCTTTATCTCCCTTTCACACAGAGAACTCACCAGTAACTTCTGCTTTAGCCTTTGGTGGCTCAGGGTCTGCGGGCTGAGTCTCAGAGCTCTGCTGTTGTCCTCTAGAAGACGAAAGCTGTCCAAACGCTGTATGCCTGGGAGCTGCAGTGGCAGGATTTCATTTCTCAGCTGTGGGGGAGTAAAACAGAAAAGTTGCAGTCATATGAAGCACTTCAGCTAAATGAATATAGTAATGGTAGTGCTAGGAAACCAAACATTCCCTCAGTTGCAAGTTATCAATATAACAGTGACATTTTTACAATTTCATTGCGCAAACTTGAATTCAAATAACTGCTGCTAAGTCCCACTGGTGATGAAATCTGTTAGCACTCTGTAAGTGTAGGTGAGTGGCCGCTAAGAGCCAGCAGGTGGTCTGAGTGGAAAAACAGCTAACAGTAACACTCATGCAGTGCAAGCAGAGTGTGTTCTCCTTCACGTGTTCAGTTTGAAAATAAAAATAAAAGTAAAGTATCTACTGGACCACCTGCTGCATTGAGCACATGTGTACAAATCAGTAAAAAAAAAAAAGAGCCACACATAATAAAACCAGAAAGTGAGTGTTTTCTTAATGGATGAGCTGTAAAATCAAATCAAAGTTGTCATGTGTTGTGCTTGTTAATCTGTGCATGTCACAAGATGTCAGCTGATTGGTGTAATGACCAACTCGATGCTTCACATAGCTCTTGTTTATTCACATTTCCAGTCCTGAAAACAACCAAGCAAGATTTGGCCTAGTGTATCAATGAAAAATAACACTCACACACTCATTCAACCAGATACTTACAAACCCACACAAGTATAAGATGCCAACAAGGTAAAATAACATCCTCTCTCCATGTTCAACCACTTAGCCAGCAATGCTGATAGCACTACCTAAACTGCTTGTTATTGCCAAGCTAGTGGAGCTGGCTGGAAATAATAATGCCTCGTTTTAAATTATTCATGGCTCCAGTCAGGTGGAACCAGATGCTGCTTTTGTGTCATAGAGGGAGAGCTGTAACTCGACTCAAGCATGGAAGGCCATCTCTTTATGGGGGTAAAGACTGGATGGAACAAGCGTGGATGCTGCTGGGCTACAAACAAAACACAGGATGTCATGACACTCGCTTGGCTGTTACCATGTGACATTTTCCTGCAACTGTTCAGACTGAGGACGATGGTTCAGCTGGTTGGTCCATATGGGGGCCGAAGCCCAAGGCGCTCCTTTCGGTTCACCCGCCCTGTGTTGGTGTCGCTTTGTACCCCACCCTGACATTTGTGGCCATGGCCAGAAGATGACCTTTTTTGTCCATGCCATGCTTTAGTGCTGAATACTAATGCTATGGTGCTGTGTGCCCGCCACTCATGGGAACAAGCAGTGCTATTTTTAGCTACATGTCCCCAGCTGCACATCTCCAACCCGGGGCCAATGGGCAATTAGTGTTTGTTTCTCATGGCAGGAGGCAGTGCCGTAATCTCCCTAACACAAACAGACATCTGGACACAGGACGTCTCTGTCCTGCCCCGTACCCGTACCGCAAGGCACGACTCCTGAAGCAATGCAGACCCTTCATCCATCTCAACCTTCATAGGAGCTCCAAAGCTCTTCTCTCTAGCACCCCCATATAATTCTATGATTTATTAATCTCCTCATATAATAACTCATGATCTTGGATGAAAAATAAATCAGCCTGCGTTTAAATACAAGCAAAAGTGACTACTTGATCAGTTCAAACAAATGTTCCTTGTTTGTCAAAGGGTCCATTAATTGTAATCATCCACACACTGCTTTTATATTTATAGAGCTGCAACTAACAAGTATTTTCATTATCTGCTGCTATCTGCCAATTATTTTCTCAGTTTATTGATGTAACAATTTATTATTTGTTCTATAAAATTGTGAAAAATGTTCTGAAGCCCAAGGCCAACAGCCCACAATCTAAAAATACTCCATTCAAAATAATATAAATCAGAGGAAAACAATAAATCCTCACATTTGAGACTCGAGAACTAGGCAACGTTCAGCATTTTTACTTGAGAATGGCTTAAATAATGAATCAGTTCAATCAAAATAGTTGCTGATTAATTTCTTCTTGATCGACTAATCAATTCATTTACAAAATGTTTGAGCTCTAGTTATTTTGAACTGCCATTCAAAAACATTTCATCACTGTGTACATGACTGGCTTGCTCAGAAAGACAGATAGATAGGATTTGAGTGAACAACATTTCAAGACAATATGAGCTCATTATTTGTTTTAATTGTCCGGGCCGAGGGTTGACTTTTAGTTTTCATCCATATTAGGACGAATATTCATGCAGGCATTTCTAATTAAGGAGAATTGGACACCGTTTATTATTTCAGCATACAAGCATTTGCATAAACTCATGTCAGGCTGTAACCCTAGATTGTCAACATCTCTAAGATACTACACTACATTATGATATATTTGTCTGAGCAGGTATAATAAGTCAGTTTAGGAGTCTGTATGTCACGACTGCCTCTTTAATTCATTTTAGTCAAGGCAAAGCTAATTCAATCCGCCTTATTACAGCTTCTTCATGCAATTACCCTGTGCCCCTGTTCATTGATGGACCAGGATGGATGCAGTGGATTGGACAGGAGGCTTACCAACCCCACAGAGACCTATAACATAGAACAATGTGGCATGCCCTATCACACAGTTAACAAAGATGAATCACTGCAAAAAAGGAATCATTGTGCTACAGCACCCACTGCAGAGCCCTTTTTTTCTAGTAATCCACTGTGAAATTCCACTTGATCGGGACATTAGAATCAATTACATCCCCACATAAACACAAAGCATTAACTCCACAGCACATTAGCATTCCATTAATCATTGTCAACATTAAAAGTGGTGTAGAAACAGCAAGTGTGCCTTGAACTGACTGCCACGGTGTGCCTGTAGCTCTGCCTGCCAATAATATGCTATCAAAGAGTGTGCAATTAACCTCCAACATGGTGGACAATACACACAGTAGAGCCTGTCCGTGTGAAGGACATGAACATTGGACGTGGTGTTCAACAAACACCTCATACATCAGAGGATCCGGCTCCTCGTGTTGTCTACTGTAATACTGAATCAAATGGAGCACAGGCCAGGGTTCATATCAGTCTGTCTCATGGAGAAAAGATCAAAGGGAATCAGCTAGTGCAGGTTAAATAAACTTAGGAGAGGTGAAACTGAGCATGCTGCATGATAGCATAACACATGAATGTGGTGTGTACAAAACAGACACAGTAGGCAAAATCTGTAAGCAGAAAGGCAGAGACAGAGAGAATGACCGAGATTGAACCTTTGGAGATAAGCTTTTTTATTACAAAGCAAATCCTGACAAATAATCATCGTTGCCTGTGGATTTTGGCAAGATCCACATAATCATCCCCAGCCCCCGCCATCAGACATGATCGTCCACCTTTCAGAACAGATCCAAACAGATCCAAACGGCCTTCCACCTCCCTGAGCTGAGTACAAACACAGACTCACTGACTCTGGGAGAATCAGTTAAATATCATAAAATTATGCTACATGTGTGCTATCTTCAAACTCACAATGACGACTGTTTGGGCTTTTTAAGTTTTGTTAGTCAAGCCTGGCTGGTGCTAATTAAAATCAAGTTGCAAGAAAGATTCCCATCAACAAACCACTACAACTAACTTCAGGGCGGATCATCTAATCTGGTGCTCTTTACGCCAGATCAGTGTTGTCCATCTGACTGAGTGGACAGCCCTGATCAACTCCAGGAACAATCAATTATGAATGCAGTCAGATCCCTGAGGTGATTACCAGCTACTCTCCTCTGACCTCCAGCACAGTCAGCAGCCAGTTCCTCCCGAACGTCTGAGTCTGACTACAGCAGTCAGTCAAACTGCCGACATGACGACAGCTGGCACAGCATATCAATTTACATTACATTACATTCCATTTGAGCTGTGGCGTAAAACAAACATATGCTGTATGTAAACACATACGCATACATATACCTATGTGAAGATACAAACCACAACACACACATTCATCTATAGACAGATGCAAGCGGATACACACATAAGAACATGTGCACAAATACTGTATACTGAACGTGCGTGTAAAGAGGATCAAGTGTAGAGGCATTACACACCAGGGCTTAGAAAGCACAAGCATCTACATAAATCTGCCCTCACATGAAAATGCCCTCAGGATACAAAAGAGAGAGGGCAGTGAACCCACGCTTGCTTTGTCATGCATGGGATAGTCCAACAATCAGACCAAGTGATGCGGCTGATGACAATGATAATGCACTTTCACTCTGCTGTCACCAAGTCTCACAGAGCCATCTTTACAGAGATTTCCCAGTGAAGATGGTGTTATGTAACAGCGGCCGAGGACCCTGCTGTTCATATCACTAATGCCTCACACTGTGGTGGGGTCACGTGCCTTATCCAGGCCACATCCAGGCGCCAGCAGCAGCAGTGTTCCAGCTGTTACTACAGCCTAGCTTCAGTCACTCAGGACCACGCTGAGCCATGCTCCTCTCACACTGAGCGGCCATGTTCAGCACCTAAGCCCTTCTCTTTCTACTTTCGTCTCTCCAACGACAACATCGGAGGCAATCCTTCATAAGAACACATCTTATAGTATGCAACTCATCTACAAGGCAATGTCCACCTTACACATACATGTACCGGAGACATAGATACTACATACTGTTAGGGCATAGTATTGTTATGAAAGCTACAAATATATTATGTCCAGCTTTGTTGTGGATTACCAGCTGTGTTTGCCATCTACATTGCCCAGAAGGTTGCTAACTGCATTATTATGTAATGATCTGTTGCAAACTCGAACGATACATGTTGTGGGACGCAGCCATATAGAGTTAATGAATTTTATATAGACCAAAACAGACCAGCTTCAAAGGGATTTTGCTAATTACTCTTGGCATTTGTACCACTACAAACACTTGAGGTTTATTTTTTCTAAGAACTTACAGCGTTTGTTTTAACCTGCTTCATAGTTTCAGCTGACTGACACACCAGCATGGCAAATATTATCGGATGATTTAAGCTTATTACAGATATGTCGGTATCAGCATGTATGTCAGTATCAGTGTACAAGGACTGAGAAAACACATTTCAAGAGATATGTTTTTTATTTAGAAACTTTCTAAATTTCTATAACATAGTTTGTTCCCCAGAGAGCACTGACTATTTCATGTTGGTTTTTTTTTTTACTTTAAAGTTGCTCTAATGAATCATTTTATATTAAACCAAAAGATGAAAAGAGTACTTTGTATGTGAAAAGGGGTCACTTGTAGTGATGAACACACCTGACTCCAAAGTTCTATCACTGATACAGAGCAATTTAGTGTCTTTCAGGTCATTGTTTTGGTTTTACTGTCTGCAACTTTTACGTTTTGATTCACTGTCACTGCTTTTGTGATCAATTAATTTCTGTTTTCAGTGAAAAAACACACTGGATGCTACCTGCTCCATACCAAATTAAAGGCAAACAAGCTGGTTAACATAGTGGTGCATTTAGCTGCTAAAGATATATATTTCTTGCAGGAGTTAGTGGAGACAAAAGCAGAGCTAGAAGAAGAGTGAATATTGGAGTTGCATTCACCAGAAAGCTGGAAACACAAATGCATAATAATGCTAATTTTGCTCTGCATCTGGATGCGTAAAAAACATCTACTTGCTATGTAATGATGTTGTGTTTACAGCTCGTTTCTGTGGCCCCCACATGGCAAAAAAATAATTTATTGAAGGTTTAAATATCTCGCATGTTACAGATATTGGTTACAAATAATTATAGCAAATTTAAGTGATCCTTATCAAAAATAAATGTTTTTAGGTTAAAAAACAAAATGTGCTAATATACAGTTATTGTTATTTTTAAAAAATGTAATATTAGGCATATTTTTTTAGGCAAATAATTATTTGCCTAAATAATGCCGGTCAGTCTACTACATATACCAAATGGGCAAAACACCAGATGGATTCCATATGGCATAAAATCAGTTAGCAGATGTTTTTAAATTCAGATTAACTACTTTTCTCTCACTAAAAACAAAATGTCTGAACTGCCAGTGAAGTAAAACCCCACTCATTTGGCCGTACGCAAAGGAGGAAATAAACAGAATTTTATGCAAATACTATTTGACCCAGTTCTGGATATAAGAAATACACAGCAGTACTCTTCCCTCCTCCCTGAACTCCCCCCTCGCCGCCTCCATCCTACCAACTCCATCCTTCCATCCCTTCTCTTGCAATCAACTCATTGCAGAGCGAATAATTTTAAGTTAGAAATATGAATACCCATCCCCTGTGCATTGCGAAGATAAAAGTCACTTGCTGGCAGCTCAGGGATAACCAGTGAAATGATGAATGACCATGCCTGCTTGTCAAGGTGTGCAGGAGGCGCTACAGTATGAATGGGAGTTTGTCGTCAGAGTACTCTCTCATGTCTGAGGTGTGGGTCGAGACTGACAGCCCTAATTATGGAAGCTCTTCAAATGAGTGACCTTGGGAGGAGACAGGAACATCCATACCTGTGCACTCATGCACGCTTACACGTACACACACAGTACACACACACACAGACAACATATTCTCTCACAGTCACAGTTCAGCCTTCACTGTTTATTCCCACTCCCACCCTCTTCTCTCATGACTGCCACCTATAGGATCATGTCTCATTGCAAAATGCTTT
Organism: Euthynnus affinis; assembly: GCA_029490765.1. NCBI lineage: Eukaryota > Metazoa > Chordata > Actinopteri > Scombriformes > Scombridae > Euthynnus > Euthynnus affinis. The sequence goes on from CM055842.1 coordinate 27,099,102, forward strand.
TCAGTTCTGAAGCTAATGACACAACATTTAGAAACACATTTACCTCCCTTATGCCTACTACAACCTACAGTGTCAAATTATAATGCACAAACACACACTCAAGGACACCTTTTTATTATATGAAAAAACACCAATCATATCAGCTGTTATCTTAGCAGCCTGGCACTGATATTAGTCTACCGGTGTATAACACTGAGGAATTATTTGCACAAATACAACCATTTAGTATTAATATATCCAATTCAATACAACTTCATTGACCCCAATGACACATCTCTGCATGTAGACTTAACAGAAAGTGCCTTCCGATGCCTGTCGCCGCCAGGCATGGCAGTGACAACCGGAACCAACGTCAACCCCAAAAATCATGTTATATCACCCACAGACAATAAACAGACTGCTCACGCTACGCTGACTAAACTATTCTTTGAAAACACACTGCAGCATGTTTTCAATTAGGACAAGGAACTCAAACAATATACAAATATGGAGTGAATCCTTACTGCATGCAAATTATGTGCAGTGTCCTCTGGCTCCTCTCAGTGCTGTCAGACCTGAATATTCTGCACTCCTGTGCAGAACAGCTCAAAACAGGCTGATGCATCCCTTGAGAAATACATATAATGGTAGGGAGCTACATGTGCACGATACACAGAAGAGTATATTTCAGTTATCTTAGCCGCCAAGAGTCTAAGACACTGAGATCATCCTTATCCCCCCAGCAGCAGCAGCAGCAGCAGCAGTAGCAGCACAGGGATCCTGCAGCAGAGACAGCACAACAATCCCTGGCTCAGAAAAACACACACGGCTTGACAGCAGACAGTAGACAGTACAGTACCTTAGCAGCAGCGGTTAAAGAACCAATGCAGTGGCAGGTGTTTCCTTTTGGGTCGGAAGGACAGATCAGCCAGCAGCAGGACCAGGACGATGTCTATGGCAGCTCTGTAGCATAAAATGGTTCATCAATTGCTCGGCAGAAAGAGGCACAGCCAGGCAGCGCAGGGGGAGAGAGAGAGAGACAGCCAGCGAGCATCATTCAGCTCACACTACCGTGGCTGTGCAGCAGAGCACGCACATCAACACGCCCCCTTTCTCTCTCTCTCTCACTCTCTCTCTCTCTCTCACTTTCTCTCTCTCTCACACACACACAGGCACGCAGGGGTGCAGAGGCAGTGCAGTGCGCAGCGGCACTGAGCAGCGTTCCCTCTCCAGGATGTCTTTCGTCTTCCTTAATCAGAATTGGTCATTCTCTGTCTTATTCTCAGCAGTCACACACAATCCTGTCAATAAACCCCTCCAGTGCCACGTTCCCCCGTACCGCCTGCCCACCTAACCACCACTGATGAGTAGCCATGATTGAAGCTGGCAAGGTCATGTGAGGTTCTCTGGCGTCCCCCTTGGTCTTTCCTCTCAGTTTTGTTGCACTGCTTCTAAGCTGATTTCTTTTTTTCTTTTTTTTTGCAAGCTGATACAGGGACTCTGCCTTGCCTCGTCATGGGTCATTATGCCACAGAGGCTCCCCAGAGGCTCAGCTTGACAAACCCTCACTCACTGAACGGTGGGCCAGACCAATCAGCTATCACAAACTGCAGTAACACCACTGCCATCCAATCACAGATCAGGAAATCAAGTGCAGAAGGGTATTAACGGAGATTATTTGGGCCATCCTGGGGCTTTTTTTTTCACTGTAGGGAGATGTGGAGGAGAGCAGTACAGCGTGTGCGGTGTGGCTGCCCTCTGTGGCTGACAGTGGCGCTGCACTCTGTTGTGGGAAAATGAGAGAGGCGGAGCAGGGCCCAAAACAGATATGCTTTCCCTAGCATGGATGCCTAGCAACCACAATAGCTCCTTACCTCTGTTTAGAGCCTTCCCTCCCCCTCCAGCGGGACCTTCTTTGCAATCCCAATTGGGAGCTTATATCACAGTGGCCGTTTAACAGTCAAGGCACCGTTACATCACACACGATTGATGTCAAATGTTCCCGCCCATGTCCTCTACCTGGTGTGTAAACACAAAAGGGGGAGTTGCTGAGCTCTGACAATGAGCAGGAAGCACACCTGATGTTTTCACTATAACATCAGCTGCTATAGGCAACTGCGTTGTACATTATATGTCCACTAGGGCCATGAGTAAATTCACTAAAACCATAACACAGCAGGATAAAAAAGTAGTACTGCAAGCATTAAACTTATTTGATCATTTTGACAAGGAAACTATGTTCAAAAATCTGTTTTTATCCTATTATTTATGAATGCAGATCTAATGACTGACCTTCAATGTCTGCGTAATTGCTCCATGTCCTATAATTCTAAGTCTGTTATATTTGCCCTCCTATGACACTTCAAAGCTGCACAGTTTAAAATAGCTATGAGCTTCTAAAGTTCAGGTCAACTGGGAAAGACACAAGACTGACAGATCATTTTAATAAAAAATCATTTCCAGTTAACGTCAAGCTGCAAATTATGTCTGTGCTAAGTGGGATCAAGGCACTGTCTGAATCTTTACAAGACAGGAGAGTGCTTTATAGCGTGCATCAGCTAGCTGAGCCGCGGCTGGTTTTGTGTTAAGTTTATTTTATTTTTTTAATAATGATTCACAGGACGCCTGCCTACCTTCGAATGTTAAAGGGAACCAAACCTGTTCAGACAGCTGTCAAAGGATGTCAGAAGGCAGAAAAGGAGCTCCAGGCCTGCCTTAACTCAGCTGACTGAGACACGTTTGGAGGTGTGAACAACTGTTTTGACATTCCCTTTTGTGAAGGCTTCTGCATATTAATAAAAAAAAAACTGTGAGGTGCAACAACAATAACACGAAGAGCTAAGGCAGCTTATATGTAAAGGAATATGGAATAGAAAAGACATATTTTGTGGATGAGTACTGATGCAGTCAGATGATATTTCCATGTAAAGAGGAAATTTTTAGATAAAAAAACTAATAATCTCATGACCAGACAAGCCTTCATTGTTCATTTGATAATATAACGATAACCAAAACCCTGGATAATATTGACTCTCATGCCATTACATCCATTTTACCAATATTAGTGCCCAAGAGAAATGTGTATAACATTTAATGTTTATTACTTAATAACTCAAAGTTAAAGGTGGGCTGCCCTGTGGAGTTTTGACTACTAGTGGGGGGTTTTTTATTTTTTATCTTACACATACCACACAAACATGCAGACAACAAGATTCACATCAAGGCTTTAGTTTCATGTTCCGCTGACTGACAGTTGGTGGCGGTAACACACCAACAACTGTAGCAATACACCTACAAATGTGGTGAAGAAAAAGACTGCTAACAAGCAAGAATGGATGGATGTAAACAATGCATGATTTCAAATATTTTAAAATTTTAATATCTCAGCTTTGCAATATTTCATGAGGACATCATTCAACACATTTGTTACACCTCAAGGATACACAGGCACTGGATGTAAACATAACTTTTGTTTACAGGAAGACTTTACAGGGCACCATTAAAGTTAGGGAAAGGGATAAAGGGGTTAAGATTTTTTTTTCTGTCTGATCAGCACTGTGTGGGTGTGGTTTGATCAGATTTGATCAACAGAGGTCTTACAACATATGTTAACAACCTTAACAGTCCTTGCCACCTCAAGTATATGAGGGTAAACACCTGCTATTCTCATTAAAGGTGCCTGAAATGGCTGCAAGTGCTCCACTCCTATAGTCCCTACATTTAAATGACTGCCACCCTTTAATCAAGCTCTATAAGTTTTTTAAACCGATACAGACTGACCTACTAAGATGTTGGTCAATTTTGTTTACCAATAACAACCATGAACATTTTAAAGACAGCAAAGATAAGGACTGACTTTCACAAGAACCCATAAGGAACTTTCTACCTGGTAAATACCGAATGCTACTGCAAACATTGTGGGATTTTATCAAGAACTTCAAACTACACAGCGTGTCACAACATATTTGTGTCAAATTCTACAGACCTGTCACTGAAAAAATCCCTTTCATGTATCATCCATCACAGCATGCTTTGACTTTGTATCCTTTAACTATGAGGACAGTCACTTCCTCTCCATACCTGCCCCAAATCCAAAGCAGGGAAAAGCACCAAGTACCCCAGCTTACATAACACAGTACACTCTGGAAGATGGTTCATCATCATTGTCCGCAACAGTCAGCACCACAGCACTTTCCTTCCCACAGCCGTGTCCTCAACCAACCTGTCGAAAATCCATCACCCAATACCTGCATCCCCAAGCAGGTTCAAACACTGTCGCACACACACACACAATACAAAGACACACACCACCACAGGATCATATACTGGCCAGTAATCTGCACATGGACACTCATAAGCTACTCAGGCTATTTACCAACCCAGCTGCATATTATACATCTGCAAAATCACTGCATTTCACTCTGTTTCTTCTTTTGTTTGTACTTCAACAGCAATTTCAAATTAGTTCTGCTCTCTTAATTGTGAATCTGCTGACAATTAACTACACAACAACTACGCACTACCATTAGTTCAATACCACAACCATTACTACTAAGAAAAATGTTTTTCAAAAGTGGATTATGTTTAGTTTCTATGAATCCCTTTGACTTTCATCTTTTTTTTTTATCCTGCCCACAGTATCTCATATTATGGTTACAAAATGACTTGAAAACTAACAATATTACTCAATAAATAAGAAGGTTTGCCTAAAGTATAAAAATACATTTGGATGTGGTTGGGTGTGGGTTTGTACAATTACAGACCAATGCATAACATCTAGCCCACAAATGCAGTTAATCTGTTGATTTATTGCATATTTTATGACTTATTTAATTAAATACACGTTACATAATGGCATGTTGGGTAATCTCTTTATAAACAAGCAAGTACGACTTACAGTAAATAAGGCACTATGATATTTCATACGTTTAGTGACTGCATCAGCTGCATGAGAAATGAAAATACAACCACTGAGTGCCACATATGGTTGCATCTGTTAATGATGAGCCTTGAGTGTAAAGAGCCTTGGCTGAGGAGTGCACGATGAGGTCAGATTATGGCTACAGGCATCAACAAGTGCTGATCCTGCTAGTGTCCACACACGACTGAATCAAAGCTTATTCATCGAAAGCTTTACAACCGACATGCAGACAAACAGCACATCATGCTCACCTTATCTGTGCCTCTCATACGACTGTTCTTCTTCGCTGTGGCTAACCTTTGTCTCTGGCTGCACACAACCTCCCTTTGAGACTGTTTCAGGAGTTTCTCCACCTGGCAAGTCTTCTGGCAACCCATTGTCCCCTGGGATATAAAAACAGACATCAAGTTAATCCAAGCATCAATCACATCGCATCTCACTAATATGTTTCCTGTCGGCTACAAGCAAGAACCTACCATGACAGACCGGTTTGCATGCTTCCCCCAATGCTTGTCATGGTCGGCAGTGCGGGATGATGTCATGACTCCAGCATGTTCAGATTATAAATATCTGTATTCAGCAGAGTTACATAATAAGGGATGTTGGATTATTGCCAGGACTCACAGACAGAAAAGACTACACAGCTGCCACAAGAAATACACGAAAATACAAAACTGTAATTATATTTTGGTTTAAAATAAGCACAAAAGAGCTGCATATAGGATATTTACTGTACTATATTCTTAAAATGTATTTCTTCTAAATGGAACTCATTTCATTTTATTTGTTGTCCATGGGATTAAATAACTGGATTGCTGAGTGGAAATGATGATGTTTATACAAGTAAACAGTTTCAAATGTTACATAAATCATGAAACTATGTGGGCTTGATTTTTTAAGTATACAAAACATTCAAATGCAAAGCTAGAGCTGAATTTAAAAAATGGTTTGCATGCTGAATTATTATGTTTAAACATACCAGGACATTTAGATTGTCAGCATAATTGGACTTGCTTACAATGCAAGTTCTCTTTCATGTTTAATTGATGATATAGTGATTCACTGTAGCTGTAGGCTATGATAACACTATAACACTCCACAAGTACACAGTATATTTGTTGAATATTTTACTACCACCCACCTCTGATGCAGACAAGCATGCTGCAGCAGAAATGAGGCTGTCTGGTCATCAGTTACAGTAACTCTCTCTCCTGGGTCATCCAGGCCAGCATGTTCAAAAAACACTGCAAGACTATTAGCTGCTGGCTTTTCTTTCCCTGTCAGCTCCAATTCCAGTTAGACAAGTACTCTACTACCCTGCATTTCAATATCATCGCTTTAAAAGCTGAGACATACTATCTCATACCGTACACACAGCCATAGATTCTTTCAGCCCTCAAATGCCGCCTCTACACAGAACAAAATCGTGACGCTGCTGCATCACCTTTCGTGACTGTCTTCCGTTTCATCTCATTGGTTAGATGGACCTTAAAGTTTGTTGAGCAATTTTTAGTATATGAAGGCCTAGAGGGTTAAAGATGCTCATACAGTGGCAAACTGAAAAAACACAATACAGACAGCCTCCACAAAAACATGGTCAAACTAGCCCCCAAGTTGTTTTGCTATGCGGGTATAGACAGGACATTACGGTAAGAATGCGACGTTCAGGTGAACGTGATTTCACAGTCACTCAATCAGTAAGCGATTCTGAACAAAATAAATATAACAAAATGAATAAATATTAAACAATAAATAAAATCAATAATGATGAAAATAATTATAACTACCGCCTGCAAACTGTATTTCAGAGAGTTTGCTTCCTGTTGTCAGTAGGTGGTGCTATGACTATGACTGGCCTGTAGATGTCTTTAGGCCTGTACTCTTATCATATATGTAAAGTTTGGAGCGGACTGAACAATGTAAAGTCGAATTATAGTAGCTTTAAATTGTCTGCCTCATGATGCAACAAAACATGGTGAAGGCCTTTTTACACTTAGCTGGCAAATTTGGGGTTGATCTCATGGACCTTCTAGGGGGATTTCATTAAAGTATAGAGCCTGTAAATTGCACAAAATTCACTGACATTGCACTTACTTACAATGCCTGACACTCCTGGAGAAGGCTATAGGCTGTCAACAAAGGAGAGTTCCAGAGTTTTCAGTCATTAGCTCTCTTTCTATCTCATGTAGTGGTGTTTGACAGTGGTTTTCATAGTATGTGCCGGATTCATCTCCATCTTCTTCCAATTTCTTCTGGTGCCGGTAAATGTTGTGTCCTCATCCACAGATCATTATTGCTGATCTCTCCTGCCCAGTGGATATTAATAATTCTTCTTAGACAGTTGTTGATAAAAGTTTGTACTTTATTGACTGTGTTCTTCATTATTCTCCAGGTCTCAGTGCCATAAACCAGCACAGATTTTACATTGCAGTTGGAGATTTTTTTCTAGAGTGCCAGATGTTCTTGAGCTGTAAAAAGGCTGCCCTTGCCTTGCCTATTCTTGCATTGACATCTGCTTCTGTACCTACCTGTCTGTCAAGTACCTAAAGGACTCTACTTCCTCAAGCCTGCTGCCTTCATGTTTGATTGGTTCAACACCTAACATTGCACACTGAATTCAAAATGGCTGACTTCCTCGTGGCTTTAAGGCATGGCACCGAAGACTTTTTTGTAAGTCAGGAGATGTTATATGTGCCTACCAACTTTTTTACATCTTGGTGACACGGACCATGTCCATGTTACTTCAGAGAATTTTCAAAACTGTTTAGGGGGCATTATCAAGCCCACTTGCCACACCTAAGCCCAAGACCCATAACAGATCATTTCACCACTTCTGATATGTGAGCCTAGTTATGTTAACCTGATGCATCAGATGATTTGTTACACAGAACCAGCTGAGAAGTCGTCCTTGAAAATTGTTTGGAGCAGGCACTTTCAAAAATTACTTGGCAGGTGATTGGATGAACCATCTGTCTTCCACCATCTTGCTTGCAAAGCAGCTGTATTTGCAAGATCACAAGATCACGCAAGAATCCTCATAGGACGCTGATTGGACAAAAGCACATATCCGTGGATGTATTGTAAGAGCTGGATAGGGCTCCACCACTCAGCCTAGCAGACAATTTTTGTTGACAGGACACCTCAAACTGCAATCAAAATCCTGTAGTGCCTGTGTAGTATATACACATACCACAAAATGTTTAGCCCCACATTGCTTTTGTTCATATTACAAAATTACTTAAAAAAGTAATAAAATTACTAAATAAGTAAGTAGGTTTGCTATGAATATAAAAATATGTTATTATATAACAATTATTGGCAAATTCAAAACATCTAGCATCTTTCCAAACACAATTAATGTGTTCATATATTGTATATTTTATACTTTATTTAGTAAGATACATCTGAAATAAGATAAGATAACCTTTTGGGTAATCTCTTTATAAACAATCAAATGTTACTTATCTTATATGTTTAATAGCTGCAGATACAGGTAGGCACGATATGAGGCATGATAGACAATGTAGTAAAAATGAAAAAGGTGTACAGTATTGGGCTGGTGTACAGCATTGAATGTGGGGATAATAGGGTAATGTAAGGATGTAGTTGCCATAATTAAATAAGATTAAATAATCAAATTAAGTAAACTTGAATTAAATTCAACCTGTACTTGTAAATGAAAATAAATTACATTTTTAAAAAAATAGAAAAAATACATTAAATAATGTAAGATAGAATTAATTAAGATAGAATTAATGTCATTGTCATTGCAGTGACCGAATCTGTGACTGCGCCACATCAAGCATGTTTGATTTATGGAAATTCTCTTCTGAGAAAGTCATATCGCTCAGAACAGCAGGGAGTCAATCACCTCACAGCTGTCCCATAATGAGGCAGTACCAGAATATCCAGAGCAGCTAGTGGGAGGATTTAGGAATGGCCTCACATCCGGCCAGGCTATTCCGGGTTAGTGACTAGCTTAACTGTTATAATACTACATGACTGTAGTGGGTCATAATGCTTATAAAGCAGAATTGTGCTGCAAAGAACTTTTCCGACTTTTAAACTAAGCCCATCTGTTCATGAATTGATTCCATAATACTGTACTCAAATGATTTTTACAATTCTCAGTTCAAGCAGACTGCTAGCTGTCATAGTTGGTCTTCTGACTATAGTATGAAACACATTGGACACTAATGACCTGACATCCAACAACAAGGCAACAAAGCTCATGCTTCATCTTAATAGTAATACATAAAATAAAAAATACACTCATTAGAATAAACAGCCATGCATATCTCAAAATATTATGTTTTACACATTTGTTCTCATTTACCAAAGCTTCAACATCTACAGATTGCCACATAAATTACTCATCCAAATAAATTCTTTATCACATCAATCAAACTTCTGTGTTCAACTTTAGTCACAGCTTATAATATCACTTCATTTGACATCTAGGATATTGTGCTCATTGACCTGAAAACACCTCATGTACAGATTTTAAGGACGTTCACTAGCATTTCACTCTGAGTGCACCTCTGTTTCCTTTGATCTAATCTTGTTTGGTTGATTACATGGAAGTCAAGCGCTTTGTGCTCATTAATCCTGAAGTAAACAGCAACCTCTGTTTCTTTCTGTTTTTCATCAAAGCACACCATACCTCCAAATGTTTGGGTTGTTAAATTAACAGAACTTTGATAATGTCAGAGAATTTCAGAGGTGTTTGCACTTTGAAATATCTGGCGTGATCTGTAATTATAAATAATAACACGTTTCATATGAAAGGGAATAAACAAGCAATACATTCTGCAAACAGTTTTTTATTTTTTTGAAATTACATTATTTAATTATTCAGCTTCAATAGAAAATACAAGATATTACTTTTAAACAAATAAAAAAAGGAATCAAATATAACAAAATGAAAATGTGTGCTCTTGAAATGACATCATCCAAGAGTCCTACTTTACAGCATGACTTTTTTCACAACTAATATTTCAGTCATCACACACAGTGATCACGATAAATACAACTGAATAAGTTAAGGATTCATAATTAAAGGTCAAGAAGGCACTTTTGTAAGGTTGGGTGTCACAAATATTCTGAATGTGCAATAAAGGCTGGCTTTGTGGTATTGAATAAAGTGATGAATCCCATTTGATTGATTGGGATTTTTTTTCTTCTGATTGAGAAACAATTAACTGGAAAAGATTACAGTGAATATATTTTTTTTTCTTTTTCGTTTTACATTTTTCTATTCCTAATGGAGTCCTGAGCTTCAGTACTTTTACATTCAATTCACATGAATTACATATGGAACATACACTTTAACATGTAACACAAATTTTACGGTTAATTTATTAAAAGAATTACAATTATTACATTAACGTTGGAATATTAAAGGAGGAGCTCAACATTTTGGTAAATACGCTTATTCGCCTTTTTACCAAGTGTTAGATGAGAAGATCAATACCACTCTCATTACAGTGGTATTGATCTTCTCATCTAAATCTCTGCAAGAAGGTGTATAAGCATATTTCCCAAAACATCAAACAATTACTTTAATGTCATCGGACCAAGAAATGTCTGAAAGTAATATCCAACATGAAAAGATGGCAGCGATACAGAATATACACCAGTGTATATATCTGATGTGCTGTCCGTGTTCATTATATCACCGCTGACAGGGAGGGATATGTGCTGACAAGACACTTTATTATAGCTGTATAGAATTGCTCCAGAACAGTGTATCATGAGGTCTGATGTTACTGGTGCAAAGTGGATCACACATTATTATACTTCACTATGGTCAAGAGATCCTCTCCGTAATGCTGTTGGATAGTGAATGACAGTCTTATTATGGAGCCCTTGTAGGCTTCATCACTACAGGAACAGCTGACTGCTGTGAGTTTGTGAACCATGAAATCCATCATTCAAAGACTCCAACTATTATGATGAGTAAAAGTAAACCTGCAGCCCCACACATGGTGAGGAAGAGAAGTTTCTGGCAAAAGGAGAAGAAACAGAGACGTAAGTAGCTGTAACTAATGGAAACACAGGTTTTGCTTGCTAAATAAAACTTCATTAAAAATCCATCAAACCATTTATCAGATGAATGCATTAGTAAATAAATGAACAGATGGATGGATGTTCAAGGAATGGAAGTTGTATGTGGGCGTTATTACCTCATGCAGTGATCACAGTAGGTCTCATACAGGAGGTTTGGTTAGTCCAACAGACAGGCCAACAATTAGTGCAATGACAGCAAGCAGGATCAATAGAGCAAAGGCAAGGATAATGTATTTCTGCCAAGTAAAGAAGATGGTGTTATTTGAACTAAATGTAGTGATATGAGCTCTATAAAGAGATTCATACAGTAGCCGTAAGTGGTCGCATGTGACTGAGCTTTGTCATTTGAACCATCTTGTATAACTGACATTTGCAAATGTTTTTATTCATGACAGCTAAGCAACAAATAATTAAAAAGGAACACATACCCTCCGGGATTTTTTCTGGTATCTCACTGCCTTTTTGGTCTCTTCTTTTGCCCGACAAATGTATTCAGCTGCATTGGAAACATTGTTCTCAATGTTGTTGACCATGTCTCCCTGTAAATGAGAGAATCTGAATGCTTTTATTCATCACATGTGTAGGGTTTTGTTTGGTAACATAGTGGTTGCAGACTGGTACATACAGTTAAAGGTCAACACTGACATAAGACTGTACATTTGAGAAAGTAGGACAAAGTAGACACTATTACACATCAACTAATACTTAAGACCTGACCTGAAAGAACTATAACTGTCAAACACTGTTTTAAACCAAAATAATAACCAATGAGATTTAGCTGTTACCTGAGTCTCAACCAACATTGCCATGTCCATGAACATCGCATGGAGCTCTCTGATGCTCGACTCCAGGCGCATTATGTCCTGGTGTCGTGATTCTATCTCGTTTAAGGCCTGACGTGTGATCTGGGAATCAGAAATGATCTAAAAAAAAAAAAAGGAGATAAGAGTAACAACACCAGACCATTTTTTTCCAGTTCTGGTTTGCAAAAAAGCCTAGCACCCCACCCCAAATGATGTATTATTTCTCTGCCACCAGATGGCAGTATTACCTTCTAAGCCTAAAACAAGAGCGTTCAGAAGAGAAAGAGAAAACTTACATCAGATGTGAAGATTGATGGATTTCCACTTTCTAGCATGTCTTCCAGTTCTTCATTGGTGGTCACTCTTCCAGCTAAATAATAATAAGAAAAACGAGCAATGATTATCCAACAATGAACTGAACTTACCTCAGCTTGATTAATCACTAAAACACATACCATGTTTGCCTCTTGAAATGTCATACATAAAATATCTCAGAGACATGATGCAGTAACTGTCATTTGAGATTATTAAGATATCATTTACAGGAGGGTTGGAATTATTTATATCTATGGCAGAAACAATTTATGGCTTATTCGGAGAAAACTGAGCCCTAAGATTCTTCTTTAATTTGACAACACACTTGACAACACATAGAAGGCCATTGCACTGACCAGACAGCCCTCTTGAGCTGTTATTAATAAGAGGACAAGTTATGTATAACAATTGAATGTGGTTATTGTCTGTACAGCTGGCTATGGCTAAAGGATTAATTATCTAATGCACGCTGTTGTAACTTGTGTTGTTATTTTCTATTCTTTAAAAACAACAAAACAACTCAGATATTTAATTGACAGAAGTCCCAGATTATTGAGTAAGTCATATCCATGTAAACAATGAATGTCTGTGATTGGCCTTGACACAATACACTGCTATGTGTTTAATGCCAGGATAATGCTTTTGTCTGTTGGTGTTGTGGAGCTGCTCCATATAAAGCCTGTTGTGTGAGGAGACGAAGCCTCATTGTACTGTGGCTCTATTGATTGAGCTGACAGAAAAATAACGTCTCTGTTATCCACCCAGGGGACACTGCTACAAAGACAATGCAGACTTTCCCCCAAGTAACGAGAGATTTATTGTATTGTTTAATGAAACAAAAATCCAAATACGATAAAGCACATTGAAGATTACTATTGAAGTTAAAAGTCATGTAAGACTTCACTTACATGTTTGAGACAATTTTTTTTGTGGTTTTGAGGAATTTTGAGAAAGGAAAACATGCTGCAATTAAACCCGGTGGCAAAGTTGCAAACAATGCATTATTAAGTAAGATAATTTCATGTATAATTATGGTCACCTCCTGCTGTGCTACTCAGTTTATTCATGGATAAGGGTTGTACTTGTGACTAAGATTAGAACTGTCTCAGGAACAAAGGACCCCTCGTAGAGAAACAGCTGCTGAAACCCTATAAACAGAAAGCTTTCTTTTCCTGAAGCCATCCCTCCTGTTGTACAGCAACCTCCCTGGAGAGGCTGATCTCTGTGCAGGTGCTTACTGTATGTCACATGTCTTTTGCAATGGCTATTCCTCTGAGACGCCACTCCAAACACAGCAAAACACACAGCATTTACAACTCATCGATACACCTTGTGCAAACAGGGTATCCCTTCTGAATAGTGTAAATTAATGTTGCAACTCCACTACAAGCACAGGACGAGGTTCATGTGGTATTGTCAAAGACAGGTGAACTACTGTTACACAGGCCGCCGAGCCCTCTGCCCGTTACCCAGGCAACACAAACACAGTGCGGCGTCTCCAGTATCAGGCTCTTCCGTCTACAGAGTGGAGAACCAGAGCCTCTCATTAATGCTGGCCGCAGGGACTGTGGGAGACCGTCCTATTTTTTGCCTTTCACTATTGTCTCATGTTACTCATATGTGCATAATACAATTCACCTGAAATATGCTGTCTTTGCATTTGTTTGTCATTGTAACTTTGAATCGAGACATCCAAGAACACTCCTCAGAAACTGGTTGAAAATATTAAGTTATCTGGCTGCAAAGATATTGAAACTAATAATCTATGCTCATTTATATTATATATTGCAAATGCTACAATTTTGCATTTCCTGTTAATACAGGAACACTGCTATTTATATCTTACTAGTACTACAACTACTACAAATTTCACAGCAATTCTAGTGTTTGGATGTGATCAAGAACAAGAACTCTATTTAGAGTTGAATTGTGTCTTTGGTTTGAGCAAAAGAGAACCTTGACATCTTGAAGAAACCTGAAAAAACCCCTGTCCCTGCCGGCGTCTGTTTATCAACACAGTTAGTGTCCAGAGAATCAGAGAGGAAACCGGTGTGGTCTGTTTCCTGGATCCTGTCCTGACACAGCCTCAGGGTTTTATTTGTCGCTCTTTTATCTCTAGATTTGGAAGTCTCGCACTCATAACTCTTGTACGTACAACAAAAGTAAAGGGAGTATTTCATGTCAGTATTAGCAGTTTCCATCAACACTAATTCTTAAACAGATTCAGAGACCTTAAAAGCCCGTACTCCCTGGCCTCACGAGGGTACAGGAGGTTTAGTATTTGTCACTTACTTATCTCCAGCTGTCTCTGGATCCTTCCTTTGCTTCTTTCCCGAAAGGACACTTGAGTCTCATTGTACTGGGTCATGACCTCCACAAACTTCCTGGACAGCACTGTGTGCTGAGGACAAGTGAAAACACACAAGGACAGAGGATGATGAATGAATGTGGGCTTTTCAGATTGCATACATGTATGTTTTAATATAAGCTCACAAAGCTATTCTCAACAAGATGCTTACATTGTTGTTACGTTTTCATTCAAGGTTCAAAATTACCATCAAACAAAGAAAATCCCAATTTAATCTGAAAACTCATCCTGTAAAACAGTCAACTTTTGGATTTGATTGTGATTACAGTAATTATTATTTTACTTATTTTTCCAAAAACATTATCCACATTTCCCATCAGATGTTTGTGTACAACAGATAAGGTCAGGGTATCTGATGTGTGTGTGTGTGTGTGTGTGAGGAGTTGGCAGTCATTGATTTGTTTCCTGACCTGTGTTTTCTGGATCCTGAAGTCAACAGAGGATCTGTTAGCTACGTCATCTTTGGGCATACCTTGTTCCATGGCTTCAGAGGAAGAGAGGTATGACACAACATTACGCAACAGCAAAATTGAAGATATCAGTGTTAATGTTGTAAGGTCATTAATTCTGATATGAGGTGTCTTACCATGACATTGTGTCATGGTTCAACTCACATTTTAGTTTTGTTCGCACCACATTGGCATTCCCTTTGATATCGTTGGTCAATGCATCGAGCTGATCCTTTGTTCCTTCACACACGCACACAGATGGGAAAAACATCAGACTCTGTTTGCTGATGAGGAAAAATAATGTCATCCGGCTAATAACTATGGCCTTCCCTCCTGTAAATATTAGATTTATTGTAGGTTTTCATCTTGTAACTTGGCAACAACCCTGTGGCAATATTGCAGAGGTCACACTTCACAGAGCCCATTGTTTCTGTCCCTGGTGACTATATCCACGTCATGGATCTTAAAACACCGTACAACAGTGTGTTACATTAGACATACTCATTTCCTCATGGCACTCTAAACAGCCTGTTTTCCTCAGTGAGGCTCCTCAGGCATCACCTCAGCTCACACACTGAACAAGGCCATTGGCTAATTCTCTGGTTTGTCTCCATATTAACAGTGTGCCACTTTGAAATGTCCCTATATTGTTTTAAATAATTTGCTATACGTTGAAACGGTTTCTGTTAAGTTGAAGAAAATGTAAGTTGTACACAACAAAAATCTGCAAATGCCAACATAAAATAAAATCCTCCTCTGACTATAAGCTCCTAATCAGAGGCCAACTACAGTGTTTTGTGGACTTTGGAGCTAAAACAGTACCGTTTCCTTCACAATGTTTCCCGACAGGCAGCTATTCATTCACAATGAGGAGGAAAATTGAAGAAAGGAAGTGAGACATTTGTTGCATTTGTTGCCAGAAAAATCAAACTCCTGCCAAGCCCTTCGCAAAACAATTCAATGCAAGAGTTCAAAAAACAACAGAAAACCAAATGAACCATGCTTTCAGACTTTGAGGTTTGTTTGAGGCACACACTTACTGTCATCTGGGTTGGGTGCAGACAGGATCATGCTGTGCATCTTCCTCACCTCTTCCACTTGGTGGGAGATCTTATCAATGAGCCCTCTAACTTCTTCCACCTGCATCAATCAGCACGTAAAAACAGTCAATATCTTGACCCAGAGCCCAAAGCTATGCTTTAAAGTGACACCCACCCTTCTGAAAAAGCTCTCCATGAAGCCATCTCTGTCCACTGTGACTGCAACATCTTCCTCTGCTTGTGTTCTGCTCTATATGGATGGGAAAATGCAACTGAGTGGCTTTTTTTTATTATTATTTTGCTCAAACGCACCGGGATGTTTTACCTGTCGAGGTTAAAGCAAGAACACTTACAGCACTCAGTTCAGCCAGTCGATCCTTCATCACACCGATCAGCTCGTCTCCTGGACAGATAATTCTAGCAAAACACCCGCTGGCTCATCCTGTAATAAGTCTCCATATGTGGTGAAACATTGAGCCACCAAGCTGTGGACTGAGGTCCGGATGGTTGGAAACAAATACAGCAGGCCTACATGAATGACGTTATTTAGTACTTAGACGAGTCCTAGAAATAGAAAGAGCGCGTCTTTAAAAGTTTTTTTTTTATATATATATATATTTATATATATATATAAATACATATATATGTGTGTGTGTGTGTGTGTGTCTGTGTGTATCAAAAGTGAGTCTAAGGTAAGAGCTCTACAAAATGAAAGCCTGAAGGAGGCTGTGATCTGTGTCGATATTACTCACCGCAAAAACACAATGAGCCCTAACAGATCCAATATCTCTCTCACCGGGATACGCCTCTCTCTCTCTCTCTCTCTCTCTCTCTCTCTCTCTCTCTCTCTCTCTCTCTCTGTGTGTCCAAAACACACAGTTAAATTTGATCAGGCCATTACGATAAACAACCATATGAATGTAATCATATTATAATTTGGGAGGGTGGAAAACAGAAAAGTAATTAATATTATAATAACCTCATAAAAATCCCGGAATTACAACACTGTAGACCTGACACAGACACATTATAAGAGTCTCCTGTGGTTTATTAAATGAAAACCACAACTTTTTTTTATGAGATGATGAGTTTTACTTTGACAGCAAACACACCACCAGGCAGTTAGAGGATTTAATAAATAATAGATTAACTCGACTATGTGGCCTCTAAAAAAATAAATCCACCTGACCACACGATGGCGCTGTTTACCTTCAAATTCAAGTGGTCTTTGAGAGCGTGTGACGAACTGGTGTCACAGATCCCATTTGTCACACAGCTATTTATATGTGTTATATCTGCATGGTGCTGAGTTATATTTGAGAATCTTCCTTCTTTTTCGTGCGAGTAACGTGGTTAAAGCATAATAAATAAGTCAACCCAGAAAAGTTGTAATGTTACAGATATTGTATCTGTTTCAGCATTTTCTGTGTCATGAGTGTCTGCCAGCAGACTAAAAAAAACACCCATCCTCAACAGCATCCCTTATTGTTCCCAGAGAGTCCGGGGTGTTGCCCTCTAATCTACCCCAATATCCAAACTAATCATGAGACAAATGTTTATCCGAATCTTTTATCTGGATCACACAGTATTCAATCCCCGCGCAATTTCCAATTACGCACAAATAGCGCCATGTACGCACAGCTGTAACGCCCCTCCTCTGAAGATCCAAAAATGACATCACATTTAGCAATTCCCACGTTCAGCCCAACAACCCAGTGCGCCTCCACGGAGTTTCTCTACTCTTTGCAATTGTCCAGATGCAAGCACAGAGAATAAAACGCCTAGAAACAACTCTTAGGTCAATATAGGAATAAAGATCACGGATTACAATTTTCTGCGTGGAAGTTGGGCTTCAGTGTTTTATCATTAAAGAACAACTTCTGAAGTTTTTCTGTCTCTTACCAGAGCACTAAATTGACCTTTTTTACTGGAGATTTTGTTTTATTTTTTATATATACATTTTGAATTTTGGACACGTGGACTGATTAGATTTTTTTTCGAATCTCGGAATAATGTGTGACTTCTCCTGGCTTCATCTTTATTTGGGGATTTAATAATATTGTTTGAGAACAGAAAAAATGGTACTTTTTTCAACAGCTATGGAGCTTTCTTTGCAAATCCACATTTTCACAGCTTTTGTCTCCTGTATTAAGGTAAGAAACTTTTGACAAGTGCAGGAAAAACACAGCCTTTAGAAATCTGATTATCTGTTGTACATCAGCCTTTAAAGATCCATTTGGTTTCTTTGCAGGGTTATGCTCAAGCTGTACAATCTATGAAGCATCCAGGTAGTAATGCATTTCTGCATGAGTGTTATGATTGCTTTAATTTTTCCATACTTTCATAAATTGCTAAATTAGATGTCATTATACATCTATACTGTATATTTGATCAGAAATATATATCTGCTAACATCCAGACCAGGAGATGTTATTGATTTCTTTGCTGCTTGTCTGCATTAACAAGCTTTACAGCTGTTTGTTTTATTATTTAAAATATTTGAATCCCCCAAAATCCAAAATTGAATGCCAGGAAAATAGATTTTGATTAAGGGGACAGAGCTTGATTGGTGGAAAAGCCCTTTCTGGATTCTTGTTTTACCCATGAACTCTCCGTCCAGGCCTGCAGGTGTTGGCCACAGCCTCACATTATTGGCCTCTTGATGATGTGGAAGAAATCCATGAACTGTGGGACCAGATTGGAGACAGACCAGCTAATGTTAACGGAAGTAGCATAAGTATGTGCATATATAAACTGTATATACTCTTGGGAACGCAGCACCTAAATGTCTTTGTCTGTTTGAACTCTGCATGGTCTTCAGCTATTTTCACCACAGCAATCAAATTCAAAGCTCTCATATACTGTACAATATGCCAGATTTAACATTGAAATTATAGGACAAAATATGATTAATAAATATACATTATCCCATAATCTAGAGGTAGTAAAAGTGTGATAAAAATGTGATATACAGATTAGAGGGAGACTTTTACATCTTTCATATGCAGCCATGTTGTCCCTACATTTGTCAGTGCAAGCTTTTTTAAAAAGAGATCAATTTGAAGAGGGATCAGGTATAGACTTGAGTATGATGTGTGAAGTCGCTCTGACTTTAGGAGATTCCTCAGTTGAAGAGGAAAAGCGCTGCCACTATGCACTCAGCTCAGCATCACTCTGTCTCATACCTGTGCACCACGTCCCTCCCATTGTCTTTCTTTCACTGTTCTCTTATCTCCTCTGTCATGTGTCTATATAGGTGTGAATCACTGTTTCTCTCCATTGTCTTTGTCCAGCTCTCAGAATCCACAACCACACTGTGCTCCCTCCTTCCCATAACTCTTCCTATGTGTATACCAATGACTCTGCCTACACTAACATTTCTGCAACAGTAGGTGAGAATCAATCACTTCTGCTCACTGAAATTCATTCGTGCATCACCCACTGCCCTCTGTTGTGTGCTCTACCACACACCTAACCATGGTAGAGCTCAGCATTTCATACTTTTCTCTTTGTTTCATCTGTGCAACACGAGCTGAGGAATTCTTAGCTTTTAAAAAAATATATTTTAGTGTTTATTGTTTGAATGCACATGATTCCAGTTTGTACTGCCAGCAAACCAGAACTGAATTGTATTAATGCATTTAAGCCACATTTTAAATGCCTTTTTGTTGTTTTATGAGATACCAAGAAAACTATAAAATACTTGTGTTCATTAGTTGCAAAACAATATATGATTATTTGACTAGTAACAGTGTTTGGATGATTTGATTTGTTGTACCAGCAGAAAACTGAACATTCTCAATATTTTGCTACTAAGGCAGATCTCCTGGCTAGAGGACACTTATCTCAATTTTGAAGCAAAATGATGTCCTTGATTTTTGCTTTGCCGCAGATATTGTTGAAGGAATGGTTAATAAAGGCATCTTCCTGAATGGAGACAACGGCGGTACCTTCCTCCACTTTGGAAACTACCAGAACTCTTGCATCAGTGACCCTACTTTGTGCGGTCCTGAGGGTGAGTGTCAAATATCACCATAACATGCTGCTTGCTTATTATACTGTAATCTGAACTGTAGTTTGTGTATATGATAACTTGGCAGAGCACAAACCATTTTGAATCTCTTGTACTGATGACAAATGTTTTTTCTTCGTTCTGCAGGGATTACTTTCTCCTTTTTTTGGAAAAGTCAGGAGGTAGAGTCGCGTTTTGCTGTGGCCTCTGGAGGGAAAGCTATCTCTAATGGCTTCTCTGTCTTCATCAATCCCCATGGAAGTTATGTGGAGTTTTACACTCGAGGCAACAATCACAGATGGAAGGTCAATATCAAAGTTCCAGGTACTGGGAATGAATTTGCCTTTCAATTACACAGTGTTCTTACAGCTGAATTCCTCTGAGGAATGGTCTGGAAGATTTTTTTTTTTTACTTTTATTTTTTTTTAGTTTTCAACCATAAATTGTAAGCTATGTAATTGCATTCATGGTTTGGTTAACTGAAACCAGATGTAGCCGCGGACATTTGATTTGGCAAGTCAAGGATAAATTTCATAAATCTTTCATAAAACATACAATTATCATGGACGTGTAATGAGATGTGGTCATTTCCTATCTTAAAAAAAGATAATGCTGTCTGACTTTGGTGATTGGTTAAGGTAAAGTTAGATAAGATGTGAAACACAATGAAAGTCATTGTGTGACCAATAGTTTAAATTAAGTTACAAGCATTCAATTTGTATTCTAATAAGATGAAAGGATTTGGTAACCTATTGTGACAAAATGGAATAAACCATATTAGACTTAAAGTTGTGTGAAGCTTTTACAGGTCAGTATTTTGCTCTCAAATGACTTCTGTCATCTTCTGTTTTGGCTGCAATTACTGAAGATTGTGTTCATGGGGCGTCATAACTCAATTTTGTTTTGCGTGTTCAGTTACGGAGGATCAAACATCATCTGGCTCTCATACTGTGTGACATGTTGAAGTTTTGGGACATGATGTCAAAATCTGTCAGTTCTCTCTTTTCACACAAGTGAGGAAAAGCTTTGAGGGTAATGGAAATCTCGAGGTGCCCCGTGACTGAAATAATCATCAGCAAAGGCTCAAACTGTTATAGTATGCAAGGAGACATTTCTTTAAATTAGAAGAGTTGAAATGTTTACGCTGCAGTGGTCTTTTGCACATTATATTCTAACCACAAAAGAATGGATGTGTTTTGGTTGTTTTGCTCTTCTGGTAGAAGTTTTTTCAGACAGTGAATGTTTTGTCTTTCGGGACTTTTACTTCAGAGCAACAAGGGGAAGTTCTTTGTATTGTAAAATTAATTGCAAAGATTCTGCAGGACCAGAACAGACTCTGATCTTGAGGTCTGGTGGACACATATGTATATCATAAAATAATAATGAGAAACAAAAAGTGTAGAGCAAAACTTGTTGGTCTGTTTTTTGGTCAACCACTTTGAGCCAGACGGATTTACCTCAAAAACAATTTGATGGATACCCATGAAATTTGGTACATTTATTACATCTAACATTTATTGTCCCCAGAGGATTAATCTTAATTACTTTTGTGACCATCTGACTTTTTCTCCAGCGCCATCATGAGCTTGACATGAGTTTTGAATGAAATGTCTCAACAACTATCTGATATATTGTCATGAATTTTGGTACCAATGTTCATGCTCCCATAAAAAATGTCATAAAATTCTTGGCTTCAGCTTCTCAGTTGTAAAGATTTGTTGCTTATCTTCATCATATATGATGCAAGCTGAATATTTGGGGATTTTAGACTGTTGGTTGGAGAAAACAAATAATTTGAGTATGTCACCTTATGGTCTGGGAAACTATAATGGGCAATTTCACCATTTTATTATCTGCGGATTAATCAACAATGGAGATAAATGATAGTTGTAACCCTACATGTTATGCTGTCATTATCAGTTAAGTGCTAAAAAAGACTTAAGTGTCCTGCTCAGTTTTTAATGATTTCCCTATTCTCTTTCTTGCATTTTATTTACACTTTATTGCCTCCTCATTTTCAGTGCTTATTTTGTTAAAATGCATCTAATTATTCATAGAATAGAATATAACACATTCTCCACACATCCACAGCACTGAACGTATGAATGCTGAAATACTGAATGAAAAAATATTAGTATTGAATCTCAAAAAATGAGCAAGCCAAATGCCTGTGGGATAAATTACTTCTTACTTTTTACATTCTGTGTTGCCAGAGGTGTCCACCTACCAGAGTTTAGTTGCTCAAATCTGGAGAAACTATGTGAAGGTTTCTGTGATACACAGAGCTTTTTTTTTTCTCACCCTCTGTTCCCCAAAAGCCTCTAACTGGCTCTGTGGCGTGCTGATTAATTTACTGGCCACACTGATGATCCTTGCCAGCTTGCTCCTGTATTTACTGTTGAGGTTACTCTACCATGCAGTGATATTGTACAGCAGAACATTAAAAGCTTAATTAAAATCTAAAAACAAAACTGTAGCATATGCTTTGCTGTAGGTCCTCACACTGTCAAAGCATGGTAAGGCCTCTCTCTGGCTTTTGTAAGCTAACCGAAGTGAATCGAGTTGAGTGACAGAAGCATTAAGGTGAATTTGTAAAACTTTCTCTATTGACCTACAGAGACAAAGACATAAATCATGAACCAAAATAGCTCTTACCTTTTTTGGGATCTGGAACTACGTTCTACGAAAGCAGCTGTCGGACCTGCTGTAGACAACATTCAGGTCATTTACAAAGATTGGGTTATTCATAGCATGATGTTCTTGCTTCTTACCCTCTCTACACATCATTATATATGAGTCAAAGAAAGTGTCCCACATTTGCCCTCAAAGCAGTCTCTGAGTTTGCCTTCAGACCACACCTGTATCTCCTTGGTTGTAGGTTTTTCTGTTTTCACTCTGGCTCCATACTTGGGAAGGAGATTAATAACATATCCAACCCATCCAAGAGCGGTCAGCAGATTGCTTTATATGCGTCTTTAATATTTCCACAGCACCGTTTAAGATTTGAGTGGAGCAAGTAGGAGAAGTGACATGATGCTCCAGTTTTGGCAGATGACCCCTTATGTAACAGGTGTTAAAATCGCCAAGGTCTCCTGAACGAGAAAGCACATAGTTATAGCTTTCTGCTATTTTGCTAGCAGTCTTTCCATGTCAGGGCCCAGTATGTCAGGATTATATTTATTTTTCCAAATTCTCTTGGGAGATAAAACTGCCTAAATGACACAGTCAGTGTCTTGTTCAAAGTGATCCCCCATCTATTATCCACAATAATACATAGTTCTCCTCCCAGCGATTTCTGTGCTTTCTGCTCTCAGTCTGCTCTTTTCACACTGTATCTGTGCAGTACAGGAGTTTGATGCTCTTTCATCCATGTCTCTGTGAAACAAATCAAATTTGAGTCAGCAGCTCATTGCCTTAGAGAAAGCAGGTGCTCTCAAGCATGGTACGCCCATTGCAGAAGCTGAACCTCTCGCACGACAGCAGCGTGGCAAAATAAAGACCAACCCAAAGCTGCATTCTTATACCACCCAGCTGATTCAGGCTTTTACCTTTGTTAAAGACAAGTGTTTTAGATTAATGTATTTATTCTATTTATATGTATTTATTTGACCAAACAAACAAATTTGCCAGGTGAAGCAGAGTTGTGCTCTGAAAGAATGACGTACAAAACTTACATCATTCTTTTATTATGATTTTCTGTTTTCTCTTTCAGGGCCTGACTGGAACCACATTCTGTTCACATGGACAAAAACGGACGGCCTGAAGGTCTACATCAATGGGACCTTTGTTAATGGTGACCAACTTGGAGACTCCACAGACAACTATGGTGACTCCTACTCTAACCTGGTCATCGGAACCAGCAACGACGGGATCTATAATCACTATGTAACAGGGGCCTTTGATGAGTTTGTCATCTGGGAAAGGGCCCTTTCTCCTGACGAGATTATGCTCTACTACAAGGCAGCCATAGGTAGGACATCATGGTCCACTTGAAAGTATTTCCTGTCATTCTAGGAGATGGCATGTCTGTTATAATGCTTCCTCCCTCTTGACTCCACTCTGAGGAAATAGGGGTTAAAAAGCAATTTCCGTCCTCGCATTCCACCCACAGCATTCATGCATAACAACAAGATATTAAACTATACAAATACACCTCCCTGTCAAGATATTTTCATGACCTTTCACGATGTAAGTGCCATGGCTAACATAGTTCTGCCTTATAAGTATTTATTAGAGTGCAGAGGCATGTTGGGTTGCAGGGGGCAGATCACTTTGATTTAATGTGACAGGTTATAACATGCTAGGACAAAACCCCCAGACCCTTGTCTGTTTTTGCTCTCTTGTTGTTTACCTCTTTTGGTCAGGAGAGTGCCATAAATGGACAAAAACATCTTGACGTTTATCAGAATTTAGAGAAAAAAATACCATTCTGCTGTGTGATATAGCCAATTATCAAATTTCATGGTTGTCTGAGAAATGTTCAAAGCCTGATGAAATTCACCTTTTCAGCTTGTCGGCTGAATCAACTTTTGCTGTGTGTGAAACATACTGATTACTAATGGTGTAAGCTGTCTCTTCCATAGTGTGTCAGGTAATAATATGATGCTATTAATGTGAGCTTCAACCGGTCATGATGTACAAAACATAAAGAGCACACTGCCTTGTTTTCTTCTCCAAAGCTGTTAACAAAAGCATAATATATTCTACAGACCATTACCAGATGCAAAGCACCCAACTGTTATGGTTACAGAAAAAATATTTTTACTTCTCCAGAGCACACATATAAAATGTTGCATTGAACCAAAGAAGAACAGGAATGGTTCAGACTGATACCTTGAATGTACATCCATATATGGACATTTTCTGGTAGCTAGTTAGTGCTGTTTTTTATTAAATGACAGCAAAGACATAAAAATGTATCTTAACCTTGTACAGGAGCTAGTGGCAGAGTATTACGTGGTTGATTATCCAACCTTTGTGGAGGTTGTGATCTATCTCATTTCATGACTGGGTACCATCCAGCCTTGTAAACTGTTAAAGCTGCGTGGTGATAAAATCCAGCTACATAATAGAGGCTAGCCTGGTCAGGTTCAACAAAGGACAAATGACAAAATAACAAAAATGCTTCTCAAACGGAAAGATTACAGCTTTTGCACTTAAGCAAGGGCTATCTAAACTGTAATACATTTTAGAGAGTGAATTATACCTTCCAGCTAACGTTTAATTAACAGAATCCTTTGATTTTTGTCTTTTCTAGGTCCAGCCATGGTTTCTGCTACAACACCCAGTGTCTCCAAAGAACTCATTTTAACTACACCAACAGTCGTAAGTTTGTCAGTTCTGACTTTGCAGTAACAAAATGTGATTGTGATACCTAAATGTAAAATTGCACAAACTACATGTGTGAACAATCTAGGTTTTCTTTCACACAAAAATGGCATGAATAATTTGTATATAGTTTTGGGGCCAAAATATGCACAAAGGTAATCATTGAACAAGGTGAAGGCATTTTTTCCCTGAATGCAAACAATTCATTTTTTATTGAACTATTGTTTCCTTTTGAAGAAAAGGAATAGGATATTGACAGCACATGTGAATAGAGCGGTCTTGTTTATTAAAGGGCTTTGGAGGTAGAAAACGGATAAAGAAATAGAAGAAAGTGGAGACAGCTGCACAACACTACACACAAAATGGCTCCCTGTAGGGCACTAGGCTGAAAAAGAGCAACACTGAATCACTTGTACAAAAAGTATTCCCCAAACTCAGGCTATCAGTCACATTAAACATCCTGTGTGTGTTGGAACACCATGCTCCTTCGGAAACGACCTCCTGATAAACCTCATTTGATGCCTCATGTGTTGTCTCCCCAGAGAGCCATTGAAGTGAGTTCTCCTGTCGTCAACAGCCAGCATGAGGAGGTCCAAAGCTCCCAGGACCCAGAGTCCATGCCAATGTTGGGCTTCCTGAAGGCACTGCCCAATAGGACCATTCCTCACAACGCTGCCAACAACCTCACACAGGTCTTGGAGCGCAGTTCAACACACAAACACACACACAAAGACACACGCATATTACACTTGCAAAGCTAGTTCACACACAGACACAATGCCCACCCATGTTCATATGATGCAACAGTTCCGTGATGTCCATTTTCTTCCACCCAGGCTTTTCTCAAAAGTGTGGAAGAAGTGCTGTCCTCTCCGGGGTTGCCAGAGGTAAATGAGTTCACACTGTTGTTGTGCAATGTTTAAACATGACGTAATGAAACATATGCAATTTGGTGAATATTTTTAATCCAAGGCACTTAAGAGATCCATGAGTTTCAGATTCTAACACTGCAAATTTTTGGTACAAGTGGTGCCAGGAGCAAAAACAGTACCTGGCAGTGTTATCCAAAGAAAACTACTGTACATAGGCGACACAGAGTCAAATATAGATACGTAGACTTACTTTCAATGTACATTTTGCAGCTTCCGGTACTGTAAATCCAGGCCAAAGCTTAGTGCTTTCATATACCAACACATTGTTCCCAGAAGAAAGTGTGTGGTTTCAGTACATTGAGTGCTCAGAGCAAGCACACTTGTTTTTGTAGGAGCAAGCTGAAACAGATGTTCACGTGGAGAATGCAAAACTTGGACAGTAGATACAGTGTTCGGTAAATCCCCTTGCGATTTCTGATCGGATTCATGATGAGTGTCTGAAATTTCACGCTTCATCACATTTTTACAAATTATAATCTTCCACCCGAAAACACAAGGTACATGTTTGACTTTTTGACTTTATCATTATTACTTAACTTTGTTTTTAATTTCACACTTGTTGTTTTCAGTTACTTATTTTTGCTCTTCATTTAATCCAGTTTATATTACTACTATTGCATTTTAATGCCTGAATGCTGATGTTTTTTTATGTAACACATATTACATATGTAAAAACCAATGATAAGTGGTAATTTATGTAACCTATATTTGGTTTTCTGGCTTTTTATTTGTTTATTTTTATTTGATTAAAGGGGTACTCCAACAATTTTGTATTGCACTCAGATAAATGAGCAGGGTTTTTTTTTGTAATGGTCAAAATTGAAGCAACAGAAGCTGACATATCCAAATTTATAGTCTTTCATATGGGTCATGTTCCAGAAACCCTGGATCCCACATTTCCCATAAACCAAATAATCACAGCATTTCCTTTGATGCTCCTTGCCTGGTTAAAGTCTTCCAAACTATATGCCCCACTGTTTGTAATACAGTCAGACTCTCTCCAGAGCAACAGAAGATACTATAAACCTGTTCTGCTGTAGGCCTATTGTATTGAGTAGTACTCTCCAGGACCAATAAATTGATGTGTAAAATTAGCGTAGTGCCCCTTTAACTTGACCTATTCCATACTTGTAAATTCAACCTGTGAAGAAAAATGTGATAAATATGAAATTCCAAAAACACATTTTAAAGATGTGAACCTATTTTAATAGATTAGCATTAAGCAATGCTGGACATTGAAAGCGGTGATTGTGAATTGATTGTGCTCATTTTCCTGTTGGGTCATTGTTGAGCAGCAGTCCACCCCTGTGGTCAGTGGCCTGATCGAGACTGTGGACAGAGTGATGGAACACATGGTGACTAACCTGGAGCCCAGCCCGAACTCCCTCATCTCCCTGGGTGGAACATCTTTTGTTGCAGGTCAGTATTGGGTCAGCTCTCCATAAAGTGACTCACTGTTTGTAAGTTTGTGTTGACACGGTTAGGACAGAAGGACATGGAGCGTCAAGCTGACATCATTCGTTTTCTTATCCAGAGGACAAATACGGGTCAGATAAGCAGAGTCGGAGGGGATCATCCCCCTCGCCCTCCCCCCACCTTGCCTCTCACGGGTGTGGGGTTTTTGTTCTTTTGCATAATATTTTGTTTGCCACTAAACTTGCTTGTGTCTTTCTCCCAAGGGTCTCCTCACATCTTTGATCCACCCCTGATAAAGCAGATTGATGTTTCATGCTTCTCAGTCTGTTTTTATCAACACTCTCTCGCTTTTTCTAACCTTCGACCCCACAGATTACTCTCTGATGAAACTCCCTCAGAACTACAACCTGCCGCATTACCGCTTCCCCACACAGGGCAAGAACTACATCTCCGTGCCCGGCGAGGCTTTCACCATGCAATGTGAGTGCCAGTATTTCAAACTACAGAGGTTCAGACATGACATTCCTGGAGTTGATGTACAAAATAGACCTTTCCTAGCTTGAGAATTCTCTGCATAAAAAGTAGCAGCTTCTCCAGGTTGAGTGTGAACACCGCACATTAGTCGTGCACTGATTCTGCCAGGAGAAAATTGTCCAGCTGGGAGGCTCTTGTTATTGGCCGGTAATTTATTATGCTTAGATTTAAGACCACTAACATAGCATACAGTGTACTACAGGAGTGCCATGAGAGCTTTTGTGTGGCTTTATGGTGCACCGTAGAAATCCAGCTATGACTTTAATGTTGGCAGTTACTCTTTTATTCAAAACAGAAAGAATGAGAGAGCGCACTTTTTTCTCCCCACTTTCCTCTGTCATTAAAAAGAGTGCACTCACATAGTGGGAGTAAGGGGGAACAGTAATTACGGTGGGCATTAAAACTGTTTGTTTGACTTTGTGTTCAGGTCAGATTCCCCTGGCTCCACCTGGCCGCTGCATGCACCATGTTGCCATACGAACACTGGAATAAACTGTTTTAATAATTCATTAAAGGACTATTATCAGAAATGGAATATATGTTTTTGCTGACACATTAGAGCCAGGATCAAATTAACTCATAGGTCTGAGTACCTGGCTGTATGAAACGCTCTGAGGGGAGGTTTTACATCCTAATTAGAGAGAGAGAGAGTGCTGCAGACTGGTCTGTTATTAATTTTTTTCTTATTCCCTGTCTTCCTTAGGAGAGTTGTACAAGCAAACTGGCCACCTTGTGATCTGTTGCAGGACTGGCCGGGAAGGGGGGAAGGGGGTGGGAGGGGGAGCGTTCTGTTGACATGATTTTTTGGAAGGTTAAAAATGCTCTTGCAGCATATACGCCGCACATTTGTTTGACATCAGAAGGCTTTTGTTGCCACAGTCTACGGGCCCGGATAAAAGCCCTTTGAAAAGAGGAACAGCACCATTAAGGGTTTCCTCCAATTTTTTTGTTTATCTTGCTGTATTGAGGTGGGACCGAGCTGGATGATAGGTCAGATTAGGGGAGGGGGACCAGACCTCCTGCTCTACTGGTGAAGTCATGTAGAGGTTTCATAAGATTTCCCAATAACCACATGGTTTGTGGCCCTCTCCCTTTCACCCTTGTGCGAGTACACGGCTGTCCTATTAGGCTGCCGGTGCCAGTGTGCAGAAGCAGAGCAGCGTTAATTAACTTCCCTTCTTTGTGAGCATTTTAGCAGCACTGCATTACATTTCCAACCCTCCGCTCATGCCTCGTACATTCAAATATGTGCATGCTTTTTTTTCTTTCTTTTTTTTACCTCAGCTCAAACCACCATCGTTGGCCTCTTCTACCACAACATGCACAGCTACTACAATGAGATCAACCCTGTCAAGACCAGGTAAGTGGACAGGACAACATATAATAATGTCAGATAAAATTTGAAGGGTTTGACATCCCACTTTGTTTTTGGCAAGGACCGTATCTAGGACCATATGTTCTACACAAAAATGTTAATTGCAAATATTGACTCTAGGCTCAAAAGGCTTCCCTCTTTGTATATTTCCTGTGTGAGGAATCATGTCGACTGGCACTAAGGCGCCCATGTTTCCTGAACCACAGAACGGCTGGTGCCTGGGGCCAGAGTCTTATCTGTCCCCTCACTTATCTATCATCTCACCACTCAACCTCCCCTGACTGATACACCCTGCTATTAGCTCTACATATCCATTACCCCCCCCTCCGACCCTCCAACCGTCCCGCCCTTTAGTTATTGTCTCATCACTGGGCCAGCTTGTTCCACTACAGCTGCAATGTTTATTTTTACCAAACCTGACATAACAGCGATTAAGCAAGCCTGTTTTTCCCCCATTTGTCATCCTTCATAGAAATTTAAGTACCAAATGTGATAAAAAAAAAAATACGCCACAACACATTTGGAGATGTTAGTGACTGATTGTTTTTAACATGGCCCTCCCTCTGCCCTGCTCCGCTCTCTCTGTGGGTGAAAGTGCCCCTTAGTATAATGATAGAGAGGTGATGCTTGTATGATCTCAATGTCACATATCAGATGGCTCTGAAAGACTATTGATGCAACGCTGCTGCTTGTCAGCGTGATTAATTATAAAGACAGATCAAAGTCCCACTTAAATGCTACTGCTCCGAGCCAGTGTGTAACACTTATGTGTTGGTGCCTGTGCAAGGATACCGTGGATTTCTTCTCATTTATCTGACTGTACTTGTTTTGTTTCTCTTGGCCTCTATCTCTGTTTCTCTTCCTCCGTCTTTGTATCTGAATCTAAATCTCTTTATCTTCTCACGTCTTCTTGTCTCATAGGATTAACGAAGCAGCTGATTTCAAGGATCATAAGATTCAAGTAGCAAGTTGCTTAATCTCTCTGAAAGTAGAGCCTTCACCAGCCCTGTCAATCAACCTCTCTGGAGCGCCACTCATTAAGATTGTTCTCACCCACGTCCTGGTAAGTTTCTTCTTAATTGACTCATGTCTGTTATTTACCTCTGGGTGAGTCAGTCGTACTGGGAAAATGGAGTGCTTAATTTTTCCAGTGCTGGGTGTGGGACACCCGCCTTATCAGGGAAGAAGGCCACGGTTCGCCTGTGGCTGCAGTAGCTGGATCCCCCCCATATGAAATTTATCAGCTCTATTTTTGGGCGTTCTCTTATGTAAGAAGATGAGTGTCTATCACTGACCGAGGATTGTGCAGCTGGGCACTCACCAACACAAAGAGCAAAGCCTATTTTGGTTTTCATTAGCTTGCCTAGATTTTCCCTCGTGGAGCATGTGGCTTCCAGAAAGAGAACTGATTATGGACATTTGAACTGTCGGCTTAGGGCACTTTGAAGGGAACAATAACTTGCTTTTATGAACAACATATTTTTTCTTCACTGCTTTATGGCAAGGCCTGTGCCAGTTTTCCATGGGAAACTCATAATGAAAATTAACTTACAAATGTGTATCGCATTTGCTTGCTTCCTTGTAAAGTCAGAAATGTGGCGGTGAACTTCACAGCCATAGTATGTGTTTAATCCTTTGCACAATGAATGGATTGTGAAGCCATTCTTTTTATTTAAATGCATGACGTTAATTGCATATTAGTCAATCATACATTAGTAATTATTAAGACAAAACCAGTTGACTAAACCCCTTCTAATGTAGCTCTGTTTAATTTACAAGTCCTGCAAAAGCCATTCATTCTCTATTGAAAGGACCTACAAATAGGCTTTTTTTTCCCTCCTCACTCACAAGAACACAAATGAAAACCATGCAGCTTCATGAAACCATGGCAATATCGGTTTGTTTGCCTTCATTTTCCTTGGTGAAATAAATGTTTATGCTACAATTATCTGGCCTGGTTTCTGTGACAATGATTACTGTGTTTGTTTTAGCTGACACCAAGGGAGAGAGCTTATAATCTCCTTTGTTATGGGGGTGCTGGAGATGCTCACCAGCTCTGCTCTCTGTTGAGTCAAGGTGTTTCTATTTCACTTGGATTGCCTTTACTTCTGATGTAAGGATAAATCAGGTTTCTTACATTCTTTCCTTTCTACCCCATTACAAATAAGCTGTTATACTTATTACTAACACATACTGATTGGAACGCAGTGTGCCAGCACTTTTCAGCTTTACTTAGGCTGCATAGCTTGGACAATGATTTATATTTAGGAGCTGCATTGTAATTTGGCACACAAGCACTTTTGGCTGTGAACATGTCCAGAAAACGGGTTGTTTTGCTGTAACCGGTTTGCCGCACAGACCTGTAGTTGGATTTAATCAAAAAGTGACTATTTTTGGATTTTTAATGTCTTTGGCAGCTGATGGATACTTATCGCCTCCCTAGCTTGAAGGCAGGGAGGGCTGCTTACGCAGTATGTGGCAGACCTTTCCCATCATTGTTTATGTCGCTCTTTACTGTCTGCGTAAGTTAAAGGTCAAAGGTGTACTCTCATGGCACCAGTTCAGTGGTTTAACCTCCAAGAGTAGACAAGCACCCAGTGACTTCATTAAAACTTAGCAGGGAGGCTGAATGTGTCTGTAGTTGCAGTGTGTCAGCTTTCTCATATGTCTTTTCGTGTTGCCATGGTTTGTCCTGTGTGCCATCGCTCGCACTGCACTAATAGTCACTTACTGTAATGACTCAGACCCAAAATGCCATCCATTTTCTTTATGTGACACCTGCCAAGATCAACCATATGTACCATGGATTGATGGAGTCACCAACCTGGTGTCATGGCAGGTACCACTCTCTGAGGGTCAAAGCCATGCGGTTGGTGTCTGGGTGACCTTGCTCTCTTGATTGAATGGCATGACCTCACCGCGCTGTTACAGTGAGGTCATGCCATTCCCAGCGGACTCAGTCAGAGCCGACGTGCTGTGTTACGTGATGGCACGGTCCAAGTTTGGTACCAAGAGAAGGCGTTATCAAGGCTGCTGGAGGCCCGCATGCTTTCTCACGCCATTCGGCCACGGTGGTGATTGGACCCTGGCTCCACCAGTGATTTATAGCTGCTGTCTGACTCAGGTTCAGTTTGAGAGGGCCAAAGGAGAGAAGAAGAGAAGAAAAAAGGAGGGTGGGAGGCAATGGGGTCTGTAGTTAAACATTAATACATACATAAAAACACCGACACTGCCTCCCTGTCCTCTTCTTCCTTCAAAGCATCACACTGATGGTATGAAGTGAATGAATGGAAAGATTTTTTTCATGAGCAAAGTCACTCTTTATAGGGTCAAAAGCGAGAGGATTTGAAAAGCAGATTTTGACAAGGAGGGCATGACTTTACAGTCTTATAAAGTCGTGTGTTAGTTTGGCTGCTTCATTGGAAGGGCCAAGGAAAATGGTGACACAGGTTGGCAGCAGAGGAAGAGTGCTGGTGTCTCCATCCGTCCCTTAATTGACTTTTACTTCATATAATTTGAGAAGTAAGGTAGAACTATAAATTATAAATGTTGGCAACGTCTTCTTTTCTAAACAGACTGAATGATGATTTTCTTTCCTGAAAAGTTAAAATTAAGATAATGTAATGAAATTGATTTGATTTGACTTTCAACATTATTCTATCAGTTCAAATATGCACGAAGTGGCTGGACAAGAAAGTAGTGGCCACATTTTCCTGTGATGTTTTACACAGGTTCCCTCTCATGGGCACATGAAAGCGGGAGTTTGATGTGAAGAAAGGAAAGAGGTCGGGGGCAACAAGGGAAACTGGGTGGCTTTTGTTTACAAAGATGTCTAGACTCCTTGGAGCTCCCTAATTCCTGCAGAAAATAATGGATTAATTGTTCAGCTGCTTTGAACGTAAACATGCAAAGGTTATTTAACACTTTCTGATACCCACACTCTTAATTGTTTAATCACGTAAGCAAATACTGGTATCAGTCTTTTCTGCCACAATAATAACGGTTCTTTATTGCCAGTCTTTTTATAACTCCTAGCACACGCCCAGCCCAGCTTGTGGGCAAAGCCTCTTCTCCTCTCTCTCTCTCTCTCTCTCTCTCTTTCTCCCTCTCTTCCAACCACCCACACCCATCCATACGCCAACACACATACAAACACAAGCTGTGTGAGCCAGCATACTGATCAATCACAGATGGAGGTCTGGCTATTGCTATTCCTCTCTTGCCAAAAGAGTTAGATTTTAAAGCCTCTCTTTACAGCTCCTCCCATTTTAGTTCCCCCCTTCTATCCCTGCGACCACCACCTCTCATTGCATGCAGCTCCAGTTAGAACCCAGAGGAAGATAGAGAAGGTCTTGGTGCTGATTTTGTATATACAAGTTTTTCTACGGGCTTCAATGTGGGTACAAAAAAGAGCTTGTAAAATAATGTTCAGAAAGAACTTTAAAAACCGTGGTTATAAATCACCCTTCACTCAAACCTGAGGCAAAACTGGATAAGTGAATTAAAGACTGTTTTCACAACTTAAACCAATGGTGAGGTTACACAAAGAAAAAAAAACTGCTTTTGTGAACGTCTGAGTAAAGAGTCAAAGCAGAAAATTGTGAAACCCAAACTTCCCACAATGTGTGTGACACTGATGTCATGTATTTAAGTTGCAAATACAAATTTTATACAAAATGTTTTCTGAAATCTTTCTCCTTTGAACCATCTGGACTCAGATATTCACAAAAGCAGCTCTTTTCTCTCAGTGTCTTTGTGTAACCTCACTGTTGATGTCAATTTTGCACAAATTTTATTTAGACATTCTCAATTTTTTTCCCCCCCACAACTACAAATCTTTTCAATTCATTCACAAACTTGAATATGAAGTTTTTTCACAGGTTTTGAGATTCTTTTTTATTATCTTCTCACAAGCTCAAAATCTTATTAACCCGTATGATCCCCACGTTCCAACTTCTCTGCAAAGGCTCAAAATGCAGCCATGAATTTTCAAATACAAACATATTGCTCTGACAGAAACGGGCCAGTAACCAGAGAAACATTACGGTGGGCCCACATGAAAGCCCATAGGAATTTAACGAATGAATTCATGCATGGAGAACCTCTCCCGTTGTCATGTGAGTTTAGTTCTAAAAAGAAAGAAACACTTGTCATATTTGTTGCTTTGGGCCAAAGTAACAGTCATGGTACAGTATTTCTCAGCGTTCACTGCTCACCTTATCAAAACTTCTGGGGTTGTTTAATTATCCCCAGTTTTCCTCACACCCTACATGCCTATCAACACTTCTCCTTGTTTTTAGTGTCTATCTCAGAAACCGAGCCGAGACCACAGCTGCATGTCTTATTACATTTCCCCTGACACAATGAGCTCACTCAAGGCCATTTGTGTTTAGCTGCATGGATTCAGATACTTACTTCACATGCTGTATGTGGATCAGCTTAAGTCCAACCTCTGATTGAAAAGCCTTGTTACAACGACGATGAGATCTATGCTCCGTCAGAGTCGCAGGCTTTAGTTAGTGTGATGCTATAATGTCATGACCTTAAGGTGGTTCAATGGGCAGATTTTTCTCAAACTCCAGGTCAAGTTTTGAGCTGCGGTTAGTGTTCTTTGAGCCGGCTGCACTGAGTAATGTTTCACCATACTTTTGCGTGCCTTTCCCAGACATACTGCAATAAAGTGTTTCCTTCCCTTACTAAATTTAACAGCAGTTACTGTAGCTTTTGGGAAATGCAATTATGGACTCTCTGTTGTTAGGCGAAACAATTCAGCCATTGTCAAGAGCTGACTACACCTTAGCCAGTCTTTTCTTGTGTTGACTCACACATTTAACAAGACTTTCACCTACTGTACATTTCCACAAAAAAGATGGTAGTTTTAAATAATACGTTGTAGTTTTATAAAGTGTGACTGATGAGTTTCAGTGCTGTTATTATGGGCCCTCTTGGCAGCTGCACTGTTAAGAAATGATAGCTATACCAAACGCAGAAAGAGCAGTCCAAATTACACACTGGTTCTCTGTGTTCTCAAATATTTGGAACATTTGAGGGAAAAGGAGAAGATTAAGATTGCTGACTTATTCACTCATACTGTTGTGTAATTTTTTTTTCCTTTTTTGCTGCTTTTTAAATTTAGCGCAACCAAAGCCTTTATTTAGACTTCTTTGCTCCTGAAATATGCCTGACTGCACTTGTGGCTGCATCTCATTGTGCCAGCACTGGATGGATTGAGTGGGTGTGTGCAGGACTTTTTTTTTATAAGTGATATTTCATATTTGACAAACATTTACTCAGGGTCCTCTTACTAGCCCTTTGTGGAGTTTGAATGTTATTTATTTTTGGTCAAAATGTCAACATGATTTTTTTTTATGCTGACTATTTTGTGTTCTGTAAATGGAAGCTCATATCAGATATGATTATTGTTGAGTGTAACTGAAACTTTTACTAAGATATCTCCATCTAGACCGCTGTTGATTTGGTTTCACTGCTGCATGATATTACTGTACACAGTAATGGTCATTAGGGCTGAGCAATATATATCATGATATCATATGTCATAAGTGTTGTCTTCTCCTGGTTTTAAAGGCTGCATTACAGTAAAGTGATGTAATTTTCTGAACTTACAGACTGTTCTGTTATTTGCTTTTATTCACTTAGTCATTATATCCACATTATTGATGATTATTAATCAAAAATACCATTGTGTAAATATTTAAAAGTTTAACTTTTTAAATTTATATTATTGCAGACTAAAGTACAGAAGTGTGTGTGTGTGTATATATATATATATATATATATATATATATATATATATATATATATATATATATATATATATATATATATATATATATATATATATATATGTATGTATGTATATATATACATATATATATACATACAGGACACTGTGTGACAGTCTACTTCTGTCTTGGATGTATTTCAAACAGCACTCGTCTGTCTGTTTTGAATTGACTGTTGAAACAAGGTCAATAGATGGCACCATACTAGAAAACCAGTCGTCAAAAGCTAGGATTTAAATTGGCCTGTAATTGCCCGAAGTCTTGGGATTTGCAGAGGCATATGCTGTCGGTGTTTGCTGAAGCTAGCTCAACCACAGCGAGGCTCCGGCTTCCAGCTCTGCCAGTCATGGGAGGTCTGACAGACACCACAGAGGACAGAAAAGCTTGGATTTACACAAATTACTGGGTTCTATATGTCATCTAAGACTTATATACTTTTGTGATGCATGAGAGTGTTTATTTCCATCCCTCATCATTTTACCAAACAGGCTCAACACAGTCATTAACCAGAAAAAGGACTTTTTTTGTTTAGTTTGTGCTAGAGAGATGTACACATCAGGCAGCAGCCGGCATTTCTCATGTTAACATTCAAGGCCATTTATTCAACATGACAGCTAATGGTGTGGGGGTGTACATGGTTGATAAATGTGTTGCCATTACTGTCATCAGGATACACCATTCAAATCTTAAACAATGCTCGGAATTTCCACATAAATTGATGTTATGTAAACCATGATTGTATCACAATTGTATAATGATGATGACATGGAAGCTATAAGCAGTTTGTTTATTCCAAACAAGTATCATAATTTACAGTAATACTCTCCCCTTGCAGCTGTTTCATCTAAGTCATACTTGTACACCCAAAATACTTACAGCTGCCAGTGTGAAACATTTGATCAGTGCAATTTGAAGGTGATTTTACTTTACAACACATGAGTATTTCCACTTTATGCTGCTTTCTACCTCCACTTCACTACATTTCAGAGGGAAATATTTTACTTTTTTACCCCACAACATTTATTTTACAGCTATAGTTACTTTTTTATCCGAAAAATATGATAAACTTGCGTCCCAGTAGTCTACTGGTTAAGATGCACGCTATGTGATGTGGCATGTAGCAGCAGACGTTAGCTGCATGTCATTCTCTGTCTCTCTCACCCTGTTTCCTGTCATTTCTAAGCTCTTGCTATCCATTAAAGGCAAAAAAGGCCTCAAAGAATATTTTTTCAAAAAAATCTGTGTCTAGACGGGACCTCTTGTCACATTTCAGATGTCTATGAGTTGACAGCAGTTCTACCAAAGAAAAATGTCCCCTCTAAACCTCCCAGATGGTGTCATTTAAATAAAAATGTCAAGCCCAAAGACTTTAAATCATCTAATGTTTCACAAAAAAATGCAAATATTAGGAAATGAGTACAAATATGTGTAGCAGAACTTTGTTTTTTTTTTCTTTTTTCCTCCCTCATTAATCATTTTATGCCTCCTCAGATTTATCTTAACCCTTTGCAGAGGCCCTGACCCCTGGTTGGTAACCGCTGGACAGAACAAAACAATGTATAAAGCAGTTATGTCACCAGTTACAGCAGTAATATGCTACTTACATAATCTATTTAATCTAATAATGTCATATATAATAACTCATCACTCACAGGTACAATGAGTATTTTTTCTTTGATACTTTGAGTACATTTTGCTGCTGGATAGGAGCTGCTGGTACCTCTACTTAAAGGATCTGAATACTTCTTCCACCACTAATAACTGCTGGTGAATCTGAAGATTAAAGATTGCTTTCTTTCATTTCACTGTCACTGTCCAAGGGTCAGTGAGTTGTGCTTAAAATGAGCACTGTTATGTCACCAGTGAAGATGAAGATGTGGTTGACAGCTGCATCAAATGGGACAGAGTGACATACATAGGAGCAATAGCAATCCCCTGACTATCTATGATTTATCAGCCTCTCTCTCTGACTCTTCTTCTTTATCAGCCTGTCACTCTGCATCACTCTCCACTCACAAGCTTCCTCTCTCCCTTCTTCCTCTCTTCCTCTCTCTGTCTATCCATCTTACGAGGCTCAAAGTGATTTCCAAGGTGGTGTTTGCTGGCCTTCTGGTGTTAATAAAGAGTTGGAGTGCCAGCTGCAGTCTTGGCTGGTAGATGTTGAGGCCTTGGGGCACCGGGGAACAACGGCGTGCGCGCAGAGCTTGGCCAGATCTCCGAGTGCATTTTAACACTCAGCAGTGACTTTCAGGTCCCTGCACCTCTCCTCAGATATCAACTCAAAAACACGCGCTGGATGTACCACAAACAGACAGTTGCTAGAGGGGAAGCATGGCCAAACAGCATTTCTCTCATGTCTGATGGTCTGTCAGTTAATGTATATGTTAGGGTGTATCTGATACCTCTCAGGGTTTGATAATTATGGATTGTTTACCATGAGACAAGGTTTACATTTGCGCTTATTGTAGATAATTAGTCTTCCTTCATTGCAACATTAAAGGTTCAGCAGTTGTGGAGTGCAAATATGACACTGTAAAGCAAAGGCTTACAGTGTGCCAATTACAGTTTGTCTCTCTTCCATCTGCTTTCATTTACACCCAACAAGAAATGTGAGTTATTAAAGCCCACAGGGGAGCAGTAAATTCACCCATGGGGTTGCTTGCAGCTCCTCAAAGCTGGCCGCCAGCTCGTGATGACGGGGTGCATTTATGGCGCTCTCATGGCTCTTGGATCCATTGTCCTGCTTGCTCTAATGGGCCACATCCATGCATTCATCTCGAGGGTAACAATACATAATGACTAAAGAGCCGCATGTGCAAAACAGACAGAATGAGAGCAACGATTTGGTTACACAATGAAGTCAACGTATTGTGCTATGCTTTTGTAATATGAATCACTGAGCCTATGGGCCAGGAAACAGACAGCCTGACTGTCAGTTTCACTCTCACTCTCACTTTTTCCAGAAGGAAATAGTGCAGACACAGTCCATCTAATCATATACTTATTCAGTCTGAGAGTCAAGGCTCGAGGAATGAGAGGAGGTGAGCAGTCTCTCAGTATACACCCAACCAGCCAATGAAAGTGTTGTTTTCTTCGGATGACAGATTGAGGAGGGTAGTGGTTTGACCTGAAACCAGGGCCAAGCCCCAATTACTGAATTCTTGCACTTTAGCCATTAGCTCACTGTCTCTGGGGATGCCAAATCGCATATTAGGGAATGACATGGAAAAAGTGAGTTATAATCAAATAAGATTCTTGAAGACAGTAGGGATTTTCTTTCAGCAGGATAATCACCTTTGCTGAGTGTCGATCTGCGTCTTGTCTTTCCTTTAATATGATCTCAGGCCCTTCTAGTTGAATTTATTGGCATGTACACACCAATGAAGCATTTTATTTTGTATCAGAAGCTGAATTAATGAAGTGGTTTATTCCTTCTTAGATCCAAAAAGTCAGTTGTACAGTATTTTTTTTTGTGTTGCAATACATCAAGATCTGTTGATTCTGTTGAGCATATGATGAATGAAAGAATGCATTAAGGAAAGAATGAGGCTAATTTGTGTTTTAAATATTCAATACTGTGGCCTCGATAAAAGCACATTTTCCAAAGAGGTGGCTGTGAGATTTGGAGCAACAAAGATTGTAATTTAATGAGCCAGTACAATCCAAAACAAATGTTTTCTTATGCCACATAATTGAAGATAGGATTATCTTAACCTTATTATACTTTTCCTTTTCAGACTAAAGAACAACAGGACCAAGTATTAAATCAGAGCAATAAAGTCCTCCTCTACTGTGCCTTCTTGGACTATAGGTGGGTGTGTGTTCATGATTTAGATACAGCATGTCCCAATTATTCATTCTGATGTGCAGCCAGAGAGGCTTTGTCTTGATTGTTGATTCTTTGCATATTATTTGCACAACACTTGAATCAAGAGCAATAACAAAAGATTTGGAAAAGGTGTATTTCCCTTTTCTCATTCAAATCAAAAACACCCGGCGTTACGTGTCTTGCTGTTTTAGTTTGATGTATCTTGAGCAACGGCCCACTGAAAAATTATGGTGCTATGATAAGTGAAGCCAAAACACTATTTAGAGAGCATAAATCATTTTAAAAGGGAGTGTGTTTTAGTTGGATTCAAGGGCTTCCTCTCCTGACTCCCCTTTGCCCTGAAGCTCAAGAAAAATGTGAATTATTGGATCGCCCTGTCAGGTTGCCCTGGTAAATTCAGAAAAGAAAATTCTCTGTTTGCTTCCCACAATGGATCATGTTGAGTGATCTTTGCCAGTAGTTATCCTCTAAAAACCTTGTCTATTTTATTCTTATTTTAGGTTTGAAAGCTCACATCTTTATGTATTTTCTGCATGTTTCTCTGTAAATAATACATGATTGTCTTCCTTTTCAGTTCAAAAGAGGGAGTATGGTCCAACGAAGGTTGTGTACGCTCAGATGGAAACATGACATACTCTGTGTGTTTGTGCAACCACCTCACCAACTTTGCTATCCTTATGCAGGTGGTGCCCTTAAAGGTATGAGGCCACTCTTAAAAGCTGCTGTAATTAATATTTTTATATTAACAACAGATTAAATTACTATGTGTAATGTGAAAGAAATAACTCATAGTGATGAACCCATGAAGGATTATTGCACAATTCTGCAGTTCCCCTACGGAGTACTTTAGCTTCTTTCAGCTTATTGTTTTGGCTTCTACTGCTTTGACTCTCACTGTTCTCATCATCTTCGTCTCAAGCCACAACAGGCAGCTGTTTTCAGGGATAAATCCCTGATAATCCTGAAATATACTACCTGTCCAGCACCAAATGACAAACAGACACAGTTAGCGACTATCTGGCAAACACAGTGGAGCATTTAGCAGCTGAGGATACAAACATTTTCCTCAGGACTTGGGGGAGACTTAAGTGAATAATTGGACTTACATTCGCCTGGTGGCCAGAAATCCAAAATGAATGCTAACGTTGCTCCATATCTACCGGATATGCAACATTCTGCTAAAACTTTAGCCATATCAACAAGATTATAATATTCCAGCATTGTGTGTTTAGCTTATTGCGCTGTCCCCAAGTGGCCAAAAAATAAATTATTGAAGGTTTAACATGAACTTTCTCACCACAGAGCTTTTTCTAAATCTGCTGTAAGGACATTTGCAGACACAGTAAACCTCCCACTACTTTTTAAAGGGAGGTTAATGCCACCATTTTTCAAAAGTGTACCCCTCCCTCTGTGTCTTGTCACAAATAAGTAGATTTGTTGTAGCATAATTAGAAAGGAAACAGCGGTCTACCACACACTAACCCACCAACCAGAAGCCCCCACTGCTGCCTTTTGGACATTTTGCTTTTCCTGACTGTAGGTCAATTGTAAGCAGACCTGCACACAATGTCACAATGTCGGTTTCACTGGTGGTTTTATACAGAAGTACTGTGGACAACCATGATTAATGTGGTTCTTTTGGATCACTGCACAGGTCAGTGGTCCATTCCTCAAGGACCACAGTCCCCCATGAGTACAAAAACTGTCCCTTTAAAGATTGACCAGAAACTGTCACTTTGAAACATCTGGGATAACAGTTTTGCTGCTTCTCCTCAATTCTAAACACTATTCTGCTCAGTATTTTACATGTACATTATCTGCACTCAGAGCAACTTGGACTGCCAACCTCATGAGCATTGTCACCACAGACTGACTCTTTGTTATCCAAGAATATGTGCCACGGGAGTATGGTCAGCAATCCTGTTGGCTTCTTTAAATAGAGAAAGGAGTTCTTATTGCTCCTAAGTGGGCCAGTGCTGTATTTAAGTAGCAGAAGTCTATTTGATGCTATACTTTCCCATAGCCAGTCTCTAATTAGTGGGCTGCCTCATCCCTCAGCTGCAAGGGAACATCCCACGTATCCCTTTTCTGGAAGCCTGAGACTCCTCTGCCCTCATAATGACAAGGCACATGTGAAGACAGTTAATGGAGAAACAAACCCAAACCCTCAAAATAGCTTGAACTCCAAAACAACATGAATGCACAAGGCTGTACACCATGGGCATGTGCACACTGAGAAACACAATACTGTCACTCTTTAGCTTCTTGGACAATGTACATTTTGATTATCCCAAAACCATAAAAGAAAATAGGTATTTGACTGTAATTTTACAATGAGTTTATACTCCAATTTTATTTCAAATGTTTAAGACATGTATTTAAAAAAAAAACATACCTCTCAACTAGTGAAAAAGTTTATCGTATCCAACTTTTTTATCCTTTACTCTGGAGACTTTTACTAAGACTTTATGATGGTTAAAGTGTATATTCGTGCCCAGTCCTGGATGGTAGCCTGCCTGAGAAAATACTAATGAAGGTCAATATTGTGTTCTTCATCATAAACTCTACCAAGCTCTTTTGAATTTCTTGGCTAATAAGACTTGCAGAGTCTCACTGAGACAGGCCAGGAGACTGGAAAGAACTAGCATTGCATGTGTGTTGCTGGCACAATGTAACAAACCACCATGTACACAAAATAATAGTGTTTTTAAATGTTGTCTGGTCCGTTGTTGATTGGTGATGTGTCTCCATATACAGCTCACCACCGGCCACCAGGTGGCACTGTCAACCATTGGTTATGTTGGCTGCTCAATTTCCATCTTTTGTCTTGCCATCACTCTGGTCACCTTTGCAGTCCTGTCGTGAGTATCACCAATCGCTCACATTAATGACTCATATTTGTAAATCTTTAACTTATGTTTAAAGACTCCCTCCTGTTTGAAGACATTAGATTTGTCTTGTCTTTCACATAAAGATTTGTGTTAGATGTATTTTTCTCTAAGTTAAAATTACATCTATTCCTTCTCCCTCAGTATGCAAATGTAAATACTGAACACAAGATGTCTCCTACTTAACTGAAAAGTCCATTCTCAGTGTATTTGCACTGGAGGCTTCAAGTACCCACAACACACTTATCAAAGTTGCATAACCACAATTGGCTCTCAAACTAGCTGTGATGTCACAAATCATGCTGCACATCTTAAACTCAGAGTGAAAGTGAGCACAGAGAAACTTTCCTCCTTCAGCAGATGAATGTGAAAGCATCCTTCTAGTGTCAGACTTTGTACAGTGAATCTCAAACCAACAACCCAAATGAAGGAACAAGAAGCAAAACATATTTTTGATTGGAGGGGGACTTTAATATATAATGTATTGCAATATATTGCCTGATCAATACATTCACACATACACTACATGTACTATATTTGATAAACACATCTGTTTCAAAATGTTATTTTGATCATAATACCATAGCAATTTGATATGATGTTGTCCTACTGCTGATCTGCAGGTCAGTGAGTACCATCCGTAACCAACGCTACCACATCCATGCCAACCTGTCCTTCGCCATCCTGGTGGCTGAGATCTTACTGCTCATCAGCGCTCGCTTCAGC
This sequence comes from Euthynnus affinis, assembly GCA_029490765.1. Classification (NCBI taxonomy): domain Eukaryota; kingdom Metazoa; phylum Chordata; class Actinopteri; order Scombriformes; family Scombridae; genus Euthynnus; species Euthynnus affinis. The sequence goes on from CM055842.1 coordinate 27,142,889, forward strand.
CCGGGCACGGTAATTATACAGTACAGCATGATGATGATAATGACATTGTTGTGACATTGTTGTTGATGATAACGACTGTGAGCAGTTTTATAATTATTATAGTGATAAAAAGGCTTAAAAAATGATGATGATAATAAAATGATTAGATAATTATTAGTATGATGAGGGCGATGAGGACTATGGTGTGCCTCAGAGCTTGTCTGTGTGTATTTGAATAAATAATGAGAAAACCATAATTTGTGTAAAAATGCAGTGCTAAATATTGCAAAGAGTAAAGTACAAGGGAACAATTAAAATTAAGAATTATGTCTAAAAGAAAGAAAGAAAGAAAGAAAAAAGAAAAAGGTGTAAAAGAAAAACTGAGAAACAAAAGAGAATGAAAAAAGAAAAAAAAGATGATTAACAATAAAAACATAATGATGAGAATGATTTTTTGTCCCTTGTCCCAGCTGCCTTGTAAGGTAATGGCTGTCCTGCTTCACTTCTTCTTTCTGAGCGCCTTCGCCTGGATGCTGGTGGAGGGCCTCCACCTCTACAGCATGGTGGTCAAGGTGTTCGGCTCTGAGGGCAGCAAACACTTCTACTACTATGGCATTGGTTGGGGTAAGTCTGCTCTGCAGTCTTTATTTACTGCACTCAGATGGATTACCCAGAAGATATATCCGACTGATTTTCTCTTTTGTCATTTTATCGGTTTTCTGTACTTGTCATTTTATTTTATTTCCCCAGTTTGACCCGTCTCTACCTCATGCCAGTCCTTTACTGTAAATGTAATTTTACTACTTTTGAAGTGACCTTACTGGTCAAATATTGTTTATTAAACATAAATAAAGATGAGCCCGTTAAATAAATCTGCTTTGAGTTACATTCCAGTGTAACATTGTCTCTCATGATCTCAATGAACCAGAGTTGATGGACAGATGAAAAGAATCTGGGACATACGTATACTGTCTTTGGCTGCTGGGGAATGCATCGTCTCTCCTCCACATGTTGAACCCATTAGTGGAAAAATGATCCTTTTTTTATTACTTCCTTTCTTCTGGCCAGAGTAATTTTTCATTTTGTGTGGCCAACTGCAAATTATGTGCTAGAGACTTCTCTGACAGTTAGAAGCATACCTGATGCAAATAAAAAGTAAATTCATTTTATAAGTATTTGCTGCTGCTATAAGCTGTGATAAAGGCTTTTATCTTTTATTTCCCCCTTAATAAAGTAACAGTTTTTTTGTAGTAAAGCTAGAAGAAGAAACTTTTGGCAGGTAACGTTTACCATATTGGACAATATAATCAGGGCCACGATGTCTAACAGTAGGCTGTTTGTTCAAATCAGTTGAGGCATATTTTTTGATGACGGGTAATTTTCACTTCATGGAGTGTCATGAAAATCTCGGAAAATGTCATCCATTCATATACAGTGCAGGTGGAAAAAAAGATTTATTTGCACTACAGTTTCATTTCAAAACCTGTCAGTGGCTTTGGTCTGAAGATTTGTTGAAGATTATCCTTACAAGATAACCCTGGTGAAATTCAATGTTTTTCTTTTTATTAACAAATTCTGTGAACAAGAAAAAAGCAACAATGAATTGAAGATTGAAATACATAATAATACAGTAGAGCAATTAATCCGCACCTAAAAATAGTTCCCAACAAATGCACAATTTACTCCTCATTTGAGTTAGGTAAAAAAAAACAACAACTATGAAGCCCAGCAGTTGCAGAAAATTATTTTTAATTTTATTTTTAAAAATGAAATTATACTGTATATTTATGACTCATTTTAAAGATTAAGAGCATACTTGTTGATTGAAGAATATGAGCCAACCATGGGGACTAAATTACATTTATAATTAATTTGTAACATGGGGGGGTTTCTTTGTCCTTTGTTTTATCAGGCTCTCCATTGGTGATCTGCGTGGTGTCCATGACATCAGCTCTGGACAGTTACGGTGAAGTTGACAAGTAAGTATGACCAAAAAGAAGTATATCATAAGGACTTATATTGAATTAATTTGATTTGACCAAAGCTCAGTGGCATTCCATAAGAATGACATCACCTGTGGAAAGAAATTGGAACCACCAACTGTGTTTAATGTTATTCAAAAACTTTCAGGTTAACAGTAACTACAGATGTCATTCCTTATTTACATTACAGCATTAGAGCCTTTTTACTTGGAAGGCAACACAATATATCTTTTTCACTCTCTCCCGTTACTTTGCTTTCTCAGCTGCTGGCTGTCACTGAAGAATGGAGCCATCTGGGCATTTGTGGCACCAGCTCTGTTTGTCATTGTGGTGAGGAATTTATAACAATTTGCACTTGTCAATTTTTTTTTTTTTTTTTTTTTACAGTTTACAATTCATCACCTAATTTGGTCTACAACTTAATCTCTATCAGTTGTAAGCTTGTGTTCTATTCCTGGAAGAAAGAAAATTGTTTTCTGTTCATTTAACACTCTAATTGTGTTGCCTCCTTTCTGATTTCCAGGTGAACATCGGCATTCTGATATCTGTGACCAGAATCATATCTCGTATCAGTGGGGAGAATTACAAGGTTCATGGTGATGCTAATGCAGTCAAGTGAGTTGATTTGCTGTCATGATCAGACCAGACCTGACTTTGATTATTAGAGAGCTAATAATATAAACAGGGTTTTTCTCTTGCTTTATTTTAAGGCTGACAGCAAAGGCAGTGGCTGTGCTCCTGCCTATACTTGGCATTTCCTGGATCTTCGGTGTTCTAGCCATTAACACGCACTCCCTGCCGTTCCTATATATCTTTGCGGTATTCAACTCGTTACAAGTAAGTTCTTCACTACGAGCTATTTTCTTTCCCAAAATGTTTGCTGTCATTTGTGAATTTCCCACTAAAGTTTGCAGTTTTTTCCTTTTCTTTAGGGGTTCTTTGTCTTCCTGTTTCACTGTCTTCTCAACTCTGAGGTACAGTGCTAAACATGTTAAATTTGCATTTTAATGATAATTATGTTTTCTTTTTTATCAAGTCCTGTGGGAGAATAGTATCCACAGCAGAATTTCATTTGGCAACAGGGTCTAATGGTGTAATGGTTTTCCTTGTTTCTGTACTGTAGGTCAGAGCTGCTTTCAAACACAAAACCAAGGTGTGGTCTCTCACCAGCAGCTCCATCCGAAACATCAATGTGAAGCCCTTCAACTCTGACATTGTGAGTGTTGTTGTTAAAGATCCGCTAGAGCAAAGATGTGCTGTTCAACTCTTACCTGAAGCTAATACTATCCTTTCTATCCTGTAGATGAATGGAAACAGGGAGGGCGTGACTCCCACTAAGATGAACACATGGGACAAAAGCACCAACTCAGCCAATCGTATCGACCTCTCTGCTGTGTAAAACCACACTTCACCGTTTCTGTCTGTGGCAGGAGAGCAATCCAAAGCTCACTAGTGTAGAACGACAAAACACTGAACGCCAGAGTATTTTTTTCCACTATTTTATGTGTTGAATTGGACTCTCATCCAAGCCTCAAGTGAAAGCGATGCCAAAGGAGGTGTTGTGTAGCTAAATAATAGCTTCACCTTTAAAGACAAACAGACTTTAAGAACTGTGCCTTATTAATGTCTCATTAAAAAAAATATGTTGTGTTCCCAAAAACAGGAGCAGGGATTTCTGAGGAGGTCAGTGAGGTGACACAAAAGTGTAAGAGTGTAGTTCAGGGTCTGACCATGACGCTCTCTGTAGCAGAGTAGTCTGTTGCATGGTCTGTATGTCCATTGCAGTTGACTTAATGGGCGGCCAGAGTTTATTTAAATCACAGTCATATGCTTTGACATGTAATTTTTCCTCACAAAATTAAATTGTGCAAATCCATCTGCTTTAACATACTTGTAGAAAATGTAACTAAAATTTGAGGTGATTAGTATTTTTATGGGAATGTTTCAGTACAAATACATGACCTTGGATACAGAGAGACCAAGGAAAGCACTTATATTTTGCTGTAGAAGTAGATTCATGCCTTCAAAACAATAACATCATGGTTTCACCAGCTGTTAACAGTATTTGACTCATCATCACCTGGGATAAACAGCTTATTTTACCTGTTCTCACTGCAGGATAAACACACAGCTTTAATGCAATAACTGCATAATAACAATGGACGATGTAGCAGTGAATTAGACCCTATGTATTTCTGATATAATGTATTTATTTATTTTGTGATTCTGAGTTCTGTTTCATGTCTTCTGCAAAGTGTTACAGCTCAACAATCAGTATGTTCTCATGTTATATTCTGTGTCGGTTTGTGTGTTTTCTCTCTCGAAATGAACTGACTAGTATATTGCAGTACCTCACATCTTCGTAAGATGCAGTATGTTGTGCTTTTTGAAGAATAGTGAATACTGGTTGTGTTGTGGACACAGTTCTGTGAAGTTTTATGGTGTCTTTAGCTATTTCTAGAGCTAAATTTCTTATAAATTTTCATACTTTTTGTACATTAAAATAAATATGTTCCACAACAGAGGGACATGATAAGGTGGTTGATTTTTTTCTTAACATACTGTGAGAATGGAGGGAGATGACATATTTTAAAATGTCATTTATCTTACACTGTACCAACATTAAGTTTCCTAAAACAGGATTTACTGTAAGTCATTCTGCACCCACTTTGTCAGATTTAAAGTTAAATATTTCAGTATTTCAAAACGTGTATAAGGCCTTTAGTGATTGTTGTCTTATGGTACTATGGTTTGTGCTTCCAATTATCTTTATTAAAAAAACTTTTATGACAAAAATCTGTGTCATCTTTATTACATAGACAACATAATTCCTAATATTTGTTGGTTACTTGTATATGTACCTGTGAATTACACTATTAAACCAAACCATTTTTTGTAAGGAGACTTATTATCTTACTGTCTAACCCACTGGTATGGAGATATTATGTAACCAGCTAAAACACACAACAACAAAATTCTCTGGTTTCTATGATACCAATGTTTCTGTGATGTTTAGGCCCTGATGGATTATGAGATTGTTGGCCTCTAGGCACTAAATTGCATGGTGTCAGTATGGTGCACAAGGCCTGAACCCTTTACAGAAACCAGGAGGGGATGAGCAATTCCTTTAGAAGGTGTCCTCTTTGATGTGATATCTTTAAACTAAGTGAATGGGATTTCTTCAGTTTTAGCGAAGGAATTTTGACTGAGCCCAGTGGGTAGGGACCCCCTGATCACTCAGGCCACTGGGGTTTTTAGTAATCCATGCATGGAAGTAGTGGATGAGACATGTGAATCACTAAAAGGGGATTAAAGCGGGTTGATTTTATTGTGTGTATAATTATTCTGAGTGTTTGTGCAAATGTACAATTTTGACCAAAGAAAATGTTTAGGGATCCTAAATTGCAAAAGTAAAAAGTGATTTGGGCTGCTTGCCAAACTCCAAGCTATGTAGATAGATGGATAAAAATAAAATAAAATAAAAAACAAGCTACCATACTACTACTGAAAAAAACCTTCTAGATTTAGCATTTAAAAATAAGTTCAAGCCTATTTAAGACATTGACTTACGAGTTTACGAAGTGTCCCTGAAGGCGCCGTCATCAAACCTCTGCCTGTCCGTTTGCGCATGCTCGCCATGAGATATGAATAACTGCAGCGGATGGGTAAAGGTGAGGAAGACAGTAATATATGAGCTCTGTCTGGATACAAACGATTAATAAACAGCACTACTGTGACTTTTAACTTGTATTTGTTCTAGAGAAGCAACAGAGAGTCGTTTGAATCGGTTTTGAATCGTTAAACAAGCACGGCGGGACGCTAGTGTTTTTGTTTACATGCGTTTATTTACCCTACGCACGTTGTCTTAACTTTTTGTCTGTTGACAGCAGTTTCTTAAGGTTGTCACCGATATTTTCTTCGAATATATGGTTTGTCACTCGTGAAGACAACATTTTTCATCAATGAAATGGGATTTACCGACACAAGGGAAGTATTGTGGGACTGTGCGTCTGTTTCACTCGGAAATTCAGCCTCCTGAACCTGCTCGGATACTTTAGTGTGTTTATTTTTATTATCCATGGAGTCTGTTGGGAAGTTTGAGTTCAGCAGGAAAGACCTGATTGGTCACGGTGCCTTTGCAGTTGTGTTCAAAGGCAGACATAAAGAGGTAACTTTCATAATCTGAGAAATTTGTGTGGTCATTGTTGAAATAAGTAAGTGTGGTGTATTTGTACCATGTATTATATTTTATTTTACTTTTCAAGAAACGTGACTGGGAAGTTGCTGTGAAGTGTATCAACAAGAAAAACTTGGCCAAATCACAATCTCTACTTGGCAAAGAAATCAAAATATTGAAGGTAATGAAAGTTTTTAATGGAGCCATACAGTATATTCTGTGTCAGCTTCAGTGTACCATGAACTAAAATGTCTTTTTTCCCTCCTCTAGGAACTCAAACATGAGAATATTGTTAGACTACTGGACTATCAGGTAGGGATAGTTTGTCTTGTCTTTCTTCTCTGTTCCTGTAACACACAGCTATTCACAACCACAAGCCATACAGTAGGCCATGCTGCCACATGTCGCAAATGTTGACATGTTGCTGAAACATCGAATGTCATTTGCTCATGTGCTACAGATTTAGCTTTCAGATGTAGTCTCTTATGAGGCGTTTCATGGGCCATTTTACTGTAAGCCATACTCAAAATAAAAATCCCTAAAGTTTAAAACAGGTCACACATGGCACAGGACAGTAACCATTTGCTTGGATGTGTGTTTGTATGAGTGTGTGCGCTTCTCGCCTTACTGACACCTGCCAGACTGCTAGACATGGTGAGCTGATCTCTCAGTGTTTCTGACAGATGGCAGAGTGAAGCCGGTTAAACAATGGATTATAAAACACACAGTCTGAGTATCGTCTCACAGCAGGCACACACCAGCATAGAGGGCTAATGACTGCGGATTATACACTGAGACTCTAGGTCAGGCTGCAGGAGACTTTTGTGGGTCTTAATGGTATTAATTTACCTGGCATCATCACAACCTGTGCTCTCTGCAACACGAATTACACTAGATTAAACAAACAGTGTTATTCATGAATTAGTGCAAGTGGAAAACACTTCTTACATTATAATTCAAGGCACAGACCCTATCAGCTTTAACTTCCTGATATAAATGACAGAGGCAACTTGCCCCCCCCCCCCACCCCCCACCCCCCAAACTCCCCTTCAGTAGACAGGTGGGATTGACACCTTAAACTTCTCACACTTTTACCCCACCTCATGTCACCTCCCCACTCTGTGACTTTTTCAATGGCAATGGTCAGGGGTGCCAAATGTGAGAGGGGGTCTTTGGAGCATGAGCTGACAGCTCCGTGACAGGGTACAGTTTCAGGCCCCCGAGTTAGCTGTTGACACGGGGCCCAGAATTTCAAGGAGTCCCGCTGATGATGGGCGAAATGAGAGTCTGAGAAATGAGCTGCTGTCACTTGTTGTGTAACCTGGGGCACACCTGCTAAAACATTGATGGATTGTCAGTATAAAAAAGATGTAATTCCCCATCTTCCTACATGAATAAAATGTGATGTATTCATTACCATTCAACAAATCAGTCACTTTAACCTGATCCTTTGCATCATTTTAAACCGCCAAGTCTTCCTTTTCCTATGATAATTTATTGTGTCTGGTTTTATCAACAGGAAATGGGAGGATGTGTCTATCTAGTCATGGAGGTGAGTTGTGATAGAAATGGTCATGGCTGGTCTGTTTCCATGTGGAAATTCAAATCACATTCACTACTAAAATAGCATTGTCACAGCGTCTGTTAAGACTTGTCTTTCCTGTCTTTTCAGTACTGCAATGGAGGTGACCTGGCAGAGTACCTGCACTGTAAGTGTCCCACATCACACAGGGCTTAATATAGCCCACATTTCACTACTGTTAAGTTTTTCCATTTCACCTTTCTCAACACACCTAACTGTTTCAAAAGGGGATCAGACTCACAGTTTGTTACTTGTAAACATGTTTGGAGCAGGTTACTGTAGTACTGTTAGCTTGGTGTTGCTTTTAAGAGGCTTGGCTCAGTTTTTTCAGTGTTTTAGAGGAATGAAAGGATTTTTAGGAGGCGGAAGCAGTATAACCATAGAGTTCAGGTTTAATGTTCCTACGGGTCAGTGGGTAAATTATCACTAACACTCCTAAGTATGTAACCCAGATAAAATTAAACTCCTAGAATTGGCCTGTGATTAAGTTTTTCACAGGTTTTTTTGTACTAGTTATGTAGACACTAGTACAAAATGAGTGGCCAATAACAACTCCCAGCTGTCTTGTCATTGCCTCTCCATGTACCTTGTGATTTCACCACCTTTAAATTCTCAGAATTATAAAAAACTTTTCTCACTAGTACGTCACACTGAAAATTCCCCCCGCCTCAAGTTTCAAACCCTCTTTCAATATATGATGACGTGGCTGAGGGCATGGAGTTGGTTTTTCTCGTGCTAAATTTAACTTGTTGGTGTAGATGTGTCTATTTAAATGCTGATGTAAAGCGTTGATCTAATTCTGCCACCATGCCAGTTTCTTATTCTGTGGACTTGCCAATGTTGTGTCCCTGCCAGAAAGCACATCCAGTTATTTGCAGCAAACCACACGGTCACGTCTTGGCAAGGTTCACAGAGCACGCACATGACCTCACCCATCTGTCACTCACTTATCCTCTGTCTTTCGATGGAAAAACACTACAGCTAGAAATTCTGGATGTACTGGGAAGGAGGGTTGGGGGCAGAGAGGGTGCCAGCATGTCAGACAGCTTTTAATATCCAAAAGAAGCCACACCGTAAACAAAATTCTCTTCCACGAACTATGACAGCAGTGACGCTGATGTGATTGGAGCTGGGTATCTGAACCTTACTTCAGTTCCTCGTGGGAGTGTGAGAACAAACAAAGTTTTAAGTAGATATAGTTGTTGATTTATGTTGACTACTTTACTAATTAATCATTTGGTTTATAAAATGTCAGAAAATAGTGGAACATTATTATCACAATTTCCAAAAGCCCAAGTTGACATACTCATACGAGATTGTTTGGTTTGTCTGATCAACAGTTTAAAATAGAAGACTTAAAAAGTGACATTTGAGAAGTTGAAATATTATTATACTGTTGCTCACACAAACAAAATGAGTAATGTATTAAGGCATTTTTGACAACTTGTGATTATTATATTTTTATATTTTATAGATAAAACAGTTAATCCTGTAAATTATTATTAATGATTATTATATTAATAGTAAGTTGCAACACTGCAGTCCAACAGAATGGCAGTAATGCTGCATCAGCTGCAGAAAATAAGCGTTGACAGTCACCTCTCCACGTGTATCTACATACCATGCAATATGATAAACCTTCTATATACTGCCACGCTAACGTCCTCCTGTATTATCTTAATGTATTTCCTCCCTCTGACCCTCAGCTAAGGGCACGTTAAGTGAGGACACCATCCGTGTCTTCTTACAGCAGATCGCTCAGGCCATGAAGGTTCTGCAGAGCAAAGGCATCCTCCACAGGGACCTGAAACCCCAGAACATCTTGCTCTGCCACACAGAGGGGCGCAGGTCCAGTCCCATCAATACCTGCATCAAGATAGGTAATGATTCAAGTCAGAAGAGTTTTAGAAGAACTGGATGTCCAGTATGTCTGTGAAAATGCATCAGCTTAAGGAGGATAGTAGAGTTAGTTTAATTCTCACTGATTTAAACAGCCTACCCTTCTCAACACACACACACACACTCCTGTACTGTACATCCCTCACTGTACTTCTCTCACTCTCCAGCTGACTTTGGGTTTGCCCGTCACCTCCAGACAAACACTATGGCAGCAACGCTGTGTGGCTCTCCTATGTACATGGTGAGTATTAAGATCCGTTTCACGTGCCAGCACAATGTAGTGTCACTGTGTCCCCAGGCTGTAAGCTGTGTTTGTCTGAACACAGGCCCCTGAGGTCATCATGTCCCAGAACTACGATGCCAAGGCTGATCTGTGGAGCATAGGCACTATCGTCTACCAGTGTCTGACTGGAAAGGCACCATTTCATGTGAGCAGCACTTCTAAGCACACACACATGCGGATACAAAAACTCTAACATCATCCCTTTGTGTTTAGGTAATTGGATTTAACAATAAAGCAAAAAAATGCTTGCTAAGGTCCCTTACATAATCACAAATATTTATGAAGTTATTTGTAGATTGGCTTCAGTTTCTAGGAAGGTCTTGCTCATCATTGTCAACACAAAACTTGAACACGATGTATCATTTTCACAACACAGAAACAACGTGTTCCACAACGCAAATATGAAAAACCACCTGCCCACCGAGTGACACTCTCCCTGATCTCATGTTATTTGGAAAATGCTGGAACAGCTTGACTACTTGTTAGGAAAGAGCCTTGTTTACAGATGGGGGGCAAGCGGAAATGGCTGCGATCCATTCCTCTAAGCCAAGAGTAAATATTATTTCACAACCCCGGGTATTACTTAATGTTGTTCACGTGGCCTCTCTGATGAATCTGTTGTTGGCAGATTGCCTCAGCTTTGATTTCTGTATAGACACATGCTAATGTTCTATCTCTCCTTTAGTCCCCTCTTTGATTTTGAAATCCACTTTATCCCAAAGTATTAGAAGTTAATGAAGAAGAAACATGTTGTTTGACCTTTTGTACCTATTGAGGTTATTTATGTTGCAGTTTCCTTGAATGTATTTTCCCTGCGAATGAGAGGAAATATTGACTTCTATTTCTGCCAGGCAGGTCAGCCAGTTAAATCAAAAGGTTAGTGTGAGGTTACCTGATGATGATGATGACGATGATGTTTACTTAGCTGGCATCTTCAAGCATTCCACTTTGTCCTCAGTGGGATCATCATATGGTTTATGTTTGGATTTTATGCACTTTAGCACAATTGGCTGTGGCACTGTTTTTATATTTGTGATGTTGTAGGTAAATAGATAGTCAAACATTCTTCATCATTTACTCAAACGCACATGTTTGTAGGCGTGCAGGTGCATTCATTTGCACATGTTTATGCACGTGTGTCGGTGTGAATATCATCATCATTTTTTTGTAACTCATGTTTGTGATTTTGTGGTGTGTGCATGTGTGCGTGCGTGTGCGTGCGTGTGCGTAGGCCAGCACACCACAGGAACTCCGTCTCTTCTATGAAAGCAACAGGACCCTCTTACCCAGGTTAGTGCGGACTCTGCCCCCCCGCCCCCAGCACACATGCTCACTGTACACACACACACACACACACACATGCGCACACGAAGATGATGCATTACTGTGAGATCTGTTTCCAGTTTCACCTTTCAGTTTTCTAATGAATGACTGATGGTACTCTGCCCTGTGCTCGTGCTCAAGTTTGTGTGTATTTGGATGGTGTTTGGCGTGCACATGGCTGGTTCACAAAACACATGCAAGTGTACAGACAGACACATGCACACACGCCTACATAGTTAGAACATAATAAATCTACAAGCTGCACACCACCACTAAATATAGTTCTAATCTGGAAGAAACTGATACAGACACCTGACGGGACCGATCATCTAGAAGAACATTCTCGATCAGCCACTCACACAATTGCAAAAGCATCGTCTAATCTATTTTTCCACTGTTGATTAATGAGTCATCATGAAGTCAGAAAAAAAGGGTCAGGTTCTCTCTTTGATGGTCTATGCTGTCTGTTTAATTCCATATTATTCTTAAGGTATAGACAATTATTCAAGGTCAGTGTGTAATGTGAAACCCAGCTGATTTCAGTAAGACCAATGCCTCTACAAAACACTTCTCTTGGCTATTTAAAGTCATTTTAACACCGAATCCCTGATGTGCAGAACTTGGACCTGGAAAGTGTTCAAAGGGAATTATGGATTGTTTGCCCACTGTTTTCATGGTGTACTTTGCCAGCCTGTGTATGCCTCGTGGCCATGCTTATCTTTTGCACTGATAAAGCCGGTGATAAGCTGGCCGGCTTGTATGAGGAGGCATGGTTTGTTGTTTTCTTTTCATTCTATATATAACCTGCTGCGAGCTGCCAGCTAGTGGTCTGCACAGCTATCATTTTCCACATGACCCACATAGCTCAACACAGACATAAACACACAGAGTCTGTATTGACTCTGAGTGTCATGATGCCCTGAGGTTTTGCACTGAAGCCGTAAATTAGATTAAAAATTCACATATTTTACAGCTCAGTCTGAGCTTACGAAACGCAAGTGACCTAAATAGTATTGCTTTTAACACCACCTAAACAGAATCAGCAACAAAAAGTAGACACAGTGAACACACTGAAGCATGAAATGCAACATAATGGCATGTTCTATGGACATGTAGGGGGTACACTCATGATATATTGTATAAGCTGCATGCAGAGATACACTTATCTAATGTTTTCCATTCTTCTTAGATTATACTGCGTATCAAAAAATGGTGCAACGAGCCAATAATTCGACTTGAATCATGATTCCACTCACACATCTTTTAAAAGTTTGTTCATCTGTGTTTTGTTTTGTCCATAATTAATATTATTAACAGTGTTTTGAAACTTCTCCATTTTCTGCAGCGTCCCCAAAGAGACTTCTAGTAACCTAAGACATCTACTGTTGCGGCTCCTTCAAAGAAATCACAAGGAACGGATCAGCTTTGGTAAGGTTTATCATTCATTGTTTCTTTTTCATAATTACGTTTTTAAAGCGCTCTCTTACATCTAAATCTTTACATTTGCAGATGAGTTTTTCCACCATCCTTTCTTGGAGACAAGCTCATCCACAAAGAAGTGTACGTACTGTACTGTATGTTGCTTGTTTCAGTACTGTTTATAATCAGTAAAGGTGCTGTATTCAAGTACATTCCTGTTTTTGACAGGCTCTCCAGCTCCTATGCTCTCGTACCCCAGTTCTGGCTCAGGCAGCTCCTCTAGCAGCTCCTCCACATCCCATCTGGCCTCCCTTCAAGTGTGTACACCTTTCTCTTGGGGATTTATGAAACCAAAATCCCTTATTAAAAGATGTGTAATATATGTGTTCTTTAAAATAAAGTGCACTCAATGTGTATTTTTCCCTGCAATTTCCTTTTGTTAAATTTGATCAAAAGGTTTCATTGTTTTACACCCTCGTAGCATTCCGATGGAGAGATGCACCGTCTTCAGCCCAAGGTACAGTGCTCCCCTACACAGGATACCCCTGGCTTTCTGCTGAAAGAAATAGCCAACCGCGACAGTAGGAACACCTCATCTTACACAGAAGACTATGTCATGGTACCTGCTCAGTTTCCCAGTAAGAACTCACTCTCACTCTTTGCATCATCAGGCAGTTATCAAGCAGTTTTTCTTTCACATCAACCTGTCACACACGTCAATTTGTTGAAGGCTGACTATTTCTTGTTTTACTGATTTCTAGGTGAGTACACATGTGAGGCAGAAGGTGGGTCACCCATTGAGAGTTGCCTGATATACAGCGGGTGAGTTTAACGCATACAGTTGAATGGACTTTCTGTGTGATCTCCATTATAAACATCCAACATAAATTTATGCTTCAGAGATTGAAAGATAAAATCTAGACAATTGTTACTCCTGGTGGTTAACAATATTGTGTCAGTCAGGAAATAATTGTTTAATAATATGTTTTTATGAACTATTATTACATTATGTTTGATATATCAGACCAATTTACTACATGGATGATTCCATTGTACATTACTGTATCCTATGTGGGCTTCTTTGTTCACTTGTTAGTATTACAAATTTACTTTTGGAAAAATAAGATTGATGATTTCTTCTGTTTCATATTTACAAAAACACAGTGGCAGTCTGTCAACTTTTAGGGAGGCATCCAAGGATCCACTTTCTGTAGAAAGAATGCAGAACAGATTTGTTTGAAAATGTTATGTAAAAATCCATGTTAGTAATTATTATTAATCTGTGCAGACAGAGCTAACAAATATCTGTCTTTATGCTCTTTCCAGGACCTCACTGCCTGAAAGAAGTCCCGGAGCTGCAGACAGGATGCCTACCCCGTCTCCCCTGCTACACTGTCCCTCCAAGCTTGTTAGGTAAGAGAAAGCCAGTCTGGTTTAGATTTTGGTGAGTTGAAGATGAAAGTGTTTCAGAGGTAGATGACAAGGCTGAGTGTGAGCATAAATCTAACATTATAATCTGTATATCCCTTTCAACATGAGATATGGCAGAAAATACTGTCAATTCCACTACTATTTTTACATTTATTTATAAAGTCATCAAATATACTCCTAATTGTCCATTGCTCTTTTATCCACATAGCAAGCCTGTTGAATTCAGCAGCAGTAACCGCAGTCGCTCGGAGCCCATTCCTGTCCCAACTCAGATCAGAAACTACCAGCGTATGGTGCAGCCCATAGGCCTTCATGGCTCCACCAGGCATGTATAACTGCTCAACTGTTTTATCTTTGTATCCACTGCACCCTGTTGTCCTGTTATTACCCGTTCTTCTTTGCCTAACTATTCCTCATATCATTCAGGGTCACACTCTGCTGTGCTGGGAGCAGCAATGAAAGCTCACCACAATGTGGAGGGTGTAGATCCCCGGCTTCAGGCTTCAACCCCTACTCCTCAAGGCTGGCAACTGGAGGAGCCAGACCACAGCAGTCTTCCCCACTTGGTAAGCATCTCAATCTGCTTTTGTTTTACCTTGAATCAACCCATTCTGTCCCAGTACCGCAGCTAAACACACTACATGGGAATCTGTTGTTTGTTGTAGTAATGTTACCACAGTCATTTGGGTGTTAACGAAAATTCCACCGTCTGACATTGATATATAGCAAAAATATGTGCATTCCAGGAATTGTTATGTGATGAAGAGTCATCATTTGATTTCCTCTGTACCCACTTTCCCTCTGTGTGACTCATGTACTTTTGACAACACCCATAGATCATGCCTGGGCATGTTTAAATGTTGATGATATTGTTAATAAGAGCAAAAGTGTTCTATTGAATACTGTTGACTTAATGAACAGGCCTTACTTGCTGTTTTTACAAATATTTTAATACCTGTAATGCTCTATACACTAGTGGGAACTACCCCAAAGACCCCAGAGCAGACTCTTCCTCTCTGCACAAGAACTGGACGGTTCGCTGTCTCTCCTGACATGCAAGACACTTTCAGCCCCAAGGTCAGGTTCTAAATCATCCTTATTACAGAAAGAGAATATCCAAAAATAATTATTCATTTATGTACCTTCATGCCAGTCAAGGTTAAGAGGTTTTTGAATGCTTCTAACAAGCAGGTTCACTCAAGAATGCCCAGTCGAATCAGGACTGTCCCGGACCTGCAGTCCCTTGATCTGTCCCCTGCTACCCAGACCAACCTCAGCAGGAAATCAGCCAATAAAATAGTCCCTGCTAAAAGGTCAGAACAGTGTAATGTCTATAAATTATTAATATTATTATTATTATTGTTATTGTCATGCAACAATATTATAAAAAGCATTCTATAGTCATACGACAACAGAATGAAATGCTATTCATGTGAATGTGATTTGTTTGTGTTCATTTCAATAACCTACATCTACCTCAGACTACGTCATTGATATGAAAACCTGCCATCTGGCACATAGAGATGTCACACACAGTATTAAAGATATGCCATGTGATAAATTATTAAATGCTCATGACGGTGTCTGTTGCTGTATTGGATGTCCAGATCACTGAGCACAGGCAGGCTGTCTGACATGCTTCTCAAGGCTGCCTTTGGAGCTCAACTTCTAGATGAAGGAAGTGACGACAGCCTCGGCTACGAGAAGAGCATGGACACCACAAGTACCTGTCTTTATCTTTATTTACCAGTACTTCAGACTATGTTGTTGTTGTTATGGTCATAGATAAGGAAAGATAGGTACATCTGTTATACCCACATATAGAAAAGTCTTTACCAGCACAGGCTTATTTATTAAAACCATAAATTCCTAAAGGTCTCAGGTGATTATGAAATCACTACCTACTTTAAAACATGTTGGCAACATGCTGTGGTTACAAGACACCTATTTTGATGTAACTACCATAGTGACAATAGCCAGGGTATTTACTGGGCCAAGGCCATCATAGCCATTTGACTCTTCTTATTCATCCCCACAGCTCCACCTACTGGTTGTCATACAGGATTTCCTTACTCTGACAGCCCACCTGTTGCAGTCTTCACTGTGGGTTCTCCATACAAAGAAAACACTCCTCCTGATACCGTGGTATCAAGGATGTTCACAGGTATATGTTCTACTTACAGTCACTACCCTAAAACTGTGGAGTGCATTCATATCTAACCTTTATTATATATCTTAATTATATTTCTGAGTGATCCATGATTAAGGCTATACTTTTGTCATGAATTGCTCTTTAGTGATCATTCAGACCATTTATTCAAATTAAGTAAGATGTTATTCTCCAATGAAACAATCTAAAGCAAAACACAAGCACAGAAGTGATGTTAATCAGGTCAATTTTAAAATAAACCATTTTAACATTGGGCATATAAAAGAACAAACAGTTTTCTGTAAGCGAATTACATGCTTGCTCTTTTCATTCCTCATATTTCAGATGTTCAAGGTTAATTTTGGGTTTGTCTTTTTCTTAAATGCAGGCTCCCCCAGCTACATTAACTCAGCCTGGCTTCTCAACAGTCGCCTTCTGCAGCGAGGAAGCCGTAGAAACAGTGAGACTGAAGCTATGGATGCTACTCCACACTGTAATCTGGTTTTTCACCCTCCAGAGCTGCCTGAAGATACACTGATGGAGGTACAGACAAATACTACGTTGTGACTGTGAGATGAAGGGCATCCTGATGGTTGTTTTGAAGTTACAAGCATGATGAATTATTTGCAAATGAACTTAAAATAGGAAAAACTCAAATTCCTCATGATTAGCTTCAGGATTCACAATATTTTATTTGTTCAATTCTTCACAGCAGGCACACACAGATGCTCTGAGTGACCTCCGTTTTACCTTGGCTTTTGTCCACTGTGTTATGGAATTGGCTTCTTCTAAAGAGCCAGGGCTGGATACCATCAGCAGTCCTGATGTTTCCTTTTTAGAGCAGAGTTTGGTGACAGATCAGATCAGCCTCTTAAGTAAAGAGTGGAGGTGAGAAGCATGAGGATTTTCACATTTTATCAGCATGTACAGTAGCTCCCTTCTCTTCACAAAGTTTCTTGAAAATATTCCGTTTCTCATGTTGACTTTCCAGCTATGCAGAGCAGCTAGTGTTGTACATGAAGGCTGAAGAGTTCCTGTCAGCAGCACTACACAGTGCTAAAGGAAATATCAAGCAAGGTCGAGTCCTTCCCTCTGCCACAGTCAAACAAGGTGAGACTGGTGACCTCTGGTTTTAAGCATCAAGCACTCAACTTTTGTGTACTAATGGCAGACAAAATATATCAAAACAGGCACTTATCAAGCATCTGAATTGACCTCTAGGCTGTCAATCTGTATGCTCAGTACGTCCCAAACAAATGACTGTTTCATCAGCATACAGACTGACATCAGAAAAATTGATTATTCTGTAGGAACAGATTCAGAAGTTTCTGTGGACTTTTTAAAAATTTTAATATTTTTTATCACAGTGAAAATGAATTAATTGTAACTGACAGTTTAACATGAGATGAATGCTGTAAAATAGATTTTGGTGCAGTATTGCCTAGAGCAGCTTGACCTACTCAAGTATTTTTGTTGTAGTACTCAAAATGAAGAGAGAATCGGTATGTCATGTTGAAGCTTGATAACAAATGCCAATTTATAACAACAATGATAATAATATTAATAATTATAATGAAATGCCTTTCCGTGCTGTATTTCCTGATTGCAGTTATCAAGAAGCTAAATGAGTTGTACAAGACCTGCGTAACACGCTGTCGCTCCCTCACGAATCGGCTGCAGAGTTTCCTGCTCGACAAACAGAAGCTTATGGACCGTTTCAATGGACTCACAGCAGAGAAGCTCATCTACAACTACACTGTGCACATGGTGAGCTCACCTCACAGCAGGGATGTTGACATTTACTCCAAATCTATCCAATATGTATCTTTATCTTACCATGGGTGTTCTTACTGCATTCAGGTACAGGCTGCTGCTTTAGATGAGATGTTCCACTATGGTACAGCATCAGTCCAGCGCTACCATAAAGCTCTTCTGCTGATGGAGGGTCTGTCCCGAGTCATCACAGAGCAAAAGGACATTGACAGCATAGATAAATGTATGTGGAAACGTTATGACACACAAATCACAAAGACAGTAGCGTAAAGCGTCAGAATCATACCATATATATATATGCATTTCCCATGCTGTCACAATGATGAATTGTCTTTACAGGATTATTGTGCTTGCCTTGACTAGATTTTATAATAATCTGAATTTCTCAATATCTCTGTTTTCAGGTAAGCAGTGTATTGAGCGACGTCTTTCAGCTCTGCAGACTTAACTGTGTCCATGAGCCCTACAGCTACATTTTCTTTCCTCATCCATCTCCCTTCAACATACACTAGATGGATTCTCCAAGACTGTTGATACACAGAAGCACTTTGATCTTTCTTAAGGGAAATGACCACTGGAGCATCTGCTCCTGTCCCACCACCCAGTCTATAATCCTGACATTTGCACAGAAAAGACTGAAAGTCCTGTTTTGGACATTTTCTTGAAGACAGATTGTTTTATGATTGTTTGAATACTTTGATCAGGTAACATTTTTTCTCAGTATTTGTTTTGTTACAAACTGTACATGTTGGTGTGTTTTTTGTGTTTTGCACATAGAATAATCAGATCAAATAACTGATGTGTTGTACTTGAAACAAAGATTAATTAGTTAGGTTGTTTTCTGTATTTGAAGCTTTTGTGTTGTGTGTACAGTAAAAGTTCACCAGCCAACATCAGTCAAAAGATCTTGAATGAGATGACCAAATATTGCGATTGTGTAGCAATACTAGTAAAACTGTGCCTGCTTCATTTTTCTTACAGTAGAGATTTAAAGGTAAGGAGAGTATGTTTTGACGTCACACAGAACACCTGTCGAACATTCATGTAGACTTGCATCATGAAATGTATGAAGTATGATTTTGACAACTGAATGACATTTTAGTTTTGCAACAACTGATCCACCAATGGCCTCCCTCAGGTAGTGATGTACTCAGTAATGAGGTACTTTAAGTGACATGAACTGCATGCTACATTTCTTGTGTTTATTTGTTGTATGTGTGCATCATTGGTTTTTATTTTTCAGATGTGCTAAGTTTGGAATTACAGATGTAAGTGTGTAAAACAAAAAAAGTGTTAATTTGTAAATGAATTTACACATGATTTCTGACTGCCTGCAAGTTACTTACTTAAGTTAGTTTTAGAATTTATCAAAATGCCTTTTCTACTGTCACTTGATGACTGCCAGTCAAATTTGCCAAAATGAGTTGTTACATACTGTGTGATGAAAATAAATAATATTTATTGTCAAAACTATGAGTTGTATTCAAGTCCATCTCAGTTTGCATGCTAAATCAGTGTCTTAGTCACATTATCTGACTTAAATGTTGTACTTTTTACTGCACCATTTATATGATAGCTGGAGTTTTTAGTTACTTTCTAGATTATTTGACATAAAAAAACATATGTGCTTATAAAATATAATACATATTAAAGATTAAAATACCTACCTAACTGTACAACAAATAAAGTAGTTAAACTAGCTCTACCTCAACCAAGTACAACAGTGAATTCAGTATTAACAATCTATGTCATATACAATATAACAATATATAAGTCACATGGGACATTTACATTGATAATGATTGTAGCAGCTAAGTTTGTCAAGGGCTTGATAACGAGTTAAAAATTAGAATCAGCTGCGGGGTAGAAGCCCTTCAGCAGCAGGGCAGGCAATCACTGCAATAAGTGGAATGTGTTTTTTTCCCCAAAAGATGTAATTGGGGAATCCTCCAATGAACCAAGGACAAAGCAGAAATATAGAGGTTACTGGAGTCGTTATCCAGGAGAGGGGGAGTGTCAGCCTGCTCAGTGAATCTCCAGATGGGGCGGTATCAGGTGGCTGCATTTGCTGAGGTTGATTGTCCATGGTCAGCCAGAACCAGGACAGTCCTGCAGGCAGCAGAGAGTAGGGACTTTTTTCTGGAGTTGGATGAAGTGACTGTTTCTCTCACTACTGGCATCAGATCTAGGGCAACCTACACCTGACCAGAGCTAACAGTTGTCAACTACTTTGGAATTTCCCTTGACCTTGTTGGCCTGCCAGTGCTCAAAGACCCAACATGAGCTATTAACACTGACACTCTGGAAACATTTTTATAAAGATTTGTTTCCTACCAAACATTGTGTTGCATTTATAAGCTAATATTTGCACTTGTATTTACCCTGCATTCATGATCTGTACTAATGTCCTCTGAATTAATTGTGACAGTTATAATAAATGAAGTTTTGGCACTTCACACAATAATATGTTTTTTGACAAATAAATGTTATCCTAATTTGATACTATAGAACAAATTTAACAAAGAAGTGCCTCCAAAAACAGGATGGTGGCAGCATCAGGCAATTTGGTGAAATATTGGACTCTGTCAGGACTGGAGGAAATTTGACTGAAGGACAAAGTTTACTTCTGTTTCTCCAATTGTTTTTTTTTTCAATTTTTCATTGTCTTCTCTCAGCATGTCGATCTCTACCTCAGCACTGTGTAGTTGCTCTGTTCATCCTCACCACTGATAGGGACCATTTGTTTCTTCCATTTAGGGGTATGAGGTGGTCGGGGAATCATTCCATGCAAATCACAATGGCCAAGCAGCTTTGCCATTGGAGAAATGCCAACTGTACACCCTTAAGTTGCAGTTTGTGGTGAAGTTTTCACAACTGTAAGAGAGAAAAAGAAACTAATCATCATTACTTAAGTTCTTTATTACAGTGAAGCAATCATTAGAGTCTAAAATATAAAATGGTGCAGAAGTTAAAACATAGTAATAAAATAGAATATAATACATTGGTAAGAATATAATACTATGGTAGCAGGTGTACAGTAATGGTAAACTGTAATGTAGACAGGTTGTTCACTTATGTATATGCATGATGAGAACTGGTAAGGACAATTATGAACAGGATGTAAACAGGTAACAGGATGTACACAGTAGTATCAGCGGTGCTCTTGCTTGGTTGGAACAAAAACCTGTAGCCACTCCAGCCCTTTGTGGATACCACTGATTAGCTAACCTTAGCTGGGCAGCACACAGGGTTGCCAGATCTGTGTGACAAAACTAGCACAATGGCCAATCAAAACCAGCCCAATTCTCAAACTCAAAATATGCCTCTACCAAACCATATGCACAGCTTTAAAAGTCCAACAGCATTGCTATCATTACCAAATGTATTGTAATATCTACAAAGTAACACCATGATGCCAGTTTAGAGAGTTTAATGGCTGTTGCTGGAGGCCAAGGAGATGACCAACAACCTCTTATTTTATGAAGTTCTCTGGTTGGTGACATTAAGATCTTAGTATTTCTTCCACTGCTGATTTACAAAAGATTGTATTTAATTTCCAATAACATAATACAAATAAATTATGATTTTGACTAAAAATGATGATGGTTTACTGACATAACAGGCGGCGAACAACTTAATACATATAATTATTAAAATTCATTAAATAACCATTTTTGCTTACGCCATCGTTTCATTGTATTACCACTTCCTGAAAACTGAACGACATCCGGGTTACACAAAAGGTTGCCGCGGTCGCCATGTTGCTGAATGAAATTAGCTCCAAAACATTGAATAGCCGGTAGCAATATCGATATTTTATTTTTTCGTCGAATAACATTTGTTACAGGATCTGTCTCATTGTAAATATGACTTAGGATTTATGAAACAACTACAGAAGCCCCGGTTCCCTGTAAGTAACACCGATGAGGTGATAAAATGTAACATTATTTATTCGTTGGGAGCTGGCCTGCTAGCAATAACAAGCTAACATCGTTACCATTCGCTAGCACGCGTCCCGTAGCAAGGGTTATTATAATTGTTGAAATTTCACAGACAGCATCATTGCACATATAACAGTTTAATATCTATAATCTATTTTCAGTATGTTATCATGTAGCTCTCAGCCCTTACCTACTTACACCGACAAAAAGTGTTAATGCCTAATTGCAATGCTACCAGCTAGTTAGCGTTAGCTGACGTTACGCCCCAGAGCGATACTGGAAGTGGGAGCTAAAGTTAACGTCGTAACAAACAATGAAAATGTAAACCGGTGTCAGAAAAGACTGTTTTTTATAAGCCATTTTTGTTGTAAATATGATGTAATCGGTATTGTGTTAAACCCAGTCGTCTACAATGTACGCGTGAATTTCTCGACGCTGTAATTTACTGTAATATGCACATAATACATAACGCTACTAGTATCACCATCATCAGTAACGTTATATCACCTTTGTCTCAAATGCAGATTTCCAGGCTTTGGTTGATTCAAGCGATAAACTACATCAATGCCTTTATTTCTATCACAGAAAGATTTTTATCTATAATATAGTTTACTTTCATTGTTTTTTCTGGCGTCTGGCGTTGAAGATTAGACACAAATGTAGTAGCTATAACACGTTAAAGATGTCTTATTAAAGCCACAAATTATATAACAGCAAGGTGTATATTCTGGGTATAAAGGTAACAGTGGTAGCCATTAACACACCACCTCTATGCCTAATGAAGATATTTTAACATGCGTGATGTGCTAGCTGTCAAGAGTGAAGTGTACTGTCCAGCAGATGTCCTGTATGTTTTGCGATTATTTAATGTGAATGCATTTGCACACGGGTGTTTTGTCTGTGTGGGTATTTTAGATGTCACAGTTGGAGTAGTTGTATGCAAGTTAGAGTAAGGATTGGACAATATGGAGAAAATTGTCTGTTTTAATGTATGTATGGTTGTGTGTTTTATGTCAAGACATTGATATACAGTGTGGCATATAGCTAAACCAATCAAGAAATAGTTTGTAGTTGACATGAATGTCTGTTGTAGGTTTATCAAGTAAATTACAGATGCATAAAAACAAGTTTTTTCACATTGTTGCAAAATCATATGAAAATTCAATATTGCCACAAAGTACAACTTCTCTGATTTTCAGTATATCTGACAATGGCCTAATACCCCCAGAGGTATTGAAGGGATAGATAACCTCAGTATAAATGGTATGGTAAAATGTCTGATGGTTGACAAATTTATATATCTTAAGGTATATAGCCTACATGTATCAATATCCCAGTTTAAAACTACATTATATTAAGATGTTTGGAATCAGGGTCAGATTGTATTTATCATTGTATGTATGAGCTAATTGTGTGTACTAATGAATCATCTCTATTGGCCAAGTATGTTTATGCATACATGGAATTTGACTCTAGTGGCTCTCAATGTATTTACGCACAACACAACCATCTTCAAACAGATATACCTTGTGTGTGTGTGTGTATATATAGATAGATAGATAGATAGACAAAAAACAAATATTGAATGATTTAAAAAAATGTTACTTTATATACATGTAGTAAGTGGTTATGTACAGTATATATAGCCTGTTCAAGTATACAATAATCAATGGAGTGTATTGCACATTTGTATAAATATGTATAATTTGTAGGCACAGTGAGATTTATGGATTTATAGTGTTACATGGATAAAAGTCCCTCTTTTATTAAATTGTGCTCTGCTGTGCCTTTTTCAGATTATTGTGTTTAGACATAGTAACAGTGTCACGCAATGCACCATGGAAGTGGATCACAGAATATGCAACGACAACTCCAGAGATCCAAGTCTGTCAGTGGGTCTGAAGCCGAGGAGCAGCAGCAACCCACCATGGCAGTTACACAACAGCAAGCTACAGTCAACCATCCTCAATCACCTGTGACTACATTTTCTTCTGCTGCCAGCCCTTCAGCCCCCCAGTCGCCCAATTATCAGATAATCATGAGTCGCAGCCCAGTCACTGGCCAGAACATGAACATCACTTTACAAAATGTGGGACAGATTGTGCCTGGCAACCAGATCACCCTAACCCCACTCCCCCTCCAGAACCCAGCATCCCCAGGCTTCCAGCATACTACACCTCAGTGGAGGTTTGAGCATGCTCCATCTTCCTACATCCAGGTCACCTCACCTGTGCCCCAACCCATGCAGCCCCAAAGTCCCACCCAACACAGCCCAGTCCCTCTGCAAGGTGTGACAAGACCAGGAGCCCCTGCAACGGCATTGGGTGTCTGTGGACAGAGTCCAACGCGATTTGTTGAAGCCGGTATGTTAGTGCGACAAATCAATTTAAGCAGTCCATCGGCAAGTGGCCATTTTGTTTACCAGGACGGGACAGGGCTGGCCCAGATTACTCCTGCCACACCCGGCCAGGTACAGCTGGCCTCTCCAGGAGCACCAGGCTCTGTGAGAGAACGCCGGCTGTCTCAGCCTCACTCACAGACTGGAGGCACCATTCACCACCTCGGACCTCAAAGTCCTGTGGCCACCGGGACTGCTCTGCCCACTCTGGGAAGCCCAGGTCACATCACCACTTCCAACCTACCTCCACAGATAAGCAGCATCATTCAAGGACAGCTTGCACGCCCTATGATATTTGAGAAGACGCCACAGGGTGTGGTTGCTGGAGTAGGAACCACAGCCACAGCATCCTTTAGTATACCCTCTTCCATTCCACCATCGAGCCCATCCCTCACCAGTTCATCCCAGGGGACTGCCAATAATCCTCTTGCACCCACCAGCATGGTAGTGGGAACTATGAAAAAACAGGTTCCCAAGAAGTTAGAGGAAATTGCTCCTTCTACTCCAGAGATAGCTCTGCTAAGGAAACAGTGCTTGGAGCACCACACCAAGAAGATGGAGAGCCTGAAGGAAGTGTTCAAAGAATATCTGATTGAACTGTTCTTTCTCCAGCACCTGCAAGGGAACATGATGGACTACTTAGCCTTTAAGAAGAAACCTTGTGTTCCCTTGTACACTTACTTGAGACAGAACGACTTGGACCTTGAAGATGAAGAGGAAGAAGAAGAACAATCTGAGGTCATTAATGATGAGGTATTACGTTGGCTGACTCTGTGAGTTTATGTAGGAATTTTAAAATTAGAGAGTTCTACATTCACTTCATCCAATGAATATTGTGCTTCTTTCAGGTGAAGGTTGTCACTGGAAAGGATGGTCAAGCTGTGACACCAGTTGCCATAGCAACACAGCTTCCTCCCAATGTTTCTGCAGCTTTCTCTTCCCAGCAGCAGTTTCAGGTGATAGAGGCAACACTTGTATAGTTATTTCTTAATTTCTATTGAGAATCTTTGCAAAGAGAAACTATCTTACTAATTCCTTGAGAGGTTGTTTTTGCAGGGACACCAAGGGACTGCTGCTGGCACCATTGCCAACCCTGGAGACATGGATGCCTTTAAGAGGCAACAGGCCATGGTGCAAGCAGGTAGGGCAAGGATCGTAGACACCTGTGTCTCTTTTGTTGCTTTGTTTCCTCCCCGTTTGCTTTGTTTTCTGTTTGTTTTCTTTTCTCCCTCTAATTGCTTCTGCTTTTAGATATTTGGCATCCCCTACTTGCGCTCTGTGTTGAAGTCTTAACCCGAGGAAGGAGAGGTGACCTGCAAGGTCTTCAGAAGGTCATTCCTCTATGCCGAGTGCTTTTTTTTGCGTTATGAGGGTATTGTGTGTTTTAAATCCCAGATCAGGCTAAGAGGTCCCGGATTGACGTTGGTCGCCATGGGCTGATTTTCCAGCATCCTGGTGTAGCTCCTTTAGGATCACCTGGCGTTCCACTCCAGCAGCTTATGCCAACTGCGCAAGGTAGGAGTGCTACTACCAGGCCGTTCTGTGTTCTGTTCGATGCTGCTGGACGTGTCCCCTTCCTCCTCATACTAAGGAGATTTTAAAAACTGAATCACAACATTCATCTTCTACAAACAAACTCCAAGCAGCATCAACAAACAGATCTTCATCCATCTGCTGGATTTTCCAGCAGTCCACAGGAAGTTCAGGCTTAGTTCTACCAGCACCAGCTCTCTCTGTCAGGATAAATGGGGAAGAAGACAATTCAAGTCTGAAGAAGAGTAGCCACTCAATGGGAAGATGCCATGTCTTATTATTTTCCTTTTTTGTTTTAACTATTGGTCACCCGTCGTTATCCATCTCTTCTTTTCTGAAGTTTGTTCCTGTTAGTCGTCTTTATTTGGACAGACCTTCCCGTGCTGATGGATTTTCATCCAGTGTGGAGGTGGATCACAGAAAGTGGGAACCCTGTGGGAATAAATTCACTTTCCAGTGGGTTTTGCTTGTTTTCCCATTTTATGAATCCACGTGTCATCCTTCCTTTTGGTTTCCCATTGTCATTCCTTCAAGTCTTTCCCTCACTGGTTGTCCGTCCTCGCATCATCAACAGGGATTCAGAAATCATCAATCGTCAATTCATACGTCACATCTTCAAGAGTGTATTTATTTATCTCATGTTCACATTTTGTTGATTTCCTTCCATGTTATTTCATGGCATTTTGTTCTGACTTGGCTTCTTTCCCTCAGTCTAAGTAGGAGGGGAATCATGTGGAGGAGTTGTGTTCACGGCACAGGTTTTTGCGATTGTGGTGGTGTGGGTGTGTCAGGGCCAGGTGTTGATGGCGTCTAGGCAAGGTGGTGTGACGTTCAGGGAGGTAAGGCAGGCGCTGCTTTAGTGTGCACAGCTCCGCTCAGGCCTGCTGTCTGCAAGACCCCATGTGTGTCCTTTTGCTCTCACCTCTGTGCTTTGTTGCTCTGTGAGGCATTCAGATGCCTTGATTACTGCTAGAATGACATCGCTTCATGCATGCCAAACATATGGTGTTTTTGTGTGTCCGCTCTGTATTTTTCTTTACCCTTTCTTCTCCCTGTCTCTTTATTTTCAGAAGTTCTTCTTTTTTCATTTTCCTTTGAAACATTTCTATTTTTACTCTCTAAAACCTCTCTTATTGCATGTATAATTTTTGATGTTTTTAACCACATTCTCTCAACATTTGAAATGCAATGTTTTGGTTTTGCATTAATCAAAGTAGTATTTTATTTGAGAGACATGTAGATGACCACATTGATTTCATTTCTTCTGTAATCATTTTGCCGTATGAGTTTCATTAGTTTCCGCTCTGATCATCAGGAAGTAGTACACTACTGTTTATTCATAAAGTACATGTAGTTCATTAAGGCTGAGGAGCTCTAATAGCTGAAACTCATCATTTACAATTTAAAAGTATTATTTAATTATTTACTTATTAGCTTCAAAATATGTAACTAGTTGCAAGGGTTCTCTCAAATGTATATTAAGGGAAAGCTACCAAACACCTAATGGCAATTTTAAAATATTAAAAATCTAGCAAGAGCACAAAAGACATTCCACTTTACTTGACAGTATTGACAACCTGATTTTTACCCTCTTTCCTTGTGTTGCTTTTTATACCACCCCTTTGTTTGTCCTATAATTTGGTTACTATGTGTACAGGCGGGATGCCGCCTACTCCCCAAGCGGTCCAGATTGCAGGACAGAAGCAGAACCAGCAACAATACGACCCATCCAAAGGACCTCCAGTCCAGAATGCAGCCAGCCTGCACACCCCTCCCCCCCAGCTGCCTGGCAGGTTGCCCCAAGGTGCCCTCCCTATGGCAGGCCTGCCCATGACACTCTCTCAGCAGGCTCAGTTAGTGGAGAGTACAGCCCAGTCAGGTGGTCAGCTCCAGTTGAAGGTGCAGACAGGTGGGCCTGTCCTGGCCACAGTAAACCCCCACACGCAGCTCCAGGCCCAACTCCAGCAACAGATGCAGCCTGGTCTTCATCTCCAGTTGCAGCCCCAGCAGCAACAATCCCAGGGCATGCTACAGTCAGGACAAGCGGTTAGTCTACGTCTACCTGAAACCACATAAATATAGTATGCATTTATATTTGTGCGTAAATAGTTTGGACACCTCAAAATGTCCTATTAAGATGAGTTTCCTTCTCCGCAGACGGTGGCCCTTGCTCGCCCCGGGGCAGAGTCAAACCAGCCAGTTCAAAGGATTATGACCAACTCAATATCCTTGACCTCCATGTCTCCTGCTCCTCTTTCTGCTCCCAACTCTGTACCAACCCCCCATACTACAAGTCCTCTTCGCCCTCTTGGCTCCAACATCAACCCAAGCACCCAGTCCAAACTGACTGGAACCAATGGTGTCTCTGCAGTCAAAATTGGTGGCTTTGGTCAAAGTGCAACCATGCAGTCGTCGCAGGAGGGTTCTCAAGATAAGCAAGTTGAGCAAGCTAAACTGGTGAGTTCCTGCACATCCAGTTTGCACATGTTTATTTGGATAAAAAATTAAATAATCTAGCGTTGAGTAGATTGAATACCTTGAAATATCTTAAATACACTTATGTGCTTGAATCTTCTCTAGTGGCTATAAATAGTCATGTATTCCTTTCTTGATGAAAGAATTCTGTGTCTAATTCCCAGGAGAGTCAAGTGCATCAACGTATCTCTGAGCTCAGAAAGGAGGGCCAGTGGTCAGCCAGTAGGCTCCCTAAGCTTGTGGAAGCCTCACGTCCAAAGTCCCACTGGGACTACCTTCTGGAGGAGATGCAGTGGATGGCAGCTGACTTTGCCCAGGAGAGGAGATGGAAAGAGGCTGCTGCCAAGAAGGTACGGCAGGGGTGGAACAATTCGGAGAGAGATTAAGTTGAAGTGACACATTTGGATAACAGAAAGGAGGAATCACTACAGAAGTTGATATTCTTTTGAAAGCCAAACTGACTCATGTCTCTCTGCTACAGCTTGTTCGCACATGTGCCCGTTATCATCAAGAGCAGAAGAAAAGTGAAGAGAGGTCAAAGAAAGAACGGGAAATTCATCTTCGTCACATTGCCAGCACAATTGCCCGAGAGGTGGAATTCTTTTGGTCTAACATTGAGCAGGTTTGTTTTTTTATTTTTATTATTATTATTTCTATTATAAAGTATGGAACCTTATAAAATAAAGAACTGTGTATTAACCAGTCTAAATGATTGTTTTTCTGTCAGGTTGTGGAAATTAAACTTCATTTTGAAATTTATGAAAAGAGACTCAAAGCCCTCAGCTTACAAAAAGCCTCAGCCAAAGGTATGTCCCATTTAATATCAGATTTGTTCCATCACAAGCTTTTCCATCCATCGGGCTCAGTTTAAATCTAAATGACGCCAGTCTATTTCACCTGTTTGAAACATACTTCATAACTGCTGATATTTTTGTTTGCATGTTAAGTGTACTGAACCAAAGCTACTTCTGTTACAGTACCTGGTCAGTCAATAGGAGAGAAAGCTGATAAAGAGGTAGGTGCTGCACTTAAACACTATGAACAAAGTAAAAGCACTATTGCATGACGCTCACCTGTATTTCTAATTTATTTTTAGGAAGTGGCCACTTCATCTAGAAAAAGAAAATCAAGTACATCTTTGGCTGATAAAGATGGTATGTGTTAAGCTTTCAAAATTCATTTTGCAAAAAAAATAGTCTTTACAGCAGTTGTTGTAGAGCAGTTGTCTTGGACTTGCAAAACTATTTACAACTGTTCATTATTTGGCTGCCAATTTTTCAGTTCCAGATGAAGAGAGCACCATAGAGGAACAGGAGGCTGTGGAAGGGGTAGCAGATCACAAAGCAGAGTTGGTTGACCTCGCCAAAGATGGTAATTACTCACTTTTCTTCTGTCTGTGCAAATATGGAGAACCCCATTTGTATGATATTCCCTTATATGCAACATAAAATATATTCAGGTCATCAGTAAACAAGGCGATGGTGTCCATTTTTGCATAACCTGACATTACACTGGGGTTCACAACTATAGCTATATGCTACTGTGCTCAACAATGAATAAGATAAACACACATTTGCTATTCATACATTGAAGGATTCTTGGACAGTATCTTATTTTATTTTCTAAACAAATTACGAATTTATTAAAATTATTAGTCTAATATATCATACAAGCACCAGAATGACATGTGTCTTTATGTCTGTGTTTCTAATTGAAATGCTTGTGTATCGTTTGACTCTTAGCTGAGATGCCTCTGGATGCTTTGATGAAACAATATGCTGGCGCCTACGTTGATAGCTTTGAGTGGCCTCAGCCGAGTCCTCATAGTGATGAGAATGACATGGAAGAGACTGAAGGTGAGGTAGTCATGATCACCCTTACATCTGTTTTGTCAGCTGACGGTTATGAATAATGTGCCTCTAAAATAGTTGATACTCTATTATCCAGGTATGGAGTGTCCTGCGAGCAGTCCGCCTGAGGCAGTGCTGATTGACTCCCTGCTCAGTGTGGACCAGCACCGTGCTGCTGACAAGGCTTCTTCCAGTGACTCTGATGGGAACCCTGCCAGAGATATAGCTGAAGTGGCTGCTGCCACAGAGCTCATACTGCCCAAGGGCAGCTTCAGGACCACTTCCTCAGTAAGACGCTCTCAAATTCACACCACAGATATATAAAAGAACAAGATGCCTTTTATTATATTTTAACATATCTTTTATTTTATCAGAACCGCAGCCCAGCTCCCTTTCTACTGCATGGCTCACTGCGAGAATATCAGCAAATTGGTGTGGACTGGTTGGTGAACCTATACAAGAAACACCTCAATGGTATCCTCGCTGATGAGACTGGCCTCGGCAAGACCGTACAGACTGTGGCTTACATGGCTCACTTAGCTGGCCAAGAGGGTATGCCTCAATTGGAAGACCGCAATAACATAATTGTTAAATATTCTAGGTGTTTCTGAATCCAATTTGTAGAATCGAATGTAATAAAGATATCACCTGTCTTTGTTCACAGGCATCTGGGGACCCCACCTTATTGTGGTGAGGACGTGCAAGTTGCTAAATTGGGAGGTGGAGTTCAAGCGTTGGTGTCCTGGTCTAAAGATCCTCCTGTACCTGGGCAACAAAAGCGAGCGCAGATCTCAGAGAATGGTATGTTTTTGCTGTATTAAAAAAACACACACACACACATTAATAACACAACTCCATAAAAAAGGCCTAAAGGAACTGTAAATGCGATAACATACTTATCTGATCACTGATCTACAGTGGTGGGGAGAAGCCAACAGCTTCCATGTCTGTGTGACATCCTACAAGCTGCTGATGAAGGACCAGAGCCATTTCCTGAGGCGAAGGTGGAGGCACCTGGTCTTGGACGAAGTGCAGCTCATCAAAAACATGACTGAAAAACACTGGGAAACAATCTTTGCTCTTAAAAGGTGAGCTGGGACGTACATTATATGGTTTTTCAGGCTTGTGTATATCATCCCCATTCATCTGCTATATGGCTTTTGGGTCTGATTGATAGGCTTGTGTATATGCACCAGTAGTTTTGGTCCAACTATTTCACTGTTGAGATCATTTCTATGTCAGTGATTTCTGTCTTTCTCTACAAAAGCATTTCATATTCTGCTAGATACTTATAAGAACGCTCTGTTGACTCAGTAACTGAGGTATTTTGTGCATCTTCCAGTGAGCAGAGGATCCTCCTCATCAACACTCCTCTACAGAACACCCTAAAAGAGCTGTGGACCATGATTCACTTCCTTATGCCAGGAATCACCAGGCCTTATTCTGACTTCCCTGTCAAGGCAGGCACAGACCAGAACCAGGACTACTGCCACAAATTGGTCATCCGGCTGCACAGGGTGGGTATAGCGCTTGCAAATGCTTGCACTGATTCAACTGTGCTACATCAAAACATGATTCATTTGCCTAACCTGTCAGCCATAAATGCAGATTACATATGAAACCCTCGTCTTTACTTGTAGATGATCCAGCCTTTCATTCTGAGGCGCTCCAAAAGGGATGTGGAGAAACAACTGCCCAAGAAGTACGAGCACATCCTGAAGTGCCGCCTCTCCAGCAGACAGAAGAGCCTTTATGAGGATATCCTCACTCAACCAAGGTGAGATTTGCTCCACACAAGAGACGGGACTTTCAAGACATACCACACAAAGGATTCATACATTATCAGTCATAGAATAGGGAGTGTACAAACTGATAACTTGACAGCAACAAACTCCCAACTCTATTTAACATTTTCCCCCCTCAAATAATACAATTTTCTCTTAAATGAAAGCCAGAAAGAACATACCAAAGCCTAGATTTATTTTTGAAGTCAGTGACATTTTGATTAGGCTTTTAACTGGAAATCCTTTTCAGACTACACAACCATAAGAAATATAGATTTGCATCACCTAATGAACTAAATAAATCACCACAGATACAAATACACCTGCAATTAAAGAAGGCACACATTTTTGATTTATTTACTCCCTTTGTACCACAGTAAAGCATTCTGAAGTTGAATACAAAATATTCAATTATACAGTAAAACATGTAAGTCTCTTCAAGAATAGTGTCAATATGTTACTTTGTATTGGCAGTACCTTTAATTTATGTATTAAAATGGAAAATAAATAAATCAAAGGCACAATATAACTTGTAAATATTTGCAGTATATTTCTTTGCTTTGTTGTAAACCGTCTTTCATCATGTCTTCTGTTTTGATGTGTGCCCCTAGAGCCCAGGAGGCGCTGAAGACAGGTCATTTTGTCAGCGTGCTTCAGGTCTTGATGCAGTTACAGCGAGTGTGTAACCACCCTGAACTGGTGTCACCCAGAGAGACGAGCAGCTCCTACTTCTCCTCTCCTCTGCAATACAACATCCCATCACTGGTGCTGGGAGCGCTGCAGAATGACTCAAGCAAGGTATACACGACTGTTGGCTTCTGTCTGAACTAAAATATTAAGGTTTAATGATGAGGTTTAAGACATAATTGGCAAACACCCTGAATAGCAGTGCTAAACTGTTACTTGAAAAAATTAATCAGTAATGAAAGTAATCATTGGTTTCAGCCCCACTGAGTACACTGTCCTTTTATTTGCTTTACTTTATATCATTTGATTTATTAAATGTTATATAATCACTCCTTGATTTAATCAGCATTTGCTGGATATTCTGTTGTTTTGTTAAAATGTACTAATTTGTACGTATACTATTATTAAGATGTATTCATCAGTTGACATTGATCCACTTCTGCTGTTCTTTCATCTCATTATCTTCCTAGATTGCAAACATGTCCATATTTGATCTGATCAATAATGAGAATAGACTGACTCGATATCAGACTGAAGAGGCAGTACCCAAACTAAAGGTCACACAGCAGCTCATAGAGGAGATCTACACTGGACCAGATCCACCGCCACGACCCAAGCCATGCCCGATAAAACCCATGAGGTCAGCAATAAAATCTCAATGATGATGTTCCCCTTCTACGGTTTCAAACTGATCCAAAGTGCTATTGTTATATGGATATTCTGGCATTAACACAACATGATCATTTCATTTTTTTTCTGATCAGATTGTTCCAACCAGTCCAATATGGGACAAAGCCAGAAGGTCGCCTAGGTGCCATCACAAGTGCAGCTGGCCCGCGTCCTCCAACAAGCTCTCCTGCTACTAGCACCTCCGTTTCCACCACCAGCCAGACAGCCCAGACCAGGGGCAAGTCCCCCGTCACCACCGCAACTACTACAGCCACCTCTCATGGTAAGTGCATACCAGGGACGGTGCTCAGTTAAAGGACAGGAAATTTGTTTCCACAGAGGCTACTGGATTCCAGATAGCGTCATCTAACATCAAACTTTAAAAGACAAACATGACCACCTGTAGCTGTTTTTATTGGGACCTTTACCTAATGAGCTTATATGTTTTAAGCTTGTGATGTGTGCATTATAAAGTGTTGTGCTGCATGATTGTATCATTGTTTTAGATTTAAATTAATCTGATTATACTGCATCATGAATAAAATATTAATTTAGGCTTTGACCATGCGGTCATATGTTATTAGTGTTTTAAAAAAAAAAAAGTGTGTACATATTTATGCACAGTCCTGCAAATTTTAACAGTCCATTAGGGATAGGTGTGATGCACCTTCAATGGCCAGTTTCACTGGTTGCAGAGGTTTCATTTGTTTTAGATTAATTCTTCCATACAGCACTGGTGGGCTCACCATACTGTTTTCCCCTAATGGCAGCACAGCCAGTAGGGTACAGTGTAATGTATGGCTTTTATTGGCAGCTTTAGCTTCCTGTGCCCTAATTCTGCGTTGACTACTATGTCATTTAGGGACTACCAGCCCTTTCCGCTCTAACTGCATATTGATTAAAAAATGATAGGACAATAATGCAAGTGGTAATATTGATGAAACAAACAATCAAACTCGTTAGATAAAGAGTTGCACACAAAAGTTTGGGTGAAGTTTGGCTGCCACTAAATACACCCACACAGATGGAGTTGATGCTCTAGAGATGCACACTTACTGTAACACCAACTCTGCTTATTGTCAGGTACTATATTTTTCAGCAATCAAATTATTAGCAGTGATAAATCTATCATTGATTAGCCAGTAACAACCCTAATTCTGCTTGCTGCGTTGGCCCACCACTGCTGAGTGAACATAGGCTTTTGATCGTACTGATGATTTGACTAAATATTGGGTTCCCCCTAACATGTAGTCCCATACCCCATTACCTTGTACTCCACAGCGGTTGGAACAGCTACACAGAGAGCCCAGACTACCTCTTCTATCAGCAGCAGCAGCAGCAACACTGCCGCCTCCACTGTAGCCTCCTCTGGGAGCAGTGGCCTTGGGCAGCATGTGTTGGGGGCTGCCCCTGTGGCCTTGGGCCAGACCTTAGCTGGCACAGTTGTGGGATCTATAGCTCCCATTAGCCAGCCTGGCATAGCACACGTCCCCAGGCCAGCTCTAGCCCCCAGCCACGCCATCCAGCCCAGCTTACTGTCCCAGAGGCTGGTTCTTACATCCCAGGCCCAGGCACGGTTGCCTAGTAAGTGGCCTTCCCTCCCCTCCCCTCCCCTCCCCTCCCTCTCAGCATTTCCCCTCACCTCCGCCACAACAGTACGGGCTGCTCTACACTGAGGCCTTTACTTGGGGCACTGCTGATATGTGTTCAGTCTTTACTTCTAAAACAAATGGCTTTGTACATAAACTCTAAAGTGCAATGGTAGCAGCACTGGTGGTACAGCAGTTTTGGTCTTTCAGTTACTTAAAGCATTGATGCAATATACCAGTAATTACAACAACTCATGGTTGTTAATGCAACTCATGGTCCCAAAATTTGCTCCTTCAAATCAGATCTATAGCCATATCAGCAGCATCTCCACAGCCTCTGTATTCCCAGCTTCTTTCTCAAAACCTGCATGTACACTATGAACAACTCAGTTGTTACACCACATGTCACTACACTTAATTATGTTCTACCCCTTCTTTTTTAATATTTTTTTTCTCCCAGTTTACTAATATTCTTTTGTCTCTTGCATCAGCCCAGCTGCAGGAAGAAATCCCAAAGCTTTGGTTTTTAATTTTTTGTTTGATAATGTTATGATTTCACTCTGATGTTGAGCATCACTGCAAAGCATGTGTAAATGGTCTCAAACGTTGCCAGCCCTTTCTGCCTCAAATGTGAACAGAGAAACCTTTTCAGTAACAGCACACAGTATTTGATTATTTTAAAAGGGTAAACATTTTTTGGAAATTATCTTATGAGTGTTTATTTTTTTCAAATTTTCCAACTTTGTGTGTTGGAACTAAGATTGCTGAAACATTTTGAGTGTGATTCTTTAAGTAATCTGATAGACTATTTTACTCCAGCAGATTTTGGATAAGTTGTGCGCATAAATGAGTTGTACATAAACATGACGTAGTGATTCATGCACATTGAATAATATCTTGTGCTTGCCAATCGACAATTTATATCTTTGATACTACATACTTTATTGAATACTTAAATCACTGAATAATCCTTTAGATTGTCCTCAATCTGACAACTCTTACTTAATGTTTTGCTGTCATTGTTACTAATTTGTGCACACAAATTGTCAAATCCTTTTTCTCTGTTAGTTGCTGGGCTCTGTAAATTTAGTAAATTAGTATTACAGTGTGTGCATTGCTTTTTTTACGCCACAACTGCAACACTCTAACTTAAATTTTCTAATACCATTGGGTACTTTCTGATAACTTGGTTCTTGAGTTGCAAAATTGGTATGGTACTGAGAGGTACAGTACGCTGCCAGTCAGAGGTTTTTGAACACCCCCGATAGTAGGCACCTGTATTAGTATCGTATGACATAGATTATCTTAATTCCTGTGTTAGCTCAGTTTATGTATTTTCAACATATGTAGGATCAACGGTTAAGTTTTTCTGATACACCTGAAACTTGCACAGTTTAAGAAACATAAAAGCCAAACAGAAACATTTTAGAACTGAAACAAACAATTATTTTCATTTTCATCAATTTAGTTGTCGGAATAAAATAAATGTCAGAATATGGTGAAAAAACGATATTCAGTTCACTGTTATAGAAGAGTAAATTAAGGTTAATGAGTTATCAAAATACTTTAATTTACTAGTTGCCAACTAATTGATTCATTGACTGATGAAACTACTTTTAGTTAATGTTCAAAAATGTGTGGTAAATCAGAATGAGTGTATTGCTTAGATCAAAAATGGCTTTATATTTGAAAAGTAAAAAAAAAAACAAGAAAAACAAAGGGTGATAAAGGGTGTTCAAAGACTTTTTATTGACAGATATCATTTTTGAGACCAATCTCTAAGTATATTTCCTTGTGACCCGTGTGTTGCCTTGAAAAGGCAGTCAAGTGTGGTCTTGATTTTTGTGTATGTTTCAGGCTCTCTGTCTCACCTGAGGACTGCTCTTAAAGCAATTTTTTCCCCTTCAGGGTTTGTTAAGAATAGGAGCTGCTATGGTTCTGTTGTGGAGGGCGACTGGGCTCTTTCCACTGATTAACTCACCCTGGATCTGCATGTCTTGTCTCTTTTTCACCCTTTAACTAACTGATGCAGAGTATATTTTATGTACATGTTAACATGTTAGATGTTTGAAGAAACATTTAAATGCTGTCTTTAATGAAATGTGTTTTCCTCCTTTGTCATTGAAGGTGGAGATGTGGTGAAGATTGCTCAGCTGGCCAACATAGCGGGTAGTCAGAATCGTATCTCCCAGCCAGAGACTCCTGTCACTCTGCAGTTTCAGGGCAACAAGTTCACTTTGTCCCCCAGCCAGCTCCGCCAGCTCACTACCGGACAGCCCTTGCAGCTCCAAGGTACACTCGGTAATGTACATCCCATTGTCACACTATCTTTTCATTCCTTCATCACTCATGTTTAATGTCCTTTTTTTAACATCTTGATGAAATTCACCTGCCTTTTGATCATACAGGTGTGATAAATGTTTACACTTATATATCAAACTATGGACACTTACTCTACTCTACGGCAGTTTTTTTGTAATGGTTGTTTATGTGCCGTGGTTTTAGGCAACATCCTGCAGATTGTGTCAGCTCCAGGGCAGCCGATCATCAGGCCCCAGACCTCCATGGTAATGCAAACAATGCCACAAGCTGTTCCTGCCTCCAATGCCTCAGCTACACCAGGTACACCTCATCCAGCTCTGTCAACGGCCCAACAAGGTGACCCATCCAATACCAGTTTATATTAAACCCTTTCTCCTGCACAATAGGTTTAATTCTTACATTAGCAATAATACTGCTACTGCAAATTGATAAATTGTATCCTTCTATTTGTTTTAAGCACTGGGTGTGACTACAAACACCACAGCAGCCACCACCAAGCTCACTACTGTGGCTCATGCTGGTTCACAGGTTGGTACACTGCTTTCAAGCTAAATCATTTAATGCATTTCACTTTTTGATCATCTGACCTAATTAAAAGCATTTTACAGCATTTATACTAAATTTTGTAACAAAGCTTAAACTAAATGATTGTGGCTGTTTTCACTGTTACATTCAGGAGTCTTCAGAAGAAAAGACTCAGCAGATGAAGCAGCGTTTGAGTCGCCTCTTTGAAGCAAATGAGCGCCGTTGTAGCCGCAGAGTGTTGTATGGGTCAGACCTGCTGCAGGCATGCACTGTGAGCTCAGAGCCTGGTCACTCTGCCCTGACTGCTGGAGGCTGGAGGTGGGTGGGTAGAGAGAGCTGCCTCAGGGCCCAGAGAACCTGTGTGGCAACCACCGCTACTCTACAGTCTACTCTGCTCTCTGTCGAGGACCGGCTGGAGGCTGCCAGCAGCCTGATCAAGAGGTACTTCAGCTCAGTAGAGCTTCCTCCATTCAATGCTGCCTCTGTTGTTTGAGACCATAAAATGGCTAATAAATTCATGCATCGTGTGCCACATTGCTAGGATCACATTGGTTAGGTAAAGCACTGATTTTTTTGCAGAAATAAGCACTGCCTCTACTACAATTTTGTAATGATGCTTAGCAATGTAGTTTACAAGAATTACAATGCAATGTATTTACTGGTCAGTTTCTGACCGCTCCAAGTCACAGAAAATCTGCCATTGTCACCTTCTAGGCTGGAATGTGTGGTGCCTGCAGCTGTAGCCCCGCCTCCTCTCCTGTATGCAGCCAATCCCCCGGTTCCCTACAGCCTTGAACAGAAGTCCCTCCACCGTCGGCTACAGGAGGCCTCTGCTCCCCACAGCGCTGACATCCACCACTTGGTGACTGGACGTCTCTTCCATTTTCCTGATATGCAGCTAATGCAGATGGACTCAGGTTAGCTCAACACTGTTTTTTTTTTTTTGTTTCACATGCAGTCTGCTAGGACTGCGCAGCTAATGAATTAAAATTGTCTATTAATAACTACAACATAATTAACTGGTAACTAATGTGTATTGTGTGTAAGAAAAACTGCAACTGTCCATTGATAAAGATCTTCATCGATGTTTATAAACAATATGCAGCTGGCATAAACTTTGGTGAAATACCACAAACCATAACATGTCATGAGTAATAACTTTATTTTGTATATTTTTCTTTTCAAAAGGTAAACTGGAAGCTCTTGCCATTCTGCTGCAGAAGCTTAGGTCAGAGAGCCGCCGTGTCCTCATCTTTACTCAGATGATGAAGATGTTAGACATCCTGGAGGCCTTCCTAGATTACAGGCAACTCACTTATGTTCGGGTGGATGAAAGCTTCACTCCTGACGAACGACAGGTAAAATCACAACCATTTAAAGTGGCTCTGACGAGCAGTACTTATAGCCAGCTTCTATCCGTGGATGTTATTCACATTAGAGTAAATGTTTAGAAATTTGACACTCATGACACTTGATCAAACATGGACAGGTAAATTGATTTGGTGACTTAAGCATTAGATTGTAGTTGTTCACAGATTCATAGACATGTCATACCTTTGTGTGGCTCCCTGTCTAACACCGGGATCTCCCAGTGTCAGTGCAGAGTTCTGGCTCAACAAGGGGACAAACTATCTTGCTCTCTTTCCCTCCCTGCTGGATTCTGTTCCTTCCAGGGCCTTATGAGATGCGGACATTAGTTAAGATCACAGTCTGCTTTCATCATGGGTTTAATTCTTTTCCATTAACTGTTTCCTTTCTGCTTCTTTTCTGCCTTACATCTTGAATGCTTCTGTCCTGATCTTGTCTAACCTATTGTCTGTCCCTCTTGTCTCTGAGTTAGTTAGACCTGGTGATGCTGTTAAAAAAGAAGATGCAGACAACTAATTGGCTGCAGAAGTCACATTAAAGTGGATAATAAAGATTTAACTTTAAAAAAAAAAAGTTTGGATTAATTACAGCATTAAGAGGATGTACAAGGTAGTGCTACAAATCACTGAGATAAGCAAAGAAAATCCAAATCGGTAACATTTTTAAAGAAAACAGTTTTTTTTTAAACAACTTCTTCCTTAGCCTTTGCTAAGTGTGTTCACGTGCTCGGTGTGTCCTCCCTGCAGGAGAATATGAAGAGGTTTAACAGGAACAGGCAGGTGTTCTGCAGCATCCTGACCAACCACTGCTGC
This sequence comes from Euthynnus affinis, assembly GCA_029490765.1. Classification (NCBI taxonomy): domain Eukaryota; kingdom Metazoa; phylum Chordata; class Actinopteri; order Scombriformes; family Scombridae; genus Euthynnus; species Euthynnus affinis. The sequence goes on from CM055842.1 coordinate 27,182,839, forward strand.
GCTACAGTTGGAACTGTCTTTGATGCAGACACCATCATCTTCTATGACACAGACCTAAATCCCAGCATGGACGCCCGCACTCAGGAGTGGTGTGACAAAATCGGACGCTCCAAGGATATACATATTTACAGGTGATACTATTAACACTGGGACATCTGTTTTAGTTCTGTATTTTTGTGTTCCTCAGCACACCATTATAAAAGATCTAACTCTTACATCCTGATCAATCAAGGACTGTGGTGCTAGTTTATTTATTCATTTGTTTATTTATTTGCCCAGGTTGGAGAGTGGGAACTCTATTGAAGAAAAGCTGCTGAAGAACGGCACCAAGGACCTGATCAGAGAAGTGGCTGCCCAGGGCACTGACTACACTCTGGCTTTCCTCACACAAGTAAGATGAACGGAATGAAATGTCAGAAAAACCAAACACCTTTATTTTTCACTTGCTAAAAACTACATTTATTCTACTATGAAAGCCATGTGTGTTTACTGTACTCATCTGAGTACATAACTAAGACCTATTACTGTACATTTATACAACTTGGGACATAAAGTAACTGACTAATATTGTGTGTTTCTAGCGGACAATCCAGGATTTGTTTGAGGTGGAGGCAGGCTCAGGGGAGAAGGTGGAGGAGTTTGTGGTTCTTCACCAGGAGCCATCAGCGTCTGAGGCCATCTCTCCCAGAGTGGCTAGACCGTACATCCAAGCTCTCCACAGCATAAACCTGGATGCCCTGCCAGAGGAGGATGATCAGCAGCTGGAGGAGGCGGAGTTAACAGAAAGGGAGTCAGCAGAGGACGATCAGGAGTCACAGAGCCAGACTAAAGAAGAGCCTGCTCAGATAGAGGAGCTGAATGCAGTGATGGAACAGGTACATATGCTGTTTTTTATATACCGTTTGGAAGCTGGAAGTGGAAAAGAACAAATTCAGGAAATAACAAAAAATACAATTGTGTTTACTGAATCTATATTACCATTTTCTTGTCCCTCAAACAGCTCACACCGATTGAAAGGTATGCCCTGCATTACCTGGAGTACCTTCACATCAGTGACGATGAAACTGTTCTCAAGGTAACGTAAACTGTGTATTTCGAAATCAGACTATTAATCAACTAATCTATCAGCTCTACTAAGTTGGCATTTTAGTTTACCAAATGAGTCAGATTGAGACATGTTTTGTGTTTATTTTCCTTAGGAGAGATTAGAGTGCTCTAAGAGAGGCTGGGAGCTACAGCAGCTGCACAAGCTGAAGGAGGAGGACGAGGAGCGGCAGGTGATGGAGGGAGATGAAGATCTCTTCACCTACACCAGAGAGGATGCCTACAACATGGTGGGTGGCCGTTGTCTCTCATCATAAGATCTCATGACAAATGATTGAAACATTGAATGAAATATCATCAGACATTAAGCTTTTTCTCTGTTTCAACAGGAGTATGTATTTGATGCAGAGGACGGCCATACAGAAATCATGCCGGTAAGACATCTCAGAAATAAAATGTTACATAGGAAAAAAAAGGAATCTTCCAATTACTGTTTGCCAGAATAGACTCTTCACTCTCAAATTCTGCATGTCACTGAAACTCATCACTATGTATGGCAAATCTGTATTTTACTGCACTGATGGTTATTGTGATTTTTTTTCCAACACAGATTTGGACTCCACCCACACCACCGCAGGATGACAACGACATTTACATCGACTCTGTGATGTGTCTAATGTATGACACCACACCCATGCCAGAATCCAAGCTGCCTCCTATTTACATCCGCAAGGAGCACAAGAGACTCAAGATGGATCCTTCAGGTGAGGATTTGTCATTAAGGCCTTCACTAACTGCTTTGTCAGTCTTACACTGAATATGATTACATATGTTGTTACGTTTATTGAGAGTATTTGCTTTTGCTTTAGAATTTAGTTTTCAAACACAGGAATAAATGTATCTTCAATAGATTAAGTTCTAAAAGACTGTATCAAGTATGGTCTGTTGAATAGACACATCCTGAAATGTCACTGCAGGTTTGTTTGTTGTATTTTTTCTTATACAAGTGTGTGTTTGTCCAGCAGCTGCCAGGAAGAAGAAGAAGGGCCATGGGGAGACAGTCATTCCTCCACGCTCCCTTTTCGAAAAGGCCAGTATGCTCAAAGTTCGTCGCGAGGGCAAGGACCAGAAAAAGAACTTCTCCCTCAAGCAGCAGGCACCCTTTGCCAAGCCCCTGCCCTCGCTGGTTAAACCTGCCATGGAGGCCGGCCAGGACAACCCCGAGTGGCTTATCAGTGAGGACTGGGCTCTGCTTCAGGTACTGGCTCTACTAACCTCTTGCGTGATATATTTTACTCTCTAAGCTGTATTGTTGGAAACAAATACCGTAGATCTCGAATTGCATGTCATTTTGTCATATGTCATGTATATTCAGGATCCAAATATCATTGCTTTTTTTTCTGACAGGCTGTAAAGCAGCTGCTGGAGCTGCCTCTGAACCTGACAATCGTGTCTCCTGCCCACACTCCTAACTGGGATCTGGTGAGCGATGTGGTGAACTCCTGCAGCCGCATATACCGCTCACCCAAACAGTGTCGCAACCGCTATGAGAATGTCATCATTCCCAGAGAGGAGGGCAAGGTAGAACAGAGTTAACATACCTTTCTATACAACTGTGAAAATGGCAAGAACCTTTGTACCAGTTTGTCTAAACCATGTCTCTAATCATTTTCAGTTGGTGTATGAGGCAAACCCCAAGAAGAAAACTAAGAGCATATACAAGGTACTATAGCCTTTTGTTTGTGTTGGAAAAATGTTGCTTTGCTCTTGAATTCCTGGCCTCACTTTTGTTCTTTGTTTGTTTGTGTCGTGTGTGTGTGTGTGTACACAGTCTAAGAACAGCCGTCCTCTAAGGACCTGTCAGATCTACACACAGGATGACAATGCAACTCACATTCAGCTCTACAACAGCCGCTTTGAACTAATGAAGATCGTTGCCAGCAAGCGGAGCCCACCAATAAAACCACTGTGAGTACTGAGGAGTGTGTGTTTCTAATGGTGTGTTGGGGTTGCTCACTTAAAGCTAGCTTACACACAAATACTGAAAAAAAAACACTTTTCGTGACATGTAATGCACATTCCTAAATGAATAAACAGTCTTGCAGCACAACAATAGACTTGTTGAGTAAGATGCTGTCTTTGGTTGATGATGAGTATGTGCCTAAATCCTCATTGTGTTTTTGCAAGGTGGTTTAAAAAAATAAAAAAGGCGAGACACCTCTGTGTTCCAGGATATTATTTTATATCACTAGAAAATGGAGAAATCAAGTTTAGATGTGGTGACTTTTTAAATGTGTTTATTCAATTTACAGGCTTGGCATGAATCCATTCCAGAAGAATCCCAAACATGCCTCCGTTTTGGCAGAAAGGTGTGTTTCATGTTACCACTTTTGTGCTATCGACATCTTCACTTTAAATCTAGAAAGGAAGAAAAAAGTGTAACATCTGTTTCATTTCCACAGTGGGATCAGCTACGACAAGCCCCTACCTCCCATTCAGGTGGCATCTCAACGTGCTGAGAGGATCGCCAAGGAGAAAAAGGTCATTGTCAGAAATGTGTTGACAACTGCTTGCAAATGAAGATGGCAACTTGCAAAATGATGGATATATAAGCATATGTTAAGGCATGCCAGGAGTATGCAGGTCTTTATTTCAACAAAAGACAATATCATTTGGTTTGACTGTTAACATGACTTCAACCTAAGACAAAGTAACTAATCAAATAAATCTGCTAGTTTAGTTTTCAGTAGATTGACAACCTGCCTACGAGTGAAGGAACAAATAGTTGTCTGTTCCTCTCAGGCTGCAGCTGTGGCGTTCAAATACAGTTAGGCTGCTACGTCCCAGTATGTGTACTGCTATGCAGAAACCACAAGGATGGGAATAGATTCCCACAATAAATTCAAGGCAGATTGCATCTTAAAGTGTTAAAGTTAAAAAGCTAAAGCTAGTTAAAAATAAGACTAATGGATATCAAACGCATACCTCCTCCGTCAGGACCACCTGCTTTGTTTTTCATATATTTCACATGTATTTTAGTTTCCCTTGGAGATTAATAAAGTATCTATTTGTCCATGTCACATCCAAGTAGAGCTTGTTTTTCATCTTAACTGGCATGTTTAAGTAGTCTTTGCTTTTGTTCATTGTGTGTGTGTGTGTGTGTGTTTGCAGGCCCTTGCAGAGCAGCAGAAGGCTCAGCAGTTGGCGCAGCAGCAGCAGGCTGGAGCTCCTCAGGCCCAGGCTTCACCCGGCCAGGCCCAGACTCCTGCTGCTGGCCAGGCTCAGGCTCAGGTCCCTCAGGCTGCCGCAGTGGCCGGAGCCGCCGCTGTGCCTAATGCAGCTGTTCTGGTGAGAATCAAAACATCCTCCATCAATATGCTTCTATAGTTAGATCCAGAACAAGCCACTTTGTACCCAGTAAAATCTCTTCACGTTCATGTTTCATGTTTTTCAGGCTGGAGCCATAAAAAATGCCACTGTGGGCACAACCATCCAGGCCGGTACGTTGAGACACACACACACACACACACACACACACATGGTTTACATTACAAAGCTGTTGGTGTTCCAGTACTTGACTCCTTTCTCTTTGTTTCTTCCAGCAACTGTAGGGGGGAATGTGATTGTGAACACAGTAGCTGGAGTTCCTCCAAGTCCCTTCCAGGCCAACAAACGCCTGGCATCTCCAGTCATACCAGGCACCCTGTCTGTGAGTCATGTTCATTTATCTCTGCTGCTGGCTTAACTCACCCACCTACTGACTAAGAGGAATTTATGACGCAAATAGCCTTTTGAATTGGCATTAAGCAGCATGCATAACCACTACACCCTGTAGACATAATGATCATTGCAAGTGTTTGGAGCCTTTGCTTATTTTGTTGCTCTTATTGTTGTTGTTGATCCAGCCTGCTGGTGCCGCTGGAGCACAGGTGGTCCATGCACAACAGAGGGCAGTTACAGCTGCTGCTGCCCCTGCAGAAGTGGTTGCCATAGCTACAGGGCAGGGTGTTCGAGCCGTTACCCCAGTGACAGCATCCGCAGTGGTTTCTACCACTCTGAGCCCAGTGCAGTCACAGACTCGCCCACTTGTCACTCAAGTCACACCAGGTAATCAACCGAGCACCGACATCTGTCAAGTCGTTGTCGTGTTTTTACATATCTGACAATCTGCTGTCATCCACCCAGCCACAGGTATGCAGTTGCAACAAGGAAAGCCTCTCACTCCAGCCCATCTGCAGATGCTCCGGCAGCAACAGCTGCAGCAGCAACAGCAGCAACAACAACAGGCCGCCTCCCCACAGATCAAAGCTGTAGGCAAACCACAGGTACACCACCAGCATCTTCACACAATTGCTACACAAAACACAACGGTACGAGACACTTGAGAAATGTGAATCACAGCTTGTGTCTGCTGGAGATTGTTACTGAGAGTTCTGCCAGTATGATCGTAGCGATGGCTGTATTATATTAGCAAACAATACAAAGGAACAGTGTGTGAGGGTTATGATAACATGATAACATGTATAATAATGTGTTTGCAGGAGTTGTTAAAGATGCACAAGCATAAGTTGCAGCAGCAGCAGGTAGCTGCAGCAGTGGCAGCAGCCCAGGGTCAACAGGCTGCAGGGGCCCAGCAGACCACCCATGTTCAACCTGCACAGGCTGCCCAAGCCAATCCCCAACTAGCAGCCGTGGCAGCACCCAGACCTGGAGCCGTGCTGACCGGTACCACAGTGGCCAACCTGCAGGTGGCTAGACTGGTAAGACTGTGAAACAAATCATTTGATACACAAAATACAGAAACTACAATCCGTAAAAGAACTATTGGAAGTAATTGTCCTCACATTAAGAACTAAAATACCTACTATAGAAAAAAAAATCTTAATCTTAGTGTCCAGCCTGCTCAATGTTCTAGCAAAAAAAAAACTCTGTCATCCTCTGTAAATTCCTGTCCTGTTCTCCCCTCTGTTCATGTTAGTAGCTGACGTTGGTGCAGCATTAATTCTGGTCCTGTTTCCATTCATAGACTCGCGTGCCCACTCAAGGCCAGATTCAGGCTCAGGCAGGACAGACGGCTCAAGTGACCCTCACCAAGCCTCCTGTGGTCTCCGTGCCTGCTGTGGTCTCATCTGCTGGCGTCACCACACTGCCAGTCACTGTAGCAGGGATTAGTGTGGCTATTGGCCAGACCCAGAAAACAGGTGTGTTTAAAATTCTTATCAGGTTTTCTCTTTGTGTCGACGCAAATTGACTGACTTGAATGTCGGTCTTTGTACCGTGCAATCTGTGAGAAATCATTGCTGTGAATCTGTCAGCTATCAAAATTAATAACGGTCTACAACACTTTTTAATGAAGCATGAACTACGTTATGGATCAGATGCTGTTCTTTTATTCATATGCCCGTCTTTGCTCAATATATGAGGCAGCATTGAATGAGTTGTGACAAAAATAGAAGTTGATTTTGCGACATGTGGAACAGTGCATAATAGGATGTGTTGCAAATCAAAATGGGCAACAATATGTGTTCGACATCCTTTTTGTGAAATCCTGCTGTTGCAAAACAAGGTGCTTCTGTTGTTGTCACACACTTCTAATATGACATTCTTTTTCCTCTTTGTCAGGTGGTCCTGTGCTGACGCCACCCTTCCCTCCGATGCAGGTCCAGCAGCTGCTTCAGATGAAGAAGCAGCAGGCGGCGGTGCAGGCAGCAGCTGTAGCCCAGCAGAAGGCGGGACAGCCACAAGGACAGGCCACCGTACAGCAGAAGGTAAACACACCCAATAGCAACTGTTGACGTCAAAAAGCGGCCATTCAGTATTAAGTCCAGGAGAAGTATTAATCCATTAAGGAGATAAAGTGAATCAAGTTACTGTATTAAGTGTAGTTTTCCATTTCCCTTACATCGGCACCCAGCAGATGACAGTGCAGGCGGCACAGCCTACCCAGCAAACGCAGCAGAAGGTGACCTATGCTGCCACCACCCAGCTTCAACAAGGGATCAAGACCCAGTTCTTTACTACATCCATCACACAGCCTCAGAAACCCACTGGAGCTCAACAAATCCAGGTACATCATCACCGACAGTCACTATCCTAAAACAAATATTTGCTGATAAATAATGGGTTTGTGTGTTGATATGAGATTTTCATGTTTACCTCTCTTATCAGGTGGCTAAGCTCCCACAAATAGTACAGCAGCAGTCCACTGTGGCCAATATTCAACAAATCGTGTCTTCTCCTCAGCAGGTAAGGGTTTTAGGCTCTCCTGGAGGTAACTTCTGGGTGGCTAATGACTTAAACATGTGGTGAAGTCTGTCCCTAAGCTATATGACAGATCCTTTACCTCCTTATAAGCTTGACATCTTCAGTCAGAGCCTTTACTCCAGGTTTGAGATTAAATGTCACTGTGGGCTAGGAATCATCATTTTAATAGACCTGCCTTTCTAATGACATGTTTGATGCTTTATCTATTTATAGTTTGCGCAAATGTAACGTCTTCATCAAGGCTAAAACTGTAGCAGACCAATTCATTTTCAGTTTTGTCAGTTTTTTCTGATTCATCATGAACTTTGTAATCTCTTTGTAAAACCACCATAAAGGTTTTAAGTGCAGTTGAATGAATCCTAAATAAACCTCTCAAACAGGATGTAATTGTAATGTTTGTCTTGTGTCTCTTCAGATCCAGGCTCAGCCTCAGACTGTGGCACTGACCCAGGCGGCCACATCGGCTCCTGCTCAGGTGCAGATGATTCCCGCCGGCACAGCGACAGCACAGGTAGTCCAGTCGAAGCTCATCCAGCAGCCGGTGGTGACCGCGGCTGCCTCGCCCCAGATCCAGACGCCTCCTCCCCACAGCCCCGCCCAGCAGACCGCAGCACCCTCCACCGCCGAGTCCCCAGCGCAGCAGCCCGCTCAACCCCAGCAGCCCACAAAGGGCCAAGCTCGACAGGGTAGCATAAGAGCCAAAACTCCTGCCAAGCCCAGCGGGGGGGCCAGCTAGGAGACACACTCGTGAAAGCAGAATTTACTGAGTTTTCCTGCAGTACAGACGTGACAGTACTGAAGTTGTACTGAAGTGTTCTTATGAATCTCACTGCAGCTAACAGACAGACGCAGAAGTCCCGACACACCCTCAAACACACCAAACCTTTACCTCATCCCAACCATCTCTAATCTTGACATGAACATAACACAGCCATTTCAGTGCTGTTCCAGCAGACCAGTCACAACATGTCTGCCCATGACTCTGCTTTACTCAAACGAAACAACGTTGTTACTTCTATTCTTTATTCATTTGTTGAAATGTGGAATGTTCCTTGAAAATTACCACAACTTAAAAAAAAATTCCCCTTCAACTGCTGCCCAATACATCATATGATCAGAGACACAAGTCACGCCTTCAAAGTGATGATTAGGATATTACTCAACAGATATGTGAGGCTGAGACTTGTTTGTAATTCTGAGTTGGGGAATGAGCTGTCATTAGAATAAGTGTATTGATAAATAGTCCCTTTTATGTCTAATTCCCTTGTTGTCTATAGATAATGAATGGAGAATAATGCACGTTCCTTTAGTCATTTGTTTTTTATTGCAGCAAATACACTGTAAACATGTACTTTAGTATTTTGTGTTTTCTCATAAATTGTCTTTTTTTATTGATGTCGGAAAAAAAAAACTGTAAATATCAATGAAAAACATTTGTACTTGTAAAGTAGTTGTGTTTTCATTGGGTTTTTTCAGCCTAATTGTAATAAAGTGTTTTGTTTTTATACACAAATTCATCATTTTTCCTTTCATTTTTTTCATTAAATCCCTTGTAAGTAATTGGAAGTCTTGTGAATTCTTAAAAATGCACTCTTTGATTTTGTTGTTGCACCCAATAGCCCTCTAATTCTTTTTCTAATTTTTTATTTGCAACTCATCACTGAGCTGGGACTTTATTGGTTGTAACAAAACCAGGGAGTGTGTCTTTAAAATCAGAAATGGGAATCTTTGGTGCTTTTTGAATACATATTCCCTTTTTTGTCAGACATTAATGGAAACAAAAAGTCAAGTCTGGTTCCATCTGGACAAAAAACAAAATGGATATGGGTGTCAAAAGTTGCAGTAGATCATCAGTAATTTTGGCATAGAGCTGAATTTACATTTTCAGCATCTTGCCTTTAAGACAGACTGAGGATAGCATTGGAGACCAGAAAGCCTCTCTCAGCACTGTCTGCTTGGCCTGGCTGGCTGCTGACACTGGCAGATATGTCAGCTGAGTAATTTAGACACAAGGGCAAAAGAGCTGAGGATTAACAGACACCTAAAACATGTGTTCATTAAACTTTTACTCACTCTGAATCAGGACAAACAAAATCTGTTAAAAGAAAAAAAAAAGCATTCCATTTCAAGAACTTTAAATATTTGCACCTGAGATGAGGCAGAGTTGATTTTGTCCATGCGGGGGCACTGTTGTATCATCCAATATTACCCTGCATCCTCTCTGAAGAAGGCCCACTGGTACTCTGGATTTTCCAGCTCATTGAAATTTCCCATCTGCTCCTCAGTGCACACCCTGCGAATCTTCTCTCCACTAGCATTCGGTGGCCGGTCCACATTCACCACTAAACGAATGAGACAAGGGAGGTGAGGTAGAAGAGAGGGCCGTGAGATGAACAGATGGGCGAAGCTGGTTCCTTTGGCCTGGACATCACTCCATCTCTGTGCTCAACCTCTCTTATTTATGCTTCATAAAACTGCCCATTGGAAACAGGAGTTATAGGTTAATGGGTTGAGAGGAGGATTTTTTTTTTTTTACAGCATGACAAGAAGGACAGACATGAGAAGCGTGATAATGGTTCTGCACATTTATTAAAGCAGATTTCAGATCACAGGGGCTTTCATGGCGCAGTTAAAGAGAGTAGATGAGTCACACCACAGGTTCATACTTATCACTAGCTTCACACCTCCTCTCTCTGTGAACGTGTGCATGTTGGAAGTAAAGAGCTGCAGAGAAAAAGGAAACGCTTAACAATGTAAACATTTGTGTAGCCATTTTCCACTTTTCTGCCATCCACATTTTATCTGAATGTCAGATTAGATAGAGTTGGAGGGGGGAAAGCACCTTTCACACACTAGTGTAAACATGCAAACACAGTGTTTCTACCCTGATTTCAAACTCAAGGAACAACACGCACTCTGTGATCCAGGAACTGAGCGTGAGAGTTTACAGCTGTGTAGAAAAAAGTCCCCGTGGCAGCACTTTGGAGGACAGGCTCGTATTTTGATATCTTTATTTTCATGTGTAAAAGTTGCGCGTTAGGAGGGGGTACAGGGGAAGCGTTGCCGGGTGAAGCTGTCAGTCTCGGTTTCATCTTTCTACTCAGACACCAGCCTTCCCACCATACGAGTGTTTACCTCAGGAGGGTCTTTAAAGCCTCTCAACAGTGTCTAATGTGTGAACCAGGGATGATAGGCTGCTGTTTAACTGTTGTGTGTTTTCCTCCATTTGCACAGAGCCGTGAACAAGAGCCCCTAAGCAGAGGATGCCATGTAAATGACAGCCTTTGGAGACAGGGATGATACAATCATTACGTGTGTTGACACATCAACAGTGAGGAGATCATTGTGGCGAGGGCTTTGTTGTTGCCTAAGAGACAAGCGGGGATGAAGGCAACAGATGCAGAGGCTGTGAGAGAGAGAGAGAGAGAGAGAGAGAAAGGGAGGGAGGGAGTGAGGGGGGGGGGGTGTCCAGGTAGGAAAGAACCTATTGAGGCTTGTCATGTCAGAGCTGAGCCCTGCTGCACCCCTGCAGATGATGAAGGCCAATCGCTCTGCCTATCATTCCCCTCCACACTCTCTAATGTCCCAGCCAGGCGCTGATCACACAGCCTCGGGGGCTCCCTGCTAATGATGCTCCTCCAATGATGCTGATGATCACTGCTATTGGAAAAGAAACAGGCCATCTATACTGAAAGGTTGCCATGGCAACCCACTGCGACCCCTTCAGTGCAAATCACAGGGCTGGTGGAACAATGGTTTATGTAGCACACGTTGGCAACACGGCTTTTCAGACATGCCTCCATTTAGATTCTATTGAAATGAAGGGATCACGCGAAAACAAACGGATGAATGAAGGAGTGAATGACTAAAGATGAATGAAGCTCACCCTGTCATGCACCAGAGCTGCTCCCGTGCCTTTGAGCAAGGTGTTTAAACCTCTCAGTCGCTGCGGAGCTGCTCTCTGCCCCGCCAGTGGAGAACAAGGTTAGCAGCTTGTGACTGATATTGAAATGCTGCCTTTTTGATCCATACTAATACATAGATATAAAAGGTAAGATGATTTCTATGATGTTCTCACCTCATAATAAGACAACTTCACTCTGTTTAGTCATCTCCCTGTGCTCCTTTAAGCCTCCTACAAGCGGTGAGACTTCTGAGGCCTATTACTCTAAATGATGAGTCACAGTTCTGCTGGCTGATTTCTCTGAATTGGAGGGTGATGATGGTGGATGAAGGGGGTGGGGGGAGGGGGGAGGGTGTGTGTGTGTGTGTGTGTGTGTGTGTCAGGGGTAATTGCTCTGCATGCAAGATGGGGTGAGAGAGCACAGGAGTTGACACGCTCCACTTCCCTCAACATAGTGATAGGAAGTGTCATTTGGCACTTTGAAAACGTACCACCACCGAGATCTACAGTATAAGTCTGCCACTCTCTGCTCCCACCTCCCACTCATTTTCTGTGAATCTCTCTCTCTCTCTCTCTCTCTCTCTCTCTCTCTGTCTCTCTCCCTCGGCTTCTCTTTCTTCCCCGCTTGCCTCTTCCTCTCTCTTCCTCTCTGCCTGCTCCTGTCAGCTCACTACGCTCGGCTGCTCTCATCTTCCACGCAAACGTCTTGTGGTATGACAGTCATGTAAGCGAGTGGCTGCGGACCACAAAGGGGATCTCTGTCTTCTCTCGGAGTCCTCTGGGCGATAACCTCGGCTGAGGTGTGGCCACCTGTCTCAACACACAAGCCCTACGCTCGACCTGCCTGCCTGTCAGCTGCCTGTCCTACACGTCCTGTATGTGCTTTGTGAAATATTTAAATACTCACATTATTTACTGAGGCAAGGGAAGAAAGCCAAGCCTTCCGACCTGAAATGCACTCTTGGGTTATAATACCTCCCTTCCTGGTGCAAGCCAAATTCAGGCATTAACTGTAATTAAATGAATCCACTATGCTGGGTGGGAGCATAAAAAACACAGTCTTCTCTTCTGCACTGATGGCCGTCACTTCTTGTAGTTTTAGATTTTCATGAAGTCTTATTTGGCAAACAATTGATACTGAAATAAACATGTGACATAAATATATATCCATGTCAAGCTTCGTGCGAAGAAGTGTGAAGAAGACAGGAAATGCAATGTAGGTATTTGTGATCATAGCTGACCATAGTCATTCATCAAAACCCCCTTTTTGGCAAGAAGAGAAACATCTACACTGAGCTGTTAGATGACAAGTTGCCTCCTCAAAGAGGCAACAAACTTTACTGGGAAGTCATTTTCTAGTTGAAATTATTTTTTGATTTCCTTGTAAATTTGTTTGGCTGCTCTGTAAACAGATACACCAGTTGCTCTTCTGTTGCATTTCTGATGAAAGTAGCTGCTCAGTGAGGGTTTGCTCACCCAGCTGCACTGCTGTGTTAAACTGCAGTTGCTGTTACCGTCGGTAACCACAGATGTTGCCAGATCAACCGGGACTGAAATTTGAAAGGATTACAACCCATAATGCCCTCATCTCTTAAAATCCATGCCCCTCTTTATAACGCAGGATTTCTTTGAAGATTGTTTGTCTCGAGCCCAACCCGAGATATCCCCGATGACATCAACAGGAGTAATTTTCTCAGACTTTATAAAGAAGAAGACATTATAGAGAGAGATTTGTACAGCATGTATCATACTTGCCGTGATGAGTTAACTGACCTTTATGTGTAAAATCAGCAGGGTGCCCCTTCAAAATGATGTTATAAATATTTTAGCTGAAATTTGAAACCAGGAATCCTTGTATCGTGGTTGTGTTACCAGAAGTAAAACTGGCTTGAAGATGTCAGGCAGAACTGTTGCTGCTGCAGACTGAAAAGAAGACAAGGTCTTTTTCTTCTTCTTGGCTGCTATGGAGCAAAAGCCAAATTGGCTAATGTTTAAACCACCCAGCTCACTCAGTGAAACCTCAGTGCAGAGCCTAGTGGTCTGGAGTGGGGGGGGGGGGGGGGTAGCAGAATATAGAATGGTGTTTAGGAGGATGGGTGTGTGTTGGAGAGGAGAAGGTGTAAAAAACATAGCAGAACCCCCCCTCCCACCCACCCACCCACACACACACACACACACACTACACATACACTCCGACCCCTCTTCCATCTCTTCATCCCTGTCCCCACCGGTCCCTGCCATCCCTTCATCCACCAGGCCCCCACCCCCTAAACAAACTCACACACATGCTGAAAGATGAATGTCCAACAAATGGAGGCAAGAGGTGAGTGAGGGCCCCGTATGAGAGGTGTATTGTGCAGTCAGGGCCTCCATCCCCCCCTTGGAGGCCAGTAATCAAGGGGGCCCAGTCGGTGGGGCCAGGGGGGTCGGGGGTAGTGGCTGAGGGGGAGGCAGTTGCTGTCTCACTAGGATGTTATTTATTGGCCTACTTTGAATCTCCTGCTGCCTCCTGCACTCCCTGTCACTCCCATTGATCTTGTCCTGATCCGCCCCCACGGATGGCTCTGCTCCTGACTCTCCTCCTCCTCCTCCTCTCTTCCTCTCATGATATGCACTGTATAAAAAGCCCGCTGTAATGTCCACAGGGAACTGAGAAAGTGCTTTAGCGTCACGTTAGCCCATTTGCCTACAAGCAATGTGTATGTTTAGGGTTATTAAAGGTGAGTCATTGTTTACATACCATGCATGGCCTCTAGCTTTGTCATTGGATCAACTCTACTCGCTCTGCACAATGAGCGTGTGAACGTAAAATAAAAATGTTAGGCGTGGGTTCAGAAATCTTTGGAACTTTTTATTGCCTGCTGTTGCTGGCTTGTTTACACACTTGTTAAGGGTGAGATTATAGTGGCTTTGCAATGGTCTAACATTATGGCAAAAAAGAGGAAATATGGGGGGCCCTTGAGACCAAGGGGTTTAAGGTGCCAATCATATACCCAATATCTCTGGTTTCAATCTGGCCAAGGACCTTTGTTGCATGAATTCCCCATCTCTCTCTCTCTCTCTCTCTCTGCCCTCCAACCATACTGTCATCTCTCTAGTGTGAAATCTCTAATAAAGGCATACAATTCCAAATATATTTTAAAAGAGAGAAATATTGTAACTGTAATGGATAGTTCAAAATGAATAAAGAAGGCATTAGTGTCATGAGTCACAAGAAAGAAGCCATGGCATGCCGTACCGCAAGAAAAATCTGTTTTACACGTGTTGCATTTTTAGCAAATCTCTTGATGACTTTTTGTAAAAGCAGTAACGATTAATGAAGACTGATTCATTTAATTAGATGTAGGAATACAAGGCTGTTTTAAACACCAGGGCTCAATTTCTATCATTAATTAGAAAAGTCTACAGCCACACCAGCTGCTCTGTGAGGCTGTATTTAGGCACGGTGGTGCCTCAAGCTAAATGTTAATGGTAGCATGCAAACATGCTCATAATGACGCGAACATGCTGACGTTTAGTAGGTCTTATGTTTACCATGTTCACCACCTTAGTTTAGAGTGTAGAGTGCTAACATCTTCTAATCAGTAATCACAAAGTACAGCTCAGGTTGGTGGTAATTTTTGGACATATTAAGATTATGACCAGATGATCGTATGATATGATGATCAAGGGTGACCAATGTTATTTGTATTCATCCTGAGGGGGATATTAATTTGTTTACCAAATCACATGGCATTTTATCCACTTGTTGAGACATTTCAAACTAATGAAGGCACAAAAGGAAAAGTTAAAGAATTTCCAAATTCATTAGGATACATCATCAGGGAACCATGAATTTCTGTGCCAAATTTTATCCCAATCCATCAATTAAATGTTGAGATATTTCACTGGATAAGTGAAAACCTTTACCTGTTGATGGTGGAGATCACCAATGCCAATAGCATTCATCCTCTGGACACCATGAATAACTATCACATTTAATGGCAATCCATCCAACAGTTATTGAGACATTTCACTAAAAAAACAAAAATGTCAACTTCATTGTGGTCGGAGTATTAGCAAAAAAAGGGAGTAGGATACATTCACTGGGGACCCTGAAAAAAATCATGGCAGTCAATTCAGTTTTATTTATATTATTCAGTCTGAACCAACCAACCAGACCAGCGTTAAAAAAAGCTCACAGAATAGTGCAAGTGCAAACAAAAAACTGCCAGGTGGGCCTTCACAAAAGCATAATTTTATACGCCTCTCAAGATTCTCAATGATGATTTTTCAACATATTTCAACAGAAGTGAAACTACAAATTATTGTCAAATTCTTGACATGTGTATTGAATTTGTCTTTGTAACTTTCCACCTCCAAGTGTGTCAGTTAATCAGCTTCCAAGGGATCTGGATGTTCAGTAAAGATTTACTAACATGCACTTATTGCATGACTTTTATTATTCTTTACCCTGCACACAAACATGGAAATCCCAATAGGATACCTCAGTGCAGTTTATCTCTTTCTTCTATCTAGATGTGCTTGGTACATGATGGATATTTTTTTTGTGGAATGCTGGGCAATGCCTGGAATGTCCCAACCATGATAGGAAACATGTGTGTTAGATGAGGAGGTTGGTTTGCGGGAGATAATGGAATTCACTGTCACATGTATGCCTTGGGGGCCTCCAGTCAGACATCTCAGGTATAACACATGGATCATACAAGTCAGCTCCCTTTGCTCCATAAACCACCCAAGCCCCCTTGCTAGTGTGCACTCTTCTGTGTAAATGTCAGGGGCCTCTCTTATGCACTACACCTACCCCGATATACAGTAAACACATGCTCTAAATACACGCATTCCAGCCACAAATACTTGTGAAATACAACATTGATTCCGAGCGTTGCAGAGGAACAGGGGTCATTAATCTGAGTGTTGTTATTCTGGTCTAACCGCATCCACAAATCCCTCCCCACCCCCCTGGACAGCTACTGGCCGGAGGATCCAGACATGCAGACAAACTATCTAATAACGTCCCTGTTTCAAAATACACGAAAGGCATGCACACAGTCAAAAGGTTTCAGGCTAGGTGTGGTGCATGCCTTTTGCTGCAGCACACAAGAATAAGCTATTTTCTTTTTTTGACTTTTTAGCCAAATTAGTTAGTTAATTAGCCTGACAGAAATATCTGCACAACTATTAAATGGATTGCCATAAAATTTGGTAAAGACATTGATAGCACCCAGAGGATGAATCCTAATGGTTGTGGAAACATGAAATTATATATAATTGCATGTTTCCACAACCATTAAATGGATTGCCAGAAAATGTGCTTTGTACAGATATTCTTGGTGCCCAGAGGATGAATCTTATTATTTTGGAGGTCACCTAAGTTTAATCTAGCTCCACTAGCAGGTGTTTTCACTTATCCAGTGAAATATATCAACATCTAACAGATGTATTGACACAAAATATTGAAGATGAATTCATGGTTTTCAGATGATGTATCCTATTTTCTCTAGTGCCACCTCAACATGAGGTTTTGAGTAAAATATCTAAAATAAATGTATTTGGTACAGACATTCATTACTTGGGCAGTCCTTTAACATCATCACGTCATCCAGCACCATCATTAGCTAAACATTTTCATTTGTGCAATATGACCAAATACCTGCAAAGCTAATGAAATTCCCATTAGCCTCAACTGCACTTTGTGTTTAGTGCTAATAAGCAAATGTTAGCATGCCAACATGCTAAACTAAGATGGTGAACATGCTAAACATCATACCAGGTAAACATGAGCATGTTAGCATTGTCATTGTGAGCATGTTAGCATGCTGCATATCTGTGCAGCCTCACAGAGCCGCTAGCATGGCTGTAGGCTCTTGGGTTTGTTTAATCATTGTGTTGCAAGCATTAATTACAAACAAAGATGACATTATACGCTCACGTCTACAGCTCACACTCATGTAACTGTTATGGGGGGCTTTATTGGAATCAATACATATCCACTTCACTACAGAGGCCCTTTTGGGTTTGACAGTGTTTCTGTGCATGGTATTATTGCCGATCCATAATGTACTCGATCACCCATGGCTGTTGTGTGGCAGAGGCCAAGGCTGCTGCTGGGCTGCATTGCAATGTGCAGGAGCTGCTGCGGTGCCCACTACTTCCAGCCTGTGAGCACGTCGATAACGAGCAGCAGCCTCTCTGACAGAATCGTTTACTGCCTGGAGGGCTTGGAGACGAAAGTGGAGTGTGCATGCCTGCCTCTAACCTACTTAAGCCTCACGCTGCACAAATGGAAGTGTTGATATGCAACATGAGATGTCCTGGTGGATTCCTGCCTGCAAGTAGACTGACCAGAATAAATGTGTGAGATTAATGCCAGAGGAAGTACTGGTGGTGTTACTGTGCATGTGTATGTGAGTGGCTGTGGCTGTGTTTGCTTTATTCATTGCTTATGTCAGCATGTGAGATTAGAGGTAAATACTTGCAAGTGTATCTTATTGCAAAGATGATATTCTCAGGGTGTTCAGTCTAGAATACTGATCAGAATGATCTAAATCAATTCCTCTCTCAGTTTGTATTTGTGCAGGTATGAGAGAGAACAACACACAGGTTTCTGTGAGAGGGAATTCTCAGTGGCTTGGGTGTGTGCTCCCGCTGCTGTCAGCTGAGGAGCTATAGCATAGTTTCAGTGACTCGAGTTGGCTCCTTAATTCTATTTGCCTCTCAGGGGAACCTCCCCCAAACCTCTCACACACATTTTTAGAGAGCTTTGTTGGGTGTGTGGGGGAGGGTGGGGGGTCCATATTCCCATCTCCCACTGGGTCTGGACAAGACACATAAATCACACACACATACACACACGCACACACATACATACAAACACACACAGGCACTGCTACGTATGTCATGAGGCGATGGGGTCCAGTATCTGGGCCAGGGGCCTCTTCTCTCGCCTTAAATGTTGGAAGGGGCTTAAAGTAAAGAGGGGAGAGGTGGGGGTACAGAAGAAGAAGGCAAGGGGGAGGGGTGCTCACTTTCAGCGATGCACAATATTGAACTATTTATATCTTTATTATTATTGGGGCCTTTCCGTGTGGAGTTTGAATGTTTTCCACATGTCTGTGTGGGTTTCCTCCAGGTTTCCTCTCACAGTTCAAAGATACGCATGTTGACATCCACACATGTAGACATTTAAATTATTATTAATTATTAACTGATAACTGAAGGAAATTAATTACCAACCATCTGTTCCCAGTTTTTCAAATATGAGGAAACAATAGCTTTTTGGATATCCAGCATACACAGAACACGTTTGAGTCCATTATTTACTCTCATTTGAGCTCTGTTTTGGTCTCCACCAACTCATGAAAAGAATCATTGCTAGATGTTCCATTTTCTTCACCAGCTAGTCACTAACTTTGTCTGCTCTTTAGTGCCGGGCAGGAAGCATACAGTGGGTATATCAGGGCCCTGAAAATAGCTGTCTGCTGAGTCTGAACTATACAATAAATGTACTGTAAAGCCAAACAATGAACTATAGGCGGCTGAAAAGCTTTATAAAGTTATGGAGTTGGTGAGAATTCTGTTTTGTAAATGTCTTACAAAAGTGGTGAAAAAATAGCATTTGAGTGGGTTTTTCCAGCATACAAGTAATTGTTCTTTGGATCTCAAGGCTAAACATAATGATCATATTGTGAATTCTACTGTGTGCACTGTATGTGATGGGTATTTGTGCACTCTAATTCACAGGGGGTGGGAGGAATTTATACAAAGAGGGGCCACTGTTTGTTTCTAGCACAGGGCCCCCCAGTGGGTTAAATCCAGCCATGGCACTTAATCCAGAAAAAGTATAAATTGTATGTTTCAGGTAAGAATCATTCATACAAAAGTAAATTTTAATTCTTATATTCTGTAAAAACCTGGAAGATCATTTGGCCCCAATAATATGAACTTGATCTGTACAAAAAGTGACTGAGCTAATGACTGTGCATTTTACAATATCACTATCATGCATTACACCAAAATTGCATTTAAACCAACAGAATACAATGATAACTTCCATACAAACATACATGCATACATACAGTATGTATACAGAATATATACATACTGTATGTGCAGTACACTTCCAAGGTGATAAAATCGCAGAAGTGGAATAAATGGAAAACACATTTTCAAAATGAATACATCTCGATGTAAAAAACTGGGTTAGAGGAGCCTCGCCTATGCCTCACCCTCCCCTAGAAGCAGATCTCCACCTAGGGGAGGGGATCTAGACCTGCTCCTGAAAAGACAGGAAGCATTCTGGTTTGATAAGCTACAAACACTTAATCCAAAAGGTTTCAATGAGAACTTCTCTCTCAGTGTGATGCTATGAAGCCTTGATGAATAATTATTCTCTCTTTTGTTGTTGTAGGTTGAGCCCCCTCGTCTTCTTGATAAGATGAATTGTTTTTATCATCATCTCATCAGTCTGATAGGTTGATTGTTTTGGATTGATGTTCCTACTCATGTTATTACAGGCGAGGCCCCTTTAATACCCCAAAATAATACATCAAGGTGAATCATTTTAATTGGTGATGTTTGACTATTGTGATTATGATTATGAACTTTGGTTCCCTCCATAATAATATTTTATTAATACCTGACCAGTATTCAGACTTAAACTTATTCTAATAATTCTAATACATTATTAATAATTATCAAGTTTTGCAGTAACAGTGCTCTTGAAATTCTATTTTTGACATAATAGTTCTATTACTTCAACTGTCATTTTAACCGCTGTCACTGCTTAAACACCATCTGACACTATTCACAGTGCATACACTTCAACTCCGGCACTTTGCCTTCAACTGACAGTTCACCCGCTTTTACTGGCTACAACATACAACTTAACTTTCCTCTGCCTTAATCTCATAATATTCCACTGAGGCTTCATCTGCTTTCAATAATTACACTTCAGTTTATCACTGACACAAGCACATTCAATTTTCATATTTTCTTCATAAAACTGAGAAAAGTAAGGGACTGAAGAGGTCAGAGGTCACAGCATCCTGATACTTTTTAATGTAAACAGACACAAAATCATACTGTAAACAAGCTGATACCATCTTAATTTTAACCCTACAAATTTGAAGTATGGTTTTACTAAAAATAGCAATGTGCAACTTGTCATGAGGTGGTACAGACGTGTTGCATAAGAGATTTGAAGTTATTTCCTCAATCCTGGTGGAGAGTTTTGTTTTCGTCTTGCTTCAAAAGACTGTTTCTTTTGTCTACAAAATTGTTGATGGCTTTGAACGCGTCCATCTGATCCAGGAAATCATCTAGCACCTTTCTGTACTGGTCATACACACACAAAAGGATAAATACACTCTAAGAATGTGGAATGATGAATCTGTCTAACTGCTGTTTCTCTTATCCTCTTGCACGATTTCTCCCACGATCCTTTACATCCAGTGGGATCAGTTTTTACTGAAATCAGACATTTCACATGATCTTATCTTTGTAAAGAATAGTTATTTATTTGAAACATCTGTTATCTTATTTTGGAATAGAGCTGTCTAATTGACCTTTCCCCAAACCCCTCCCCTGAACAGTCCGATCATGGCTAAGCAGCTGTAACTAGGCTCGGCAGGCCTGTCAGGTTTTGGATTTCTCAAGACTTTAATGCTTTGTGCTTTATGGTGAAGTGAGAGCGATAATCCGTATTTAGAGAGTTTGGAGGTTGGTGTCTTTTGTGTTAGCCATCCATAAACCAGTAATACAACAGCAAACATGTAAGGAATGGATTAAATAGTGTTTGTCTTCAATAACATAAACAGCAAACGTTAGCCTGTCCAGCTAATTATCTGCAAGTAGTAACCTATCGTTACTTCCAAGGCCAAGGAGTATGTCATTAACACTTTGTGTTAGTCTTAGTGTCACCATGAAGTTCACATTTGTGGTTTTGAAATGTCTCAACGACTTTTGGATGAATGCCATGAAATGTGCATGTTAAAATGCTAAAATAAGATGGTGAAGATGGTAAACATTATACCTGCATTGCATCAGTATGTTTTTTGCATTGTCATTGTGAACATGTTATTTTCGGCACAACTGTGCCGAATTACAGCTCCCCAGAGCAACTAGCATAGCTGCAGACTCTTAGTTTTGTTTTCAGAACACAGCATGGAGGAAACAAAAATATACCACTTTTTTCCCTCACTCCTTATACAGTCAGAAATATACCCAATAGGCCAAAGCTGGGGCACAAAGGAACATCATATAATATGTTGCCTCCTTCAGACTGTCTCTGCTCCACTGCTGGTATAGATACTGTCGGCCTCAACCACAGACACCAGCTGGGGAACAAGCCTGGGCTCAGAGGAGAGCAGCTCCCCGGCCAGGAAGCTGCAGAGGCAGGCCCAGACTGACAGAGCCAACAGCCAATAAACCAACTCATGCTAAACCACTGAGTGGAAAGAGAGAGAGAGAGGGGGGGGGCACAGTGGGGGAGGCGAGGCAAAGAGGCTATGAGGGAGGAGGAGTAAGAGGAGTATTATGCCTACCATACACTAGAAGACTTTGAAAAGACAATGTGTCATAATTTTGCAAAGAGTGGTGATCTTGCAGGGTCACTATTTCCAAGACTACAACTAGATTCCTTTTGAGGTTATTTTCCATCCTGCTCCTGGTGGAAATTTACAAGAAGAAAAACTGTTGAACAATAGAGCAGAAACAGAAGCAGCTTTTGGCCACAGCTGTACTTGTGTGTGCAGTGATTTGTTTTGAAAAACCAGCCACAAAGAAAAAGAGAAGACAGCAGAATGTGGACATGACTCTGGTTAAGAAAACAGGGACAGCAACAACGCGCCTCCCCGGAGTCCCCATCATGTTTACTATCTACCCGGTTTGCTGATTCCTCTTTGGTGCCAGAGAGAGCGCACCTATTGGTTGTTGACAATGTTCACATCATTGAATTTCACTATTTGCATGAGCCAAGACTACAGTATTAAGACAATAAAAAGACTGACTAAAGACAGCTGGGACTGAGTTTTATCACACCAAACGATCAAGATGATGGGAGTGAGCCACAACTCTTGCAAAACTCTCATGATTTTATTTCACTTCCAGCTCAATTTATTACATTATTTCAGTTTCTCTCACATCAGCAGATACTCAGTGCTTATACTTAAACTTTCAGTCCGTTTTAACTTCTTTCACTGATTGTATTTTGACTGCCACTTCCATCTCTTTCAGTATTTCAACTACTATCTCAACTGTTTCAACAAATTGTGTCAGCAATACATCAGATTCACATTATAAAACAGTAAATAGTAAAAAATAATGTGTGGTCTTAGCAATCAAAGCTAGGAAGTTAGCTCTGTCACTTGAAAGAAAATGCAGACAAACCATAAATTGTCTTGGTTAAGCTGTCTTCTCCAGGAGTACCACCTTTGAGTGGCTTGAATTTTTGCGTATTATAACAAAACAAGTCGCTCATTTGAAAAAGCAAAAGTATAACAGTAGTTCAAAGCAGTTAGGTGTTTTTGAAGATACATTTGCATGTTGGAGTGTGAATATTAAAAGTCTGAACAGAACACTTCATTACACTATTTGGAGATTTTGCCCTTCATTCAAGTCTGATAGGTGGGGTTGAATCCCAGAAATATACCCCCACTAGAAAAAGTGATAGATCTCCTTTCCTGCAGTGTAACAAAAACTGGTATCACAGCATGGAGCAGGAGACATGTAGTGCTCAGAAATCCATGAAAGACAAAACACACATACACAATCGAGTACACTACCATGATATTATGACCCCTGAGGCTAAAATTCCATAACTTTCTGTATCCAAATGCATTTTTGTGCACCTCCATGTCTTTTTTATTTAATGTCAAATAACACTAACTGTTTCTCACTCTTCACTAATACCAGCTAATAGTTCATACCCTACTTACATACCAACTGACACTTCAACTATTTAAAGTGTACACACTTCAACTATCTCAAATGCTTTCATACTGTTTAACTGACAGTTCAACGGTATCTAGCCTCTTTACACTACACAGCTGTGTCAGGTGCTTCGTCTTACACTTCAACTGCCATTATCTCTTATTCTTTAGCTGACATTTCAACTGCTTTCAGTGCGTATGTGTACACTGAAAGTCCCACAGCGTTCATTTCTCAGTTAATCTGCTTTCAGTGATTACACTTCAGCTGACACTTCCAGCTCAGTTTATCACGCTTTGATGATTTCAGTTTCTCTCAGGGCTTTAACTTCAAACTAAATCTGCAACTCCTTTCTGAACTTTTACTCAACTGATACTGAACTTCGCTGTGAGCAGGGCTTGCTCTTGTGTTTTAAAATAATGGCACATTCAGACAGGCTGAGCTGGTTACAAGAGCCAAAGTTATAAAGTAAAGTATTATTAATAAAGTATTATTGTATCAACAACACAAATATGTTCTTTCTGCATGGGTGTAAGTTAAAAGACAATGCAAAATTAATAAACCAGATGCAGGGCGTACATTTTCCAAAAATAAAGAATTCATATGAACATACATCATCATATTTTTAGGTCTCTATGTCTACTAAAAATATCCATAAATTACTAATAAAGCTAATGTAATTTTAACTGACAAAAAATCAAAGCAAAGACTAATCTTATCTTACAAAGTTGGCGGATGTAAAGATTTTAGAAGTCAATCCAACTTTTGATCATTTGTACACCAGAATAAGAAATATATGAAAATCTATGAACTTTTGTACAGACATTCGTGTTCCCCAGAGGTTGAAGCCTACTGACTTCTTGTGCCACAATGAGGTTGACGTTTTTGTTTTTTTGTGAAACGTCTTCCCAACTATCGAATAGAATGACATAAAATTTGGCACAAATATTTACGTCCCCCACAGGATGAACTGTAATAACTTTGACAATAGAAACGCTCTCATTTGGTAAAATTTTTAATTTGTACGCTACCTTGGTTGATCAGATTCTAAACTACTAACGTTCCTATCAGCCTCGGCTATAGTTTGTGGTTGTGCTCATTAGCAAATGTTGGCATGCTAATACCCTAAGCTGTGAACATGTTAAATATTATACCTGCTAAACATTAGCATGTTAACATTGTCATTGTGTGCATGTTGACTATGTGATGTTAGCATGTAGCTTAAAGCACTGTGCTGTGCCCAATACAGCATCACAGAGCTGCTAGCATGGCTGGATGCTTCGTCTTGCTTTCCAGCTATTACATACAACTGTAAAGGTATGCGTTGGATTTCAGTCCAAATAATTGATCAGATTGATTGATTGATCAAATTGATTACAGATATTAGTGATAAGCTAGCATCATATAGTACATGTTTTAAAACGAAACACATGCAATATGGTTTGAATGGGTGACTTTAGAATATTGTTTATAATTTTTATAAATGAATATCAATTCTGTTGCTGATAAACGGTCATTGCAATAAAGTCACTGAAGTCAAGTGAAAGAATAGAGTGGGGGATGGGAAGTGTCTGGGAGTCCACTCCCACCACTCTGCCATCCCACACACACACTCCCTGTCACACACATACACACACACACACACACACATTGTCTATTCTGCAGCCTCCCCTCCGAGACAGAGATCCATAAATCCTGTCACTGTTCCCAGACAGTGACAAGCCTGGTCTTTGCCTCTCTTCCATATCACTCTGACTCACCCAATGTACACAAAACTTCAGCTCAGCCAGTTGTCTTTCCTTCTAACATCAACAGGGAATAGTGAACAAGAGAATGTAAATATTTGATTAAATATGTATAAGCTAAGAGCGTGAGGGTCCTGTGGGTGGATCATGCATGTGTGTTCGTGAATATGTTAGAGCGAGCAGCTTTATCAGAGGGATATGAGTAGACAGGAAGGAGGCATGGGTTGACATTTTGCCTGATAAAACATGCATTCGTGGCTATAATGGTATGCATAAGATAACATAAAAAATCATGCTTTTGTTCAGCACTGACGCAAAGAATATTTTTACAGTTGAGAAAATCCACTAACCAAACATACGTCTTCTGATTTAACAATAGCACATTTAGTCATGTGCTCACTGACAACCACTGAAAGAGACATTTGTGCTCAATCAAACAGGTCTTGGGAAGAAATCTTGAGTATCAATTGGCTGTCATATGGTGGGTTTTATGTGTCTGTATTTTTGATTTATTCTTATTTTGGGATGACATGAATGCTTGAGAACATATGCGAGGTATTAACCAGCTCTTGGGGCTTCCAGTGCCGGCTGACGCCATCTCAAAAGAGTGTCATTAATTAACATGCCATTATCAGAGCTGAATGCTGGCTGAGGGAAATTAATGCTGCGAGGAGCTGCTAGTGGATTAAAGGTCACATCCTGTGTGTTAATCACCCAGCACCCCTGACCCCTGGAAGGAAACACAGTAGAATGGGCGCATTATTGCCACCTGGCTGGGCACCAATCACTACCAGGATCAAAATTAGGACTGTTCCCGTGAGCAGACACGGATAGTGAATGGGAGAGAGAGGAATAAAAGAGAAGGATGTTTTTAGAAAAATAATTACAAGATATAGAGATTGCAAGAGAGAGATAGAGATGAACATAAAGACTAAGATCTGGCACTTTCAATGGTGATGTTAATAGTTTTAGTAGTTTAAAATGACTGTAAAGGTCATTGAGTACAAAGCTGCTCAGAGGCAGCAACTACAGCCAGGTGTTGTCAAGTTACACACCAGCACAGAGGTGTGAGTAGAAGTAGTGGATATCATTATCACAGAGTAATTTGAAACAAAACAGCCAATGTGCATCTTACACAAGCATTCCAGCATATAGAGTGTAATGTTCGTCTCCTTCACAGTCTCCTTTCTGTCTCTAGCTGACACAAAAACACAAAGAACCCATACAAGTCTGTTACTAACACATTACATCCTTAGTGTGAAAAGCCTTGAGGACTTTCCAAGGTGGATGGATTCATTTCTTGGTGTTCAAGAGAGAACGCTCGCAGGCTGGATCTGTGCTTCTATATCATATTTCTACAGCCCACACACACCTCCCACTCTCCCACATCTGACAAGAATCTCTCAGATCGGATGTGACTCACTAGCTTTGGCAGTCGAAAGCTAAATTCTTCTTCTGTTACTCTCTTACGATGACCACTCAGCTCTTTCCACTGCCTTTATTTCTTTCTCTTACAGTCTGTCACAATGGATTCCAGCCTCTGATGTGTGTTGTCACATTGAAGAACACACTGTTTTACAGGAATATGAATGTACATACTGTCAAAATGAGGTTTTGATTATACTCAGATGAACGCCATCTGACAGCTGTGGTGGTGTCTTTTACATAAATCTGAAGCACATGGAGTGTCTTTTAAGTGAATTATATCACCCATTAATAGTTATATTTCTGGGAACTCACAAGATCACCACAAAAGACTTTTCTGAAAACACACCAAGTGTTGTTTCCCATGTGCTAGAGGACAGAGGGCCAGGTCAGGTGGAAATAGGAACACTGTGAATGCTCAGGGAGCACTGTAGATGCTTACAGAGCGGCTTCTACTCTCAGAGGACCCTGTATTCCTGCATCAACGCTTTCCAGGATGCAGGCGCTTGGTTCAGTGCTCGTTTGATGGACTATTTTCCCTCCTTCCTGAGCAGGGCTGTGTACATTTTGACCTTGGTGTAAGCAAAGCCAGACAGAAGCTGCTGAATAGGATATCTCCCTCTTCCTCAAGGGCGTCAATGGCAACACGCTCCTTTGTGTTTTTTTATAATGATTGTGGAAAGGTATGCTTAAATTCCTTTCCTATAACGTGTCTAATTTGCATATTCGAGTGTGTAATCCAACCTGACGTGCCAGATGGTTTGTTACACAGAACCGTCTGAGAAGGCGTCCTTGGAAACTGTTTGGAAAAGGGCAGGCACAAAAAAATACATGGCAGGTGGTTGGATGAACTATCTGTCTATCACTGTCTGTCACCATCTTACCTTGCTAGGCAGCTGGATTCACAAGATCACAAGACGTGATTCCTCATAGACCAATCCTCAATTGGTCTGAACCACCAGTGGTTTGTTCTTCTATGTCTTCTCATTTTGGTACCATGTGTCAATATTTATTTTAAAATGTTGAACACTGAAGGTATATCTCTTTATCATTAAAGCAGCAATCAAAAATGTTCAACTATTGGATGAATTGGCAAGAAATTTGCTACATATGTTCATGTTCTGCACAGGATTACATGAAACAATGTTGATGGTGCCTTTACTATGTAGCGCCATCCTTGGTCAAAATTTTAATTTTTCAAACATTTTAGTTGATGACCTAATACCTGCAAAAGCTTCCCATAGTGTCAACTGTATTTTGAGTTTTTTGCCATTGTCAGCATGCTAACATGCTAAACTAATGTAGTCTAGCATTTAGTAGCTTAACAGCCAGTTATTTCCTTCAGGAGGTGGTGGAGACCAAAAACAGAGCTAAACAAAGCATAAATATTGGAATTAAATTCATCAGGTGGGCAGAGACACAGCTCCAAATGAATATTAATGTTGCTCCGTTCTGCTGGATTTGTAAAAAGGCAACTGCAACAAGTTCGCCACATCAACTTAAAGTGCTGCTAATATTTCAGTGTTGTGTTTACAGTTTTTTTCCACTGACCCCAAGTGGCAAAAAATCTGTTCTTGCAGGTTTAATTACTAAACTACATCCTTGTATCTTGATTCTAATTTTATGTGATTCTGCTTAATTGTGTCAGAGACAAATGAAAACACCTCAAAGATCACAGGCTGAAAACAATAGAATATTTTTCATTTTATTTCCATTCTGTATATGTAGAGGTGTATCTATCATATTTAGAGTTCTTTGTCTCTTGTGTGCTATATGGGCAAAAAATTCAGAACAACTATTCTGCAGGGAGCAACAGGACTGTAGAGATACCTACGGCTGGGAGTGGAACTAATAAATGTGTGTAACAGAGGAACAGCTTATGAATAGCTCCGTCTTCTATTGTCCTGTCAGGGACTGAGTCTCGGGCTGCAGCAATTCACAAGAGAGCTCCATCTGCATGACAGGAGACTCTGTCTGCTTTTTTCAGCAGTGAGATCTAGTCAGGCTGTCTGTCTGTCAAAAGGCTCGGCTGAGTACTGAGTAGGGAACTAAACTCTAAATGCCCCCACTAAGGCTCACTATGTTGCCTCACAACACAGAGAAGATAAATTCATATGATGTAGCACAGTGTAAAGGCTTAGCTTTGAGGAGAGAGATTCAGTCAACTTCATTTCTGTCTTTAGAAAGCTAAAATAACTCTGCTTTCCCAGTCCAAACACCTCAAAGGCTATATTGCAGAAGTTCTCTGAGGGCAAATCTGGATTCTTCACTTGATACAAGCAGTGAAATCCTCAATCATTTGATCAAAGTTCAACATTTGCTTAGCTGACACAGGAGCAGTTGGGAGAAAAAATGGGGGACTCAGAGATGGGAAGTGATTGACAAGGATTTCATTCTGTGCCTTTCTGTGGCGTGTTTGAGTGTCGAGCTTCCTCCTTTCAGCCATGCTGCTGAAAAGCCCTTCCCTCAGGGTGTCTTACTCAGCCTTGACACAGACACTGCCACTACCTTGTGATCTCACTGCAAAAAAGCACATGAAAGATCATTCTCAAACACACACACACACACACACACACACACACACACAAAGAGAGGGAGTGTGTGACAGAGACTACTTCAGTCACAGTATCTGCTATTCACTCTATTCTTATCTCAGTACTGTTATCAACTCCCTCTAGACCATAAGCTCTGTTGACATTTCACCTCATTTCTGCTGTAAAAAAATACTTCCAAGGCCTTATTATCTTTATCACATGTCTCGTTTTAATTCCATTCCTCTCTGTTACAGTAAAGAACTTGCAGCTTCATATTTTCTAGCCTTCCCTCTGGGATCATTTAAATCACCGCTCTGTTTATAGTGCATCACCAGGCATGCATAAACCTGTGCTGTTCTAGTTTATTGATGGCATTTCTTATGAATTAGGTGCACCTTATCAACCATTTACGAGCCTGTGTGTTGACATTCACTTGGAAGATAACCTCCTGTGTCATCTGATTCAGAGAATGCATGCTTATCCTCTCACCATCCACCCAGAGAACAAGAATATAGACACTGTGTCCATGTGGGAAATGTATCAATTTCCATGGCTTGCTAAGATGCATATGCGCGTGATCGTGAGTCTCTGCAATGTGCTGAGTGTGTTCTGTGCTATATGTTGAGCTACCCCCTGCACAGCTCCCCCAAAGTTACCCATCCCCCAGCTGAGACATTTTTGCTCTGTGTGACTACATTACGCTAGCTTCCCCTCCCCCACTGAGTGAGCCTTCAGAGCTGGTCCCTGGGGTGGGTGTCGGTGTGGAAAGCAGGCCTTTTTCCCTGTCCATGGGATGTTATTGATGACGTGAGGTAATGGATCTCCCCGCTGTGCTCACAGGGACACTGAGGATAAATCAGACAGTGGGTAAGACCCAACCAGCCATTCCACCTCTCTCCAGACTCAACTGCCATTTCATTAGCTTTATTTATGGGGGTTTTGCACTCTTCTGAACCCCTCCCCTTCCATCCTCCCACTCCCCTTCTTCTTCCTCCCATATATAGTGCTATGGCAACCCATATACACCCCAGTCCTTCTTTCCTCCCTTTTTTTCCTGGAAATCTCAGTATTCTCCCTCCTACACATCTTCCCAGGAGCTAGTGCCTGCACAAGTCTAGTTTATGGGGAAGCGAAGATATGAGCAACCTGTGAGAATACAGCCTGTTATCATGCGATGGAGAAAAGGCTGGATAGATAGTGTTGTGTTCTGAAGTGTTGAAGGACTCAGTGCTGGCTGGGCTTTTTACATTAGACGCAGCAGTGCAAGTCCACCCAGCTCAGCACTTCCTGCAGAGCTGTATTTGAGTTGGCTGAGCAGCAGCAATTCACCTCTGGGCTTATGGCTCAGCCACTTAGCGAGAAACTGCAGCCAAAAACAGCTTTGTCCTTGAGAAGAGAAAGGAATTCCTTATGTGTCCTTCCTGGAAAGGACTAATTGAACTCTTATCTATGCTATGAGATCAAATGTCAATGTTTCTGTCAGGTATCCATAGAGAATGTGTCCATTATTGGTAGGCAGACTATTCTGCTTGAAAAGGGTGAACAAACTATCACCTCACCTCTATTTTCAAGCCAGGAGAATAACACTATGATTCACTTTAGCTCTTTCATCACTATGTGCCTCTCAACTGCCAGGATTTATCACACATACTGAAGAAAGTCCACACCATGTCCTGATTTCATTTGTAAAAGGCATCAGTGTCATCACTGTTAGTATTATTTGTTGATGTGGTGGCATATGATCAGAGAGCAAATATCAAGGCTGACTGGTTATTTCATACCTCTGAAAAGTTTCACCAATGCAAAAATTTGCTATGCCTGTAAATGTTGATGGTATATGCTGTATCATGTCTCTGCATCTAACTTAAAGTACTGAAACCTGGATTAGACATGAAAGGCAGTGAATCATACTCTCCTTGAGGGCTTTTTCCATTAGAAAGAGATAGGAATGGGATTTTTTTTTTTGTTCATTTAATGGTGAACATTGATGTCATGACAGTCATGCTGGAACATGTCCATACAAGGTCCACTCTAGTTTACTCCGCATGAATCCATGCGACCTAACAGATGGTTGACTGAGCTAAGCTCCAGCGATGCTGTGCCACTGCCAGTTTCATTACAGGGGTTCACTTGGACATGGGACAAGTGTGAATATGTCTGTCATGCCCACGGCGACCACTGACACCGAAGAAAGTCAAGCACGATTTAAAAACACACGATAGAGAACATATTACATCACGGCATGCCACATATTATGTAATCGGATTTGTTACTGGAGCACATACAGCAGTGTACAATATATCAACTCATTATTTTATTGCATTTAAAAACTAAATGATATAATACTAAGCGTTGAGCAACTCTTTCTAATGGTGCGTGCACTGCTGTGGTTACGTAGGTGGTCTGATTGTTAAATCAAACACACTTCAGATATATTTGAAAGGATTTCAGCCTAAAACAGATTAAAACTAAATTCAAAGCAATATCAGTGATAGAAATGCTGTTAAAATACATGGATATATGATGTAACAAAGACACAGAACATAATCCAACTTTGTATTACACGTGGGCGAGGCTGGAAAGACTCATATTATGTCTCAACAGTAAAATTTAGTCTACACATGATCTTGATAAAAGGAAGGAAAGGAAAAAATGAGAGAAAAGCGCGTGCTGGCGGTCAGCCAGGTGTGGACAGACTCAGGAAGTTAAGCCGGAATTCCAACAATGCAGGCAGTTGTTAGACTCCTCAGTGAGATGCTGCCATTTCTGCTCTCAGTGCTGTCTTTGTTGTGGCGAGGAGGCAGTTAGGTGAAGTTTTGTGGCTGTGAATAAATCTCACACTGACTTTGCATTGTAAACCCTGACTGATTTGTGAGTAATATGAGGAAATAGTGTCATGATTAAGAAGTTTTTTTAAAAAAAAAAAGAGAGAGAGAGAACAGGCTCCTCTCTCTCCAGCTGCCTCTGATATCTACAGAGAAAGATCATTTTCCCAGGCTATTTGACTTGAGCCCAGTCGTGACAATAATAAATGCCGGTGATGGCAGAATGAATTATATCTCAGCTAAAAATGTACATCATATCCAAAGGAAGAACCTGGCATGTAATTATACCAGGGTTATAAATAGCAACACGTGCCACATAACATCCATCACCCTCAGCTGAAAGATCACATTATATAGATGGAACAAACACATGATTTCACTTAGAGATATTTCATGTTTATTACAATACGCATAGATTGTATGTTTCTGATTTCATTGTGTTTGAATCTAATTAGTATAACTGATCACACCTCAGATACTAACCCTGAAGACAAACTGAGAATAGCAGAGTATAATAATGTGTTTCTAATCAGCCACAGTTTTGGAATATGGCACTGGCAAACGAGTATTTGAATTTGTAATCAAAGCTGATCATTCACAAAGGGGAGCTCCATTAATCCGGTATACTCCGGATGGCAGCTCGTCTTTTAAGACTGCTGTTTTGATGAGGATTTTCCCTCTAGCCTCCTCTCTGTTCTGGAGGATTTTCTGTTGTTCATCTTTTATTTCAGAGCCATAATGACTGTCTGCAGTGCATCTATCAACTGACAGCCTTTGAAATCTCTGAAGTCTGCTTAGCTGGTGCGCTCACTCTCAGAGGTGCCTTTCATGTGGGCTCTGGATCTATTGAAACAATCCTCTCTAGTCCTTTTTAATAACTCGTACAGCACCTGAAGTGGGTTGCAATTTTATTTTCTCAATCATGGAATGTATCCATTGTTCAGATATGAAGTATTTACTGATTGTGAGATTTGAGGATGTTGGGTGAGTTCATCTGTCCGTTTGGGCTTTGTCTGAAGCTCCATTTAACTCTATGGGGGTTCTGGCAGCACATGAAACACAGCTGTTGACATCAAAACTGGCGAGTGAGAAACGTTTGTGCTTTATCAGTGAGCTGACAAATTGGGCATTGCAGAGATAGGGATAAATTATTCTGACATACGCCGGGACCCAGAAAGCCCAGCTGAAATAAACAGATCTCTTTCCTGCTCTGTGATGGCTGGATGAAGAGAGGGTGGTTATACTGATGGTTAGAGGGGGTCTCCCAAACCACAGAGCAGAAAGAAAAACACGGGGAAGAAAAACAATCCCATCTGACATCATAGGGGAGGCTGCTGCAGAAATTTAGGTCAAGATATAGCCTGCCTGAAGTGTGCCAGATAGTTCTATGGCATAGCCAGATTGCCAAAACCTTGTCCAAATGGAGTGACATAATACATAATCAAAATTATACAATATAAAATGAAATGAAACTAATTGCCTTAGTCTGTCAAAACCAGGATTATGTAGCAGCAGGTTTCTTTATTTAATGAACCCCACTGACTGATTTAAATGCTTTTAAACAGAATATTTTTCTGTGACTGAAATAGCTGCAGGATGGGTGGTGGTTTTTAGAAGCTAGTTTAGCTGTGTGAAATGGACAGAGAGGTTTCAGACCATTTAGAGGGCACTGGCTTCAGCAGAGTCATCAACTATGTACACAGCATGGGATGTTGTGATCTCCCAAATACTATCCTTCAATGTTAAGTCACTGTATTCACAGCTTGTACTTCTCTGTGGGCATCAAGCAGCACAGATGTAAGCTTCCTGGAGTGTCAACGCTTGAAATGACCCCTTTTGGAACCTCAGAGTTCAGACTGTAGTGGGAGGGAGGGAGAGAAAATACAGAGGGTTTTGTCCTCATAGCTGCAGTGTGAGAGAGACAATGCAAGTTGTTGATCACATGAAACTGTGTGCTGATAATATGTTTGAGTAGCAGGGATGTAGTGATTCATGCTACATGTGTATTTGTGTTTTAAAGATAGAATACTATATAGGCCTACATACTTTGTGATGGAAATGAGGAGATATTTGTAAAAAAAAATGCAGTGTGTGTAGATGAGCATTTGTACCATGTATTTATTTTATATCATTATGTCATATATAAAGCATAAATACACTTAACCTTAATATAAGGAAACATGTTTATATGCTATAAGATTGTATGTAGGCTGCAGGTCATGTCCAGGAATGCAGATCAGACATGCTATGTATAGAGAGTTTTTGAATAAATATTTGCATTTTTGTGAGAAGTTACATTTTATTTTGAAACATGATTGGGTGGTTTCTAGTGCAACGTGTGCAAACCTGGCAATCTACCTACTAGGACATAGCAGACCAGCGGAGGCCATCATGGAGAGGGCTAGTCCAAAAATAATAAAATTTGGATTCAAGGATTATGTTGTTGATGGTTGATAGTAAGAAAGTAAGAAGAGAACAGCAGTATGTAAGGTCTGCAGCCCAAAAATGATTGATACGACCACCACAACATCCAACTTCATCTGTCACTACAAACCCATAAAGAAAGGTACATGAATGTGTCTTTTCAGCTAATTTATTGGCTGGTCAATTTTAGGCTTGTATATTTATATATATATATATATATATATATATATATATATATATATATATATATATATATATATATATATATATTTAATGCAATGCTTTTTTGCCCACAGAAACAGTAAAGGAGGAAATCAATGACACAATATCATAGAAGAAGCACCTTAGACTGATAATAGGCCAAGGAGAAATGGTGTGACCGTCCAGAAGGGGAGCCAGGGCAGGAGGCTTAACATTGTGATGTATTTTTTTTGTGTGTCTTAACTCTGATTTCACTTTAGAGCCCTTTATAGCTATAGAACTATGTTATAATATTAGAGCCCCATTCGCCATTCATTTAGGGGGCTTGTTATTGATTTCCACAAAATGTCAAATATCAGTAAGATTTATAATGTGTAAGCAGGCTGCAAAGGTTTTTGTTAATGTTGAAAACAAAACTTTTCATGACCAACTGTGTTATAACTGATTTAAATGTGGAAACTGGAGTAGATCGTATTCCTATGACTTGACTTGACTTGCCTGACTTACAACAGGGACTCGTCTTGACTTGTTGGATTCTCACCACAGTAACTTGGGACTTGCTTGAGACTCGCTTGTGACTCGCACATGTGTGACTTACTCCCACCTCTGGCAGCCTTTAGTAAAGAGGAGGGGCG
The DNA here is from genome assembly GCA_029490765.1 of Euthynnus affinis. NCBI lineage: Eukaryota > Metazoa > Chordata > Actinopteri > Scombriformes > Scombridae > Euthynnus > Euthynnus affinis. Next base: position 27,217,768 of record CM055842.1, read on the forward strand.
AGAGAGCATGCGGACCTATGGAGAGAGAGAGAGGCGGTTCAGCCCCACTGTGGTCTCAGCAGCGGCTCAGGGAGTAGTACCAGACCACTGTGTTGTGCAGGAATAGGCACGACATAGCTGAAAACCGCCAGCGGAACAAATGAAAACGAAAACTACTCTTTCATGTGGATTAATTCAGAGACGAGACACTCAATCGAAGCGAGAAGCTGTTTAAGCGAAATTGGACCGACTGACGAGGATTGGGACATTTGCTACTGTACGACAACACCGCCGGATGGTCTCTCTTGCCCCGCCGCTAAGGTTAGTTAGCTTCCATTGCTGGCTGTCCGTCGGTTTTGTGGGGGTCTGTCTGTTCTGTTGTTGGACGACGGGGTCTGGCTATTCTTTGGAGGGGAAACACACAGAGCAGTGTTGACCTTTTCGAGGCTACATGTTAACGTTACAGCGACACACCTCATTAAGCCTTTAAGAAAGGCAATGGAAGAGAGCAACTAGCTGGTTGCTCATCTCACCACAGTACTCCTAGTTAGCTGGCTATCGTCAGCTAGTTAATTATTTTATAAATCAGGAACACGTGCTACATGGCTAAGCTAAGCTAGCTAATGGCTAACGGTGCTAGCTGACTAGGCTAGCTGTCAGAACTGCGGAATAGCTAACGGCAATTTAATGGGACTGAATTAATCTCGCATTCGTATTTTCTGTGTAAAAACATGGGCTCTTTCATAACACTGTCAGCATCCACTTTCTGTAAATTATGCCAACTTTACAATGTGACAGTATATAGCGATATTTGGCTAACTTGGTTAGCATGCTAACTAATAGCTGTTTGCTTTGGTTTGCGTTTGTAAACACTGGTTAGATGAAGTTGACTTAGTGCCGTCTGTTGATAGCTAATCTTAACGTGAGTCGGTGACTCGTTCCTTTGTTGTTGGATTGCTGATAAGCTACGATTTGCTGGCTGTAACGTTAGTTGTTCAACCAGCTTGATGTCAAGTCATAGACACAAGTTAATGGGAACGTTCAGGGGAGTAAGTGTTAATGGTTGGTTGTCTCACATTGAGAAACGTTTCTGACAGTAGAAATGCTTTTGAGTTTCACTGTGGTTTTCAACTTTTTTTCCCCTTACACTCGTCCTTCAATTTAATGTAGACTAAGTTAAGAGTCATTACTGTTGACACGTAGATACCCACCTGTAAGCGAGAGTGAGTTTAACTTACTCACTGTGTGATGTCAGACTTTTTAAGGGAAAAAACATCTGAATTTACAAGTTGTTTATCTTAACGGAGCAACCAAACACTTGTGTGCAAGGCCTTGTGCCAAAACATTACCCACAATTAGGTGATCATTAACATACACAAAGTAACCATGTATTGTTGTGGAAAGAAAAGGATGTCTGTCCTTGTCAACTGCCCAATCTCTACAGCCACTTACATAAGCAATCAGATACATTTTACTATATTTAAATGAGTATTTTAGTTTTAGAACATATCCATACATTTTCAAATGCTCAATTATCACTCCATTATCACTGTCTTTTAAAAATGAACCTTCATTTCCAAAGCCAATGATAATGGTGATAATGGACTGGATTTAAATTGTGACACAGTCAAATGTGGTTCTAAGTGCCTTTTAGTGAATACACACTCACATTGTTATACAGAATTTCTCAAATATCCTAAATGATTATTAAACATTGTGCTCAAAAATGAGCAGTTCTTATCTGTCATTTGAATTGTGCTGTTTTCATTAACTCTGCTCTTAAGAAATAGCACTGTTATAATTTGCGGTGGCATGGCAGTGGGGGATATTTATTTATGTGTACCTCAGCTAATAAATCTGAGAGCAGTTCATGTTGAATGCCACAACTAGGATTGGGTCATGTCCGGTTTTGCTGGTCCGGTTCGGTGTATGAATTTAAACTGGTTTGATTTTATGTGAACTTAAGGAACCAGCATTTGTCATTTTGAGATCTCTGGGCATATCACACGGAGGCTGTGACACTGACAGGGCTGGCTGGCTGCTGCCGTCCACCCAGCTGGGCACCAAAGATGAGCTGGAGGATGTAGCCTGACCCACGCTAATGACGCAGATCTCATACAGCTTCCAGCCGTCTGAGAGTAGCTTGTGTTGGCCTTGATACAAAGGGATGTGACAGATAATTTTACCAGCCTGCATGGCACCTAGCAGCTAGTTAGCATGGCTAGCATCGTTAGCATAGCGTAGCCGTACCGTGCTACACACAGCTCCCTAGCTCAAGAAGAAAAGTTAAGTTGAATGGTCGTTGTGAGAAATAAAAACACGTTGTGTCCAGACTGTGGCACTGCTACACAAATTTGAGCAACAACTAGTGGTGAAATTTGGTATTACTGGTCTGGTTTTGTGTTTGGCTTAAGTATTTGACCTAAACTGACCCTCCATCATCCCCCCCGAACCAAGTGAAAAATGCAAAAGGCCCTCTCTAGAGCCAGTGTTTCGTTTGTCTGTTCTGGGCTACTGTAGAAACATGGTGGTGCAACATGGCGGGCTCCGAGGAAGTGGACCTGCTCCCTAATATATAAAGTGCTCATTATATGGTAACGAAAACGCAACAGTTCTTATTTTCAGGTGATTATACAGTAATGAAAGCATACTTATGAATATAATACTCAATTTCTGCCAGGTCCATTCTCCTAGATGCCACTAAATTCTACATACTGCACCTTTAATATCAAACCGGTTTGAAAATTTGTACGTTGGCCCAACCCTAGCCACAACAAGACCAATTATTGGAGTAAAATTAAAGATACATGGGAATGAGTGACTAATATCAGATGGTGCTTTAATAATATGAAATGCTTAAGTGAGTTGGTAATTATTTTTTGTTCAAGGGTTCACTCAAATGACAAAAAACATATGTTGTCACTAACTACAGGTTGAATGTTACTAGTTTAAAATGGTGGATGTAAGTAAACTTGTGTCAAAACATATCTTGAAGCGTGGGAAAGTTCAACGGTAGCTGTTTTTTTCTTTTGTAACTTTCTTTTGAACTGTCTCTTTGATCGCGTAACTCAGAGTTTTCCCCCGGAAACAGTTCAGCCCAGGTGGTAAGCCACCCAGATCTTTATAGATGATGACCTATAAACAATAGCCACACACTCATTAAATATAAGCATATAGTTCAAATAGTTAAACACTATGAGAACTTTGTTGCCATAACACTTCCTGTTGCTGCTTCACAATTAAAGATTTCCATTGGTCAACTATTTGTAATGTTTCTGTTGTGAAGCAGTTGCAAATTCCTAAAGCTTTAGTTAATGACTTTAATGACTACATGTGAAATGCATCAACATGAATATTTAGGTGCTTTTTTGTAAGCTGAAAAGTATTAAATATTACTAAATATTACTAATATTACTATATTAAATAAACATATCAGAAGAAACAGAGATGATCACAGCCACAAGCACAGGTGCACGAGGTGTGCAACATGAAAATAAAAGAAACTACATGTATTTCCTATAATTAATGTTTACATACATATGTATTTGTTCTCAATAAAGCTTTGTTTTGTGAAAACTAAGGTCCTGCTTTGGAAATTATGGTGATTACCTGATAAAGACACAAAGGAAGAAGCGTGAAAGTCTGGTAATGGTAACTGACTTCACTGAAGTCTAGTATGGCATATCAGAAATGAGTAATCATACATTAAAAACACCACCAAGAGTTGCTTTGGGGCTTGGTTAGTGATGTCATAGATGTGTTGAGACATGACTTTGCTGAATGTTAACATTTTTGTATAAATATATTGTTTTAGTCATTTCCCTCTAATTTGAATGACTAATGTTCCTCCTTCTGTATATATATGTGTGTGTGTGTGTGTGTGTTGGTACACTCCTTCATGTTATTGTTTAATCTGTAAAATGTGCAGACTGTTTTTGGTTATGTTAAAACTGAAGTTGGTTTTAGGAAATGAGCCACACAAATGCATCATTGTTGATTGTCTTGACACAGACTGCGTACAAAAACTTCCCTTTTAATAAGTTACAAGAATATGTGAAATAATGATCCAAACAAGGAAATATCTGACCAAACAGTAAATATAACGGACTACGAATCTGACCAAGCATTTGGCTTCGGTTACTGGACTGTTTGGGTAATTTGTGGTGTGGACACAATTTATTTGGCACTTAAACAAGTATTTTGGTTTTATACCCAGCCACATTGCCTTGAGACATTTGAGACACTGTGTGTCTTCCAAGGCAGTCTGGAGAGCTCAAAGTCTGCTGTTAATCCATAATGGTGTGACATTGCTTACTTGTGTGCAGTCAGTACAGTGTCAGCTTAACAATTTGGATTGTAAAGAGTTAAACGAGAGTGAGGCGATATCTCCCCCTTATCCAAAAGGGTAATGGGGGCAAAGATAATCCCGTGCTCAGTGTGGTGCCTCAGGGAGACCGTTTCACTGCTAGTTCAATTTCTGCTTGTATTATGAAACACAACACAGTTATGAAACTGGAAAGAGGAGAGCTTCTTGCTCATTTTATTGTCTGTGAGAGATGAATCCTCACAGTGAATTCCTGTGGTCTACAAAAGAAAAAGCATTTTGCATCATCAAAAATTACATTATTAGGTAATTTTGTATTTCCATTAAAATGCAAAAAGTCTGCAGTCATATCACCTTTCAGTGGGGTCACAGCTTTAAGAAGCAAGTATTCTACCAGTTTTTCTAATGATTAATCCAGCAATCAAATAATAAGAATTTAAATGTTTTTTTTAAAGAGCAAGTGTTAATATGAAAATAACTTGGTCCTGTCCCTTTTTTAAAATGAACAATGGGTTTCATTATACAAAACATTTTGATGTTTGTTATTATTATTATCATCATCATCATCATCATCATCATCATCATCATCGGGGGTACGGTTTTAAACCTGGAGGAGCTAGAGGAGGTAGGCTGACCAGCACAGCTTGTGTTTTGTAAACAACCCATGGATACAAAAATGCGAAGGGATGCGATGGATCATTTTAGCAGCCTGCACGGTAGCTAACAGCTAGTGAGTATGGCTAGCATCGTTAGCATAGCACAGCAGTACTCTGCTGTGTGTAGCCGTGGTGTCTCCGCCTGTTAAACTGGAAGCACCATGGCCACACACAGTACCTTAGCACAAGAAGAAAAGTTAAGTTGTGAGAAATATAAACAGAATGTGTCACTCAGCTGTCCTAACTGTGGTACCGCTACACTCTTCTATGTGTTCCACTCGGGAGCAACTGAATCATGTGCGACACCCAATGGTAAAATTCAGTATTACTGGTCTGGTATTTAGCTTAATATCAAACTGGTTTGAAAATTTTTATCCTCCCAACCTTATTACTACAATATCTCTGGTTCTGCTGCATAGTTTTTTATGTCTCTGCACTGGTGACATTTGTGGCCGGAGGCATTATGTTTTCAGGTTGTCCATATGTCCGTGTGTTCATCAGTCCCATTCTTGTAAATGCAATATCTCAGGAACGCCTTCAGGGAATTTCCTCAAATTTGGCACAAACGTCCACTTGGAGTCAAGGATGACCTGATTAGATTTTGGTTGTCAAAGGCCACTGTGACTTCACAAAACATGTTTTTGGTCATATCTTAAGAATTCATACGCTAATTATGACACAGTTTCACACAAATGTGTAATAGAATAAAATGTGATATTTTCTATCCACAAGGTCAACTTCACTTTGACGACATAACATTCTGCAAAGACTCTTTTCTGGCTGTTATTCAGTGCTGAAACTCAGGAACAGAAGGGGAGATTGTGACCATATTTCACATTTGGTCGGACACTGAATTGGTGACACTAATCTTTGGTGTCCACCTTGAAACTGTGGTGATTGTATGGATCTTCGGCGCTTGCTGAGATCCTTGCTGAGATCTGAATCATCATCTCCTGTCATGGCTACAACTTTGTGTTCTCTCAGAATCAGCTTTATTGGCCAAGCATGTGAACACATACAAGAAAAATACACTTAATACCTTTTTTATTAAATTTTGTCAAAGTCTTCATTACAAATATTATGAGTCTGGACAGACATGGATGTAAACTGCAACTTGGTTGGAGAAGGCGAGGCAGTATTTCTAGTTTTATTTTTACTTTCAATTGTGCATTGGGAGTCTGACAGTTTTCTAAATGTGCAATGCTAGATTGGTGGAGCACATTATTTTGTATCTGATATAGCCTCTGTTGAAATCCCAGCCTTAATTTTGTATGTTGATTATTAGGTTGGATTTGGCATTAAATCATAAGTCAACATCTTGAGACTTGTAATTTCCACACACTGCAATAATCAGCATGAGTTTTCAAAGTTGCGTTTCTCCGATTCAGGCAAATCCTGTCATGATCCAATTCAGATTGAACTTCCACCACTGAGCGTTTCACACTTCATATTGTGAAATGTATATTTACAGTAATTATGGCACATGAAACAATGATTATAGGGAAATGACACAACTTTGGTATGTTGTGGTGCACTTTATGATCCCCTAAGTTAACATTGCAGAAACCAAAGAGGGAAATATGAGGCAGTCACCGTGAAACTGCCTTCCAGGCGCATTCCCTCCCCCCACCCAGTTTCCCTCTCACTGAATGAGTAACAGCAGCTGTCTAGCATTTCTTGCTCACTAGTGGACTGCACCTGGTAGGTTTCGTGTGTGGAGAATGTTATGCTTGACTCAGTGTGGTAGAATATTATGATCAAGCACAGCTGGTCTATTGCAGTGCCTCAAATTACTCACAATCAAAGTTCCATTGAACTGGACACGATGCCACCTCAGTTCCAGTGACTGCAATGGGGCTAAAGTTACGCTTACGTTGTATCGTCTTTTGGGATTGCTAAATGGAAAAACCGTGGTTGTGACATGCTATTTGAGAAAAGTGCTTTTCTCATATTGCTGTGACAACTCAGCAGAGTGCATCAAAACCCATGCAGCTCAGGCAAGTATCCTATGGCCGAGAGACGAGACTCATGATTTTGTTCTCATCGTAAATGCGGTTGTAAGATGTCAAAAAAAGGGGGGGGGGGTACTGAGGCTGCTGGCTTAGGGGTTAATGGGGTCTTGAGGTCAGACTGATTCTGCGTCTGTCACTCTGCTGAGCTCAAAAGAGCCACAGGATTTATCTGTCCCTCCAAGAATTTCTGATGCTGCTTGCAATAATTAACACAAATTCAAGTAATCCTGCAATATTTGTGAGAGCTAACTCCAATTTTCCTGCATAGGAAAGTCATATTAGAGTCACACTGGCACTCTCCCTGTTGCCATTTGTTGTTTTTTACACACTTTAATGGTAGGATAACTTAGAAAATGAAAATGAGATGTTATTGAAACAGAGAGAGCATATGGATGTTCTTCTTACTGAATGCATTTGAGAAAACAAATGAAAATGGTCCGCTGTGACAATAGAAGCACAGATTCCTCTGGAAATATCGGTTAGCTTCGCCGCTTTCCTCCCGGGAAACTGCCTAAGATGAAAGATGGGAGGATTTAACGCAGCTAACTGACCCACGGGACTGAGAGAGGTAACTCAGTCTCCTTGTTGGTTGTTCTGACACATTCAGAATCATTAACTTTACCACTTTTGCCGTTAGCATTGTCGTTAACAGTCGGCTTGCTTCATGCGTACACTTGTAAAATTTTTATTTTAAAGGCTCATTATTATGGTTTTGTGTTGCTCTGTAATGTAGCAAAGTGTTAACAGGGCTACTTATAACATTTTTCTCAGCCTTGGAACTCAAATCATTTTCTCATGCCCCAAAAATATATACTTAAGTAATTAAATTGATATAAGTGTGGTTTGGAGCAGACCTTTGTTCTCTTACTGTGTGTGACATATTCTGTTAATTTAAAACAATCTCATTTCTTTCTTGTGGACGTTCAATTATTTTATTTAGACTTTGCTGTCTGTATGGATGACTTGCCAGCCCGGGTGTTAAACTGCAGCTACAATATAACTGCATTTTTCAAATGCCAGAAGCATGAAACAATTTATGATGACACAAAAACACAGACTACATACTGTATACATTTGATTTCAATCTTAGGAACTTTTCAAAATAGCCAGAAAGAATAGACATAAAATTCTCTGAGCTGTTGATTACATTGCCTTTCAGTTCAAACAGTAATCTTAACAAATCCCTTTCTGTGCCGTCATATTGTGGTAACGTTAGATGCTTTTAATATGTTTGAAGCCTAGAATCAAATAAATGTAGCCTTTTGGATCATTTATATTTTTATTGATGTGCTACAATGAAATGTACCCAAACAACTGTCAGTTAATTAATGACTCTGTCTTGTTGTTCTTGTGTGTGAATGAGTTCTCAGTCTGTCAGTCTTTAGCGATCATACTCCACCCTTGAAGGAACAAGAACATAATGAAGCTTTGACTTAAAAGCTTATTTTCCCTCTTTTTTGTTTTTTGGTTCCTTGATAAAAACCATGAAAGTAATTGATTAGTGTAAGACTCCATTTGAGTAATGGACCACAGTGCATCCCTTATCGTGTCCAAAAGACCATTCTTTAAAAGCCTCATATAATATCCTTTTGATTGTTTGGTGGTGTTTTGTGTGCTGAGGGTTTTCCCTGCCTATCTGACTCACCACCTTTGTATTACTGGCCGCTGCCTTTGTTGAAAATACCGGCAAGTGATGTTGACGGAACGAAAAAGTCAGAACTTGTGTGTGAGAGCATTGTAGCACCCGGACACCCGATTACATCTTGTAATTCATCGTCAAAACAGGCAACGGTCACAAGCATGTTTTTATTAAATGACTAATTAATTACCTTTTGCGAGATGAACGTGAAGTATATTGTGAACTTTCTACGCCATCGCTCAGAGACTAACATTAGCAGAGCAGCGATCAGCAGTAACAAATGAGACCAGCTGACCAACACACACTGCAGCACTTAAATAAATAAAACCAACTCTGGGGTGAATAAAATAACTCGGTGCTCAGTCTGTTTCACCTCAATAACCCTGCGCCTGTTCAGTGTCTTGGACAGCGATGGCTTTCCCCGGAGCTAACGGTGCAGCAGAGAGGCTGCTCGCTACTTCTGGGAACATGACGTTAATAACAACACAGTGGAGCACTCCTCCTCCCCTCATTTTGTTATTGTCATACAGGCAGGAGACTCTTAAGATGCTTTCAAATGAATTCATTAATTAATTAAGGCGTTTGACGTTTTAAAATAAAAAGGCTTCATACCATTTATCTTATCTGCTAGTTCTGTTTCATATGGACAGCAATGAATGGGTTGGTCACACAGTATACTGGAGCAAGACATTCAAAAAATAGAGCCCGCTTTTTCTATTCATTCAGTTGAGAATTGATTCTGAATTGAATCAGCACCCAAGAATGATGATGATATCAAATGGGGAGATCGTCCAAGCCCCATTAAAATAAACACCATCATTTGTCAGAAATTTACTTTTTTGTTCCAACTTGCATAAAATTTAAATCCCTAATGAACAATTTGGTCTGATAAATCATGATTTTTTTTTCCCACATAAGTGCACGACCCTCTAAAGGTGCACACACAAACCATGTACACTGCACCATGCACATTCTCCAGCCTTTGCCACCTTTTGCCTACAAAAAAATCCAGGGAAAACCCTGATGCTGTTAAAAATGAGTTAAAGTCGTTTGTTATGCACAGGGCTTTCTATTTTGATTTTCCTGGCTATGAAATGGAGTTGCTATTAAAACTAGTCACCCATATTTAAACACACTAAAAGAGAGGCAGACAGCGGATTAGCAGAGATTAGAAATGGCTCTGTGGTAAGTGATTCACTTGACTCTGTTATGCAACACAGATGACAGCATTTTATAGGACATTACTCTTGTTTGTGTGTCAGCTACAGCTGTGGGTAGCGTTATATTTATCTCACTGATTAGTCTAACTTTTCGACTAGGAATGTGTGTTACAGCATAGTTTGTTTTTCACATTCTGGAAAGTATGTTGTTGTCAGGGCAGCCAAGGGCATACACCTCAGGGTTTATGATCTTGCAATGGAGTGAAAGGTATGAAGGCCTAAGTGGAGTGTAATTACAGGTTATGGTGTACTTGCGTGGGAGGATTTAACTCCTGTCTTGACATGTGCACTGGATCCATGACAGTGCAGTTGGAAACAAATTAGTTCCCTGAATGCATCCCAACATCAAGCTGCTGGTGTGACATGTAGTCTGTGTTTTGTTTGGGTTGTTTGGTTTTCCCCTACTAAATCTGTCTCTGTCCATTATTCAAAATCCTGTATATCAAATCTAGGTGGTGTTTTGTCTGTGTACATAACACAGGCATGTATGGCCATTAGTGTTTGGCAGTGCGCGCACACACTTCCACTGTACACACACACTTGAACCTTCTCATGCATAAATGGACGCTCTGTGAGGCTGCTGTCATGAGGGGCAAACAGAGGCACTCGGGTTGCATGCTGCCATACAGAAGAACATTTCAAAGCTCTTGAATAATTAAGTAGCAGTGAGGAGGAAGTAGGTCAGCCCGGCAGACAAGTGCACTCCTCAGTTTTATTTGCTGCTCCTAAGGATGGAGAGCTGAATGTCAGGTGGGCTTTAAGAACACAGCCGACGGAGAATAAAGAGGGTTTCATAAGTTGAGACCTCATACATCAGAGCGATGCTGTCGCATTGTGTCCCGCGGAGCTGACGAGTGTTAAGTGTAGTGCTCTCAAAAGAGATCAAGTTTAATTTTGTGCATCAATAATTAATAAAGGATCATATATAGCAATCATTCACACTCAGTGTTTCATTATTTCTCACTCACATCAGTTTGCTTTTCATTTTAATCTTTATTTATTATATTTCAAATGTTTTGATTCAACTTGTCCACCAGGCAGGACTGTTAAAGTATGATTAGTTATAGAGCTTTAAAATTATATTTTCTGATACTTTGCTGAGTATTAATGGGTTTTTCTACAAAAAATGTAACCAAATATGACATTTTTTTATAATGTATTAGTGTAGCAAATAAAAGACTTAAGCAATAAACAATTAAAAACAGAAATAATGGGCAACTTTTTAAATAATCATTATAATGTAAATCATTTCATTCAGACATTACTTAGTCTCATCTTCTGAAATGTGAGGATTTGCTGCTTCTCTTTGTTTTACATGCTTATAATCAAACATCTTTGTGTTTTGGGCTGTTACTTGGACAAAACTAGCGATTTGAAGACCATTTTGGGCTGTGTGAGACAGATTTAATTCACTCACTTTTGAGGTTCAATACATGGTCCTAATTAGTTTTAGCCAGGGACCTGGTGAGATGAGTCAAATGTGACTCACTGGGCAAGATGGTCTGAATATTGCAGTGTGGTTTCTGATGTCCTTGGCTCAACTGAAAAATGTCGACTGTGAGCAAGAAATTTCTCTTTAACATCTAGTCTTTCAATCTCACTTTTTCATTTTTGGATTGCAAATACAAACTACCGACTAGTTATTTCCTCTCAGACACATGCAAAACATCTCAGCCATGAGCTGGCCGTCGGCTGTAATCTTTGCAGTACATTCAAGTGACACTTGTAACAGAAGACGTGAGGCGATGTTAAGCATTGGATCAGATGGCCTTTGTCGGCGCGAGTTCTTTTAGTTTGGTGTGATGTTACATGGCCTTGGACGGATTCATGTAGATCAGAGAAGATATCAGAGAAAATCATCAATCATGTCTATCATGTCATTTATTATAACACACACACACACACACACACACACACACACACACACACACACACACAGATGGACTACATATGTTTTAATAGACAGTTCAAATCAGCACTAAAAATAATACATGTTTTCAAAAGACCCAGAATGAAGATGTTAAGTTCTTTAGGCTATGTTGTTTTTGGGCTGTCCCCTAAAAGTCGCTGAGATGATGCATCAGTTGATAAAACCCCCGAGTCGACTTGCATTTTGTCAGTTGAGTTTTTTTTTTTTTAGCCTTGTCACTGTACACAGAGTAACACAGAATGACAGCATAGCAGGCCATAAACAGATTCTCGTCTCTAAATTACTGTTATGGAAGCAGAGCGGGATGATGGAAATGGAGGACAGCACGACGCAGAGTGACTTTGTTTCCTGTTCCGAGCTCCCATGTCCCTTTTTTTAAACGCAGCAAAGTCGAGTAAACTACTGTTAAACAGTACCAGCGTCTACCGTACCACCGTCTCCTCCCCTACTGTCTGGTGTGATCTACTGTTCGGCTGACATCGCTCTCAGCAGCCAGCAGGAGAGACACTCTGTGCTGCACGCTTTTTATTTCTCTGACTGTGTGGAAATCTGATGTTTTCACATCACAAATGATGAACAACAGCATTAAAACAGAAGTCTTACAGGTAAAACACAAGACTCAAGCTGTTTAGTGTGAGACAGCTGTTTTGCAGGTGCGCTTGCATTGGTCTGAAGTACCAACTCTGAGTCAACCGTGAAAATCCTGAGTTTGGGACAGCCCTAATGTTGCCTAATGTTGTTTATACCTTTCATCATATATCTACTCAGCTTTCCAATGATATGAACAGGTAATCTACTGTTCTGTCTCACATTGTGGTCTAATGCTTTTTGTATAAGTGTAGTATAATATAAGTACAAACATGTTCTTGATGTTTGGATTTAGAAATAAGCACATCTGACATTACTCACATGTATATTGCTTCTTTATAAATTGAATTTACTCAACTATTGATTGTTGTTCATTATAACTAATTGATAAAAGTAATTATGTAAAATGTGTATCCCAAGTGTTAGTGTCTCTCTGTGAACAGAGAAAGTAGCTTTCAGATCCTCCAGTGTGTTTTGGTGGAGTGCCTGTGCCTCCATGGTTACAGGGAGTCGTAGTTAGCGGAGACAGTGTGTGAAGGCCCCAGTTCTACACCGACCAGCAGGGAGGGGGAGGGGAGAGCCTTATGTAATTTCACACAGTGTCGCTGAGACAGCCGGCAGCAGGGGAACAGGCAGGAAATCCAATAGCTGCTGTGCTGTCCAGCATGGATACAGCTGGACGACCACATCTGGAGGTACACGCCAGCCAATCAGTGGCCCTGTTCATCTCTCCACTCCTCCTCTGTCTCCTCTCTTCCCTGTCAGACACACACTTTTACAGTCTGTGTGTTGAGAAATTCAGTGCATTTAAGTAACATGGTTACTGAAAGAAACCAAGTTATGGAGGTAATCGGAGAGCATGTTTACGTGCACTGTAGCAACATCTGGTGTACTGTAAATTCTCATATACATGCAGCAGATCAGCAACCAGATTTCTCCTCTACCCTCCTGACCTTATTTTAGAAGTGTCACTTGCTTATTTTACCTGTATTGACAGAGGTTGCTACTTTTTTTTTTGGTGTGTGTGTGTTGGAGCAGACTGTGCAGAGAGGGCAGACAGACAGAGTTGAGCTCTTTCTCACAGCGCTAAAGTGTGGGAATTTAATAAAGTGTCAAATGTTCAGCAGTGGAAAGCAACTGATTTAGACTTCTGGAGGCTACTTTATGTCTTTGTCAGTTTTCGTCAGACTTTGGATGGAATTATTTTATATATGAGGACACATTGCTCCTTGTAATTATCTCTCCTTTCACTGAGCTGTTCCGCTGTTACTTTTCCTGTATGAAGTCTTTTCCATGCACATGTCTACTTTTAAAAGCCGATTAGGAACCTGGTTAGAAATATACATGTCCAAGATTCTAGAGGAGAAATCTACCTGGAAAGACCAGATTTGTTTAATCCTCTACCCTGATTATGGAAACCAGGTTTCTTGTTTTTATATGACCAGCTCACTAGAGAAACCCAACTGTAACCCAACTGTTACTTAAGTGCATGTAAACATACAGATTGCTAATGATGGGAATAATTGGTAACAAAATTAAAATTAAACATGTGATTTTATCCACCCTGAGTTTTATTTGGCACCTTTGGCTGGACCGCAACAGCAGGCCCTAAAACCACATTTGTCTGTCCATCATGGAGTCACTCACTGACAGACTGACTGAGTGATGAAGTTGCACCATTGGTTGGCTGATAGCCCAGAACGCATTTTGCGCCAACCAACAGCAATGATGGAGATTAAGCTGTTGTAATTTTCGCTTTAGGACTGTTAATGTCACTTAAGTTTTGATATTTTTTCTGATGAAAAGGTATTGAGATTGCCAATATGTGGTCAGTTTATCCAAACAGCGCCAATTTAAGAAGAGAGGATCTGTGCTCTGTCGCCAAGGTAACTTAAAGTCAGTCTGCACATTTCATGTGTCTAGTGTCTTTTTAAAATAAAGCACTTCCATGTTCACGGTAAATAAAATAAAAGCGATATGGGGTCATTTAAACTTAGCATTAATGATTAACATGATGGTTACTTTCGAGTTGTGGGTAAGTGAAATAATATAAAAATAATAAAACAGTATACAACAACTGTATGAATAGTCGTTGGCAAATGAATAAACTTGCATAAAAAACAAACATCTTAAAAATGCTGTGGTGTCTGATGGTAACCAGGAGACGTACTAATTAAAAGCCCTCTAGCGTTTCATATACAGTCCAGCAACATACTAAGTTTTGACCTACTCTTGTTTAATATCGGGGTTTTGCACTTTCTGCTGGCTTTTGTGTGTGTGTGTGTGTGTGTGTGTGTGTGTGTGTGTGTGGGTGTGGAGCTGAGCCCTGCCCTTGGTGAAACTGACACAGGCAGCAGCAGAGGACAGAAGCAGTGCGCCCGTAAATGACACCAAAACACGGCAGAGACTCTCAGCGTAGTTTTTTTTCTGTTCATTTCATTTGGGTGCTGCACCTAAGTCTTACAATGGTTGGGAAAACTCTGATTTTTATTTGGCCAATTCCAGGATATTCCACGTTTTACAGTTGATTCCATTTTTCTCATCAAATTCTGCTATTCCATCCATGTTTTCCTCAACATGGTAATCATAGGGCCCTAGTTATATAGCTCTCAGAACATTGAAACAGTATTTTTATCATTTAATCCTTGTCCACTGTTGCAATATGGGCTGAAACAATTACTGTATTTGAGTAATTTTATAAATGTTGATTTTGAAAGTAGTCCATGGTCCAACATAACTGATAGCCCGGGGCCAGTAAACGTTTATGCAGGGCGAGTTGATTGGTGATGGCCTATCAGAGTCATGGTGGACAAATAAATTGGGGTCACCAGCTAGGCGGCCAATAAATAATTTGGAATCACAGCATAGGGCCAGGTTTACATCGCTGTGTGGTGCAACACCACTGTTAAATGATGAACGGTGGTGCTGAGCTACACACACAGAGCAGACAGCACAGCACAGAGTCCACAGCAGGATGAAATGGACTTCAGATTATACTTCACTTGAGGCTTTAGGCTGACACCAGCCTGCCCCTCCTCTTTACCAGCAGTACCCGCAGCATTGAGTCCCACCAGCAGAAGCAGAGTGAAGAGGACAAAACATGGAGGAACCTACATTTATACACTATTCATTTACTGATGATCCAATATGTGCCTAATTTTATATTTTGCATATTTGTGTAATATATCAACATTGCATATCCACAACTAAAAGAAAATAACTAAATCTAATGGGAACTTCACTGTTGTATGTATTATATATACAATGAATAAATCATCAAAATTATGGGAAAAAGAATTTTTCAATTTTTGGCTGCGTGGCCAATGAAAATATACAAGGTGCCAGTAAAACTCTGATCTACTGGCCAAGTGGGCCAGTGGGGAAAAAGTGTTAGGTCGGACACTGAGTCACAGTGCTGCACAGGGATGCACTAACAAAGGGCTAGAGGCTAATGCAGCAGCACAGGCCAAAGGCCTGTATTTTACCCTAGAAAGCCTTGTGAGTTTAGCTAAGTATCTTCAACTGTTTGGAAACCAGCTTAGATCTCTCTATTCAAGTATCAGATTATGGAAGTATTTCAAATCCCTCCATTTCAACTTTTTTTTCAAAATTGTAAATATCTGAGCTTAAAATCAAAAGATTTGTTTTATATCTATTTGTTTTTCTTCTATTACCTTTTCTTTCACTAAAATATTGAGTATTACCCTAATTAATGTTCACATCCTGTAGCTACAACCTGACATCTGAGCAGCATAAATAATGTCCTGATACATAATAAATGGCCTAAATTCAAAAGTGGCATTGGATACATTTGATGACACCTACATTTGTTGTCCACTACTGATAACATGTACAATACAAACCTTGAGTATATTGTATGCTGGATATAAACATTGTTATTATCTAAACACTACTTCCATTTTCAGTTTCACAATCACTTCTATTATTTTTCACTCCTGGCTCGTAACTGCAGGTGTTTTCTTTGGTGCTAATCATACTGTTGTTACCATGAGAGGAAGTGTGTCGTTGAGTTAGATTCAAAATGAAAGGTGTGAGAAGCTGTGGTTTATTCAGATGATTGTACCTCTTTCCGTCAGACAAATTACAACCATGTCAGAGTTGACTGTGGGTGTTCACACTTTTCTCAGAGCGTCTTCAGTTGCTGACTATGTGTTGTGACCGCAGACTTCCCGTCTGAAAGTTGAGCGAGGTAAGGTAAGATCAGCTTGGGGTGTCAGGACATTTTTTCACTGTTTGGTAGTAATAGCAACGTGCTAGCCACCTGCCTACCAGGAACTGCACTACAATATCAAGCTGGCACATAGACAATAATTATATCACCTGCTGCACTTAATGGCCTCTCTCTCTGTCACCTGACATTTAGTTTTACTTCCCTGTTAGTCACTCATTCTCTTGCTTTCCTATAGTAATGGTTGACAGACCTTTTTTATTAGTTTGGATTTAAAGATGTTTTACATTCCTCAGATAATATTACATGTTTTCTGACTGGCAAAGTGATAAGATCAGGTTTGATGTAGCTTATACAGAGGAGAGTCCACGGATGTAGAGCCTAATCTCACCTACTCGCCTGGTCTTTCCTTACTTTTCCTCCCTATAGTATAGCTGATGCTTAAGCTACCTCATTAAGCCAATCATAAATACTAGTCATAGTGATGTAAATGCAGGATATAGCAGTGAATTAAAAAACAAACAAAAAAACGTCCCAGTGGATGGGAGTGGTGGCAGCGACAAACTTAGTCACAAAAAAAGGTAGCACTTCACCCATCTGGCAGTACTTTAGGTTTTGGCCTAACAAACGAGGAGAACCAAGAGACACTTGTGAAGTGGTGTGTATGAGTTGTGCTAATGTAATCTGTGCAAAGGATGGACAGATGAAATCATTTGGTGTATACCATCTCGTCTGTTATGCAACATTCAGTAAGTAAGCAAGTAATGAATAAGAAATCAATTGGTGTAGTTTACTGTGCGGCATGCAGATGTGATCCGGCCTGGTCATACTAAAATTGTTGTGTCTGTGTGTGTGTGTGTGGCAGGGTGTTATGATGAGGGTAGAGGGCTCAGTGGTTGATGACTGTCAGCCATCTGCGATGAACCAACCCTAGTCAGTGTGACCGTGTCTACCAGGAAAAGGGCATTCTGCCTCGTCAGCAGTGTCTTGGGTCTTTGCAAGGGCATTGCACTAGGGTTTGGTATCATCTATGGCAGTTTCTTTTCTGCTGTTAATGTTGTCACCTTCCCATTTTTTTTTTTTACTGGGTGTTGTGCTGCAACTTCCGCAGTCCTTCACTTCACTGAGTTTTGATCAGTTTAACTCTTGGCATGCTGTTGTTGAGACATAAACAAAAAGAAGAGACTATTTCAGGTACAAGTTAAAAAGTGAAATTTTATCACACAGAAAACTGTGAGGACAAATATAATTTAATCCCTTCAGAGAAATGGAAATCATTAACAGACTTTTGCATGGTAACCTGGGTATTGGCAGTGTTATAGAGAATTCCATAAACGGCTTTGAAGCCTTAATTAATGACCAATGTGAGTACGGACACTAGCTCCTGCTTCTCACAGTGTATCCACTGATACATTTTCATATCAATTTCATCACTTAATATTATTAGAGAGCAAATTCTGCTGTCTGTTTTATAAATTCTAACCACAACCATTGAATGTCAGGAAGTTAAGTTGGGACTCTCATTTACATACAGCAGGTGATCTAATAGGAACTAAACTAGAATCTCATACTTGCAATTGATTCTTTGACAGAGTTTCGTAGTTTATTATGTGCATAAGAGATGAACTGAAGATCCAAATTCCTCTCTCTCGTCATGTTTTACCTTCACATTATACTTTACAGCACTCAATTCAGGCTTGTGCTATAGTAAAAGTGACATGGAAATTTTTATTAGATTGGACCCAGTAATATTACCGTCTTGACTTTTATGTAAAGGTGTCGGGTGCTTAGTCCGATATGAGACCCAACATGTTAAATTGCCATCGCATTAAGGAAAATCAATATATATGTTCAGAAGATTTGAGTCCTGATATCTAGTGTAGCTTTTTTTTTTTTGTGCGTCTCATAACATGAACAGGCCACCCATGCTGTAACGCAGCGTTCGCATGCGTGTATAGTGTTTTGTGAGCAGCTCAGTGTTGAGGTTGAGGGTGACTGAGTGAGAGGGTAAGCGAGCGAGAGCCTCCTTGTCCAAGGCCCTTCGGTAATGAGGCTCCAGGGAGATAAATCCTTATGAGACCTGACAGGGTGCCACATTCCTAGGCTGAGAGTCCTAGCAGCCCCCCTCCCCTGAGCTCAGCTCTCGAGGGCACTGCTTTATAGACTTCTGATGTTGTTCCCAGACCAAGCCTTATGCCGATTACAGTTCACTCATCTGCCTTTTCACAACAGCCCCATGCCTTTTGAATTGAGCCATCATCTCTTTTGGCAAAACCTTTGGCTGACATAATAATTGCAGAAGTCCTTGCTGACAGCTCAGTACCTTAATGTGTTTTTCTTTGTGTAAAAATGCAGACAAAATATTTTTATAGGTATATAATTAACAGTGCATTATAGCTTTTTCAGTGATGAGTCGATCACACTCTCGGCTTTAACAAGGTCCAAGCCATGCTATCAAGGCTTTTATCGAAAAATATGCTACAAGCTGTTGAATGCCTTTCACTCTCTTTTTAGAGGCCGACTGTCAAACTACCAACCTCGAATAGACAGATATTTGATTAACTGTTTATGTCAGTAGAATTAAACTGTTGTTTGAAGTCAGCCTCCTGCTCTCCTTGGCAGGCTGGAAGCAGTCTGTGTGCTCTGTGCTAGTATTTCCACAGCCATTCCTAAAATGGAGAGGGTGGGTGGGGGGTAACAGGATGAAATATTGGCCTGCGCTGCTGAAGGCTGAGGCCCACTCTGTGAAGAAGTCGAAAGCAAAAGAGGGGAGAAGGAAAGCACGCTAGAGTGAGAGAGTGAGGTGACTGAGTTCATTCGCAGTGTTGGCAGCGAGCCACCGACTTGCCTGTGGGTGTCTGTAGCAGTGCCAGTGCATGTGTTTTGCCTCTCGTCTGGAAGGCCCCATTCGCCTCAGAGTTTATGTCAAAGCTCTCTTATTGTGTTGGCCCTCTCATCTTGATTCAGGTTTTTTGTCCTCTGCAGATCTTGTGACTGCCTTCAGACTTGTTTTCCTCCTTCTCAGGGGAATCTCTGTGGACTGGACAGTCATCAAAGAGAGGCTTCCGAGGAGAACGGCTTATCTCACCCTCTCTTTGTCTTGCTGGCCTCTTTTTCTGCCCTTTGTTGAACATATTTGCATGCTGCGTCAATATCAGGAGTTTTTTTTTTCTTTTCCTGATCTAATATTTCAGCAACGGTAAAGTCCACTCAAGGACTTTAGCACTTCCTTTGTGTGGTATGTTTATCCAAGACTGTCTGACCAAAAGATGAGTATGCACTAGTTTCTTGAAAATATTTGAAGCCACAGTTTAGACTACTGGACACAAAGGCAGTCTATAGTTGGTGTGAGACTTTCAGCAGCATTTTCCAATCTTGTGGCCTCTCTGAGCCTATGTTTACAGAGCTGCTCTGTTCCTTAAAGCCAGAGCCATGTTCAGCCTTTCGTAATACAGCCCTTTGCGTAACTGAAATCAAGTGACACTTTGTGTTTGTGACAGTTGAACAGCAAGGAGGGGTGGATAGTACCCCTCTTTGTACTGCAAAAAAAAAAGTCAAGACTAGAGTCAGACAATGGAGACTGGCACACAGTCTACCACATCTTATACTATACCAATGTAGGGCTGCTCATGATATTTTTGAACAAATAACTCAATATTGATATTGCAACATTATTGTAGGGATGACTATTGGTGCTTTCACAAAATATTTACACAATGAGATTATTGATAAATAATCATCAGTAATGTGGAAATAATGACTAAATGGGTAAAGGTAAATAATAGAACAGCTTTTAAAATTGCATCACTTTACTGTAACGTAGCCTTTAAAACCAGGAAAAGACAGCACTTATCTTATATCACAATATCACGATAGTATATCTAGTCTCATATCACAATATCAATATAATATTGATATATTGCTTAGCCCTATGCCATCGTTGTAGGCACCACATGTGGCGTTTCAGGTTTATCATGTTAAAAAAAAGTGCTTGTTTTCTACTAATTTATTTTAATAAACAAAAATGCTACGAAATGCCCATGAGCTCCACTCTTGTGGAGTTATAAGCAGACAATTCTTTATACATCCATGTCGTAGTTAATAGAACGTTAGCATAGCTAGCTTGTGTCATGTAGATTTGATAGGAATCATTTGCTTTTGTTTGGTTTAGCCAGCTGACCAAGTCCTGCTTTAGACTGAGGTTAGGACCATTCACTCAATTAACATACTGACACAGAAATACAGAAATAAGTAAATAAAGGTAGAAATACAGACATGTCCTAAATAAAATTTGATGTATAGCCATTTATTTAATTATGTCCTTCTTTTCATTCCCAAAAATTAATATATTTTTTATTTATATCTGCATTTATTTATTCATGCTTGTCATTTTTCACGCTCCATAGACTAAGGACACCTCTCTCTCTCTCAGAGCTCATGTTTCAGCACTGTGTGAGGCTCACAACAAAAGCCACGCTGGCGGAAATATGGGCTATCAACATGGCACTGATCAAAATCTTGACAAGATAGCAAAGTGCTGTGGGTGCACTGCAGTTGTGTTAACTGAATGGGACTGCCACCACTACTGAAGCAACCTCCTAAAAAGGAAGTCCACATACATTTTGATTCTAGATGAAAATGAAATATACTGAAGTTATTCAAGATGAAAATTAAATAAATTAGATTGTATGATGCTGGATGTTTTTTTTTTTTTTACTTTAATCTGGGGCACAATTAAATTTTTACTAGATATCTGTATCTTATAGTCGTATAGTCGCAATGGTTGTTTTTTAAAAATAAATTCATTATTAATTGGACCCACTGAAAGGTTGATTTCTGTATTCGTCTTGTTACAACCCAAGTTACATTTAATTTAGGTGCTACCTTATTCTGATGATACAAATCAAATCCATATAGAATACTTGGTTATATTTAGTGTTACATGTTTAGTGGCCTTAGATTGATGAAAGCATCTCTGTGTCCAGATTACCATGATTTGTTGTAGGAAGCTGGACCTGCCAGCTGAACAATAGCCTGCTTGTAACTTTTACTTTTATTGATATTACAATATCCAAAATCTAAGACGATATCTAGTCTCATATCATGATATTGACATAACATTGATATATTGGCCAGCCCTAGGCCAATGATGAGGAACCACATGTGTTTTATCACACTAAAAAGTGCTTGTTTTCTCCTGATTGCAGAGGAGGCAACAGTAGTAGAGCCAAAACAATCAATGCTCTGTAACCAATCTGAGGTTCGGACCACCTACCTGATTGACACATGGACACTGAAATACAGAAATAAACAAAGAAATGTAGAAATGTATTTATTTATTTATGTATGACATTTTTGTGTTCCATATTAGTCAGAGGCCCTTAGAAATGGCAGGAGTCCTAATTTCTCTGTTGGCAGGAGTCGCAAGGACACACGTCACAAGTACTAGTCCACTTACTACTATTACCACATGCTGTTTGGAGTGTCTGAGTGGTGCAGTTACACACTGACTAGAGCTGGATGTTGTCTCCACATATATTTATATTAAACTGCACCTTGAAATTCCTCAAATCATTTCCCACTGTGAGTTTCAAACTATTTTCAAATATCCCATGTTTTTCTTCAGCATTTTCTCCACTGTTAACGTTACAGTAATGTTTGTCGGTGTGTGTTGTAATCTGCATAGTCACTGTAGTAGGATTTTCAGTCTTTACTCTTGTACAGAATAAACATCTCTTCTCTCAGCTTTTACAGAGAGGGTAATGTGTGGGTGTGCTGTAGCTTAGTGTGTCCCTGTTTTCACTTACATCATCACTTTTGGTCAATATATGACACACTCCTTGTAGATGAGGCCACTCTGGTTTGCAAAACATCATCTGGAGTCAAATTCTACTGCCTGACTCTCAAGGACTACATCTCTATCTGTCATTGAGTTATTTATGTTGCCTCTAAAGCCCCATTAAACTCAAGAGTATTTTTGGTTTACCGGCTAGCTGCTTGACTTGGCTGGTCTCTCTCTATGAGTCCTCAGTGTGAGGACAGTGGGCCATTCACTAAGCAGTGAAGGAGGGGTTCAGTCTAGCAGGTGCAGGGACTCTCACTTCTTTACTAGGAGCAATGGGGGTGGGGGGGGCTGTGGTAGGGAGGTGATGACATTCTGATATCCGGGGCAGACAGAGAGACACACTTTCATCTCTAGCTACTCTGGAGGTGGTAGCCAGAAAACATCAAATTGTTTCCGAGCAACCGTTATTGCATAATGTTTTATGCATTGTTCTTTTCAGGTATGAAAATGTCCAAGTCACTTTATCTGAGGTTGCTCAACTACAACAAATGTCTCACAGCTCATGTTTTGTGTTTTTTCTTTTTTCTCTACAGGTTGCTGGCTGAGAGAAACAGCCGATAATGCCCGGCATCTGCTCTGCAGCCACACCCACTTCCTGCCTGTAGAGGAAGCGGCTGTGCCAGCATGTCCTCTCATCCCCAGTCTGTGCCGCCGGGCCGGAGGACTGTGGACACACGGCACCTGCCAAACCCTGCCACTCTACCGCTGCAGCTGCAACGGGCACACACGGTAAGGGGCTTGGCACCACTTCTAGCGCTTCAACTTTTCTAACTCAAACCCTTTTGAGAAGTTTTACTATAGTCGTAGCTCTGGCTCTGCCTGCTCGGTGGATATTTGGTAAACAGGGCATTACTCTGACCAACTGGAGAGGGCTTGACCCCAGGGGCCCCACGCTAGTGTTTTTCCAACAGAAATATTCCCAGGTTACAATGTTGTGCACACAGGGCTGCTTCCTCATTAGATGGTTGAGTTGAAAGTTCATGTTGTCACTGTGGAGTCATGTTAGGGCCTTCCCTTTTATTTCCACCCACATCTCCTAATTATCAAGATTATGGTCTTCTACATATCAAGGGCAAAGCTGTCAAGGGCCTCAAGCTAATGTAGAAGATCACTCAGTGACCTGTTTGTAAGGCTTTTTTTTTTTTTTGTTCGTGTATGGCGGGAGAATTCGAGGATTACCCCCAGGAACCCCACAGCTGCACCTGTAGTTAATCCCACCACTCCCTCTTTTCATCACATTCAGGAGGAGATAAGGGTTGACACACTGTGCTCCACAATCCCAGTTTTGCAGAGGTGCAGGTTTTACAGTAGCTGCATGGGTTACTCCACTTGTATGAGAAACAAATGGAAGAAGAGGGAACAATGAGAGCTGGAGAGAGATGGACTGGATGTTACAGAGGAAACGAGGCAGGGAATGACAAAAAAAAAAAAAGTGTCGCAATTGTTTTAGTATTCTGGGGTCTTTGCATCATTCTCAAGGACAGGGGATTCATGCAGGGTTTTTTTTGGCTCTATACTAAAAATGTGTTGTTGTTCTGTGTTGCAGGAAATGGGACTGGTTGACTACCACTCTCATCATGCCAGGGACTACAGCTCCCACCTGGCCCAGCCCCATCGCCGTCGGCCCTCCTTACTTTCAGAGTTCCAGCCTGGGAATGAAAGGTTGGTCCACCATACTCAAATAGATGTAGTCTCTCCTCAAAACCTTATTGCTGCCTCTCATGATGACAACATGTTTCTTTGAACATTTCATTACATTGCAGTTTTTACATTACCTACTGTACTGGGTGCTGTTTGTTGAATTGTTTATTTGTGCGGTATTATTTACAGTGTGGATATACTGTCAGGTTATGTAAAGGCAATGCTAAAATAATTGCTGTAACAAGTTTCACTTTTACATTATTGAGAATCTTATTAAATATATTCACATGCTGAAGTTTAGAGATGACATATTTTCAGTTTCATTTTTAGATAAACTAGATTCATGTTTTGCTCACTGTCAGTCTTTATAAGAATGATGCACCATTCCCATGAAAATGGTTGTATTGCCCTTTTTAATGTGTTGACTGTGGGACAAAGCATGCTCAGTGGAAGCCTCATGCAGGCTGCATTTTTATGCAGTATTATTCTACCAAAGCCTCTGCCTGTTAACCCTCCCCCAGTGTAATCCTTATGTAATTGGCATCCGCAAGCCGTTCCTCTGTAATATTGTGTTAAATGGCTCTGCGGGGCAATGGAGCTTGCAGAGTTTTGCCATCTTCAATAGACCAACAGTGAGTCAGGCAAGGCATTGTATGCGTCGTACTCTCTCTCTAGAGACTGCGGTCTTGTACCTACTAAAGTTGTTTATTATTTATATAGCCATGCTTTTCTGAGGATGAGTCTTGATGAGCACTGAATAATTTATGTGCATGCAATGAATTTTGCATGATGCACGGAGTATAAGTCACAAAAATATTTTTTCTCAGTTGATTGTTGTGGCAGATTTTCATGCATACGTTAAAAACATACAGGGGGATACACAATTTAATTTTCAAGAGGTTGATTTTACTAGAAATCAGCTGGCAGATATTATATGTGCAGTATGTTGTTGGGAGGAGGGGGGGGTGGAGTGAGAGCTATCTTAAAATATAACAAATAATTTGCTTGCCCTGAATGCAGTGAGGTTATAATGGCAGACAGCAGATGGTAGAATGGCTCTATTGCAGTGTGTGGCCGTTGCGTGTTGTGTCTGTGTCTTGGAGTATCAATCAGATGGGATTATAGTCTTCACAGTGCTATGTACTGGCCCTGTTTCACAGTTAGCATAGCCTAGCCCACAATGTGGGAACACTGGGTCATGGGTTGCAACAGAAATAAACACCACACTGTTCAACTGCAACCCACCAGCTCCTGATTTACTGACACCTTTCATTCAGTCACCAGGGCTTTAGCAGTCACTCTCAATATACATGACGCCTGTGTGTTTTTTTTTTTGTTTGTTTTGCACGACAGATGTCTCACACAACTTCTACAGAGGAACAGTGAGGTTGTTCTTTCAGTTGATAAAGGACATAACCATCATATCTAAAGCAAAGAATAGCAGTTAGCCCACGTTTCTTTGTGGAGAAATAAACCGCTGGTCTTGCTGGCAGGCGTCTGTGGGTGGGGGAGTCTTTCAGTTGAATATATCAGGCCTTCAGCATTCCTTTACAGGGCTTAGAATCAAGTCTGAAGCTCTCACTCTACGTTCTCATTCACAGCTTGAATGGTGCAATTCTGGCCTTGGCAATCCTTCAGTCTATTCTCCTCTCAGATGTGCGCTTGTCTTTTCATACGTCACAGTAATTCTGCACACCACGTCTCCATTTATAGTAAGCTCAGGGTTGTTCACATTCTGACAGAATGTAAGCAGTATCATTGCAAGAGAAAAAATGTGCTTTCTTTTAAGAATGGCATTATCTATTGCCAAGTATGAATGATCTTTGTGTCCTGCATCTGCTCTTTAATTGTCTTGGACTGAATGCAAGGTGAAAATGTGCTATTTAGTTAATGCCTCAAATTTACCCTAGTTACAGGTCAGAAAAACCACAACAGTATCATCACTGGTGAGCCACTGTGCTAGTTGTTTGTTTCATCCTCCGCTTTTACTCCAGGCAGTATCTCAGTCACTCCGCCTCTTCCCATCTGTCTGAGATCACCCAGGCTTTTTGAGAAAAGGAGAGAATACATTTTATAGCAAACACAACAAGACGGAGAAACCACTTAATAGGGTTTCTTTTCTGGCAGAACAGAGTGTAGAGTGCAAACACATTTGGTGCAGTGATGCAAAATGAGTTTGTTTTATGGCTGTGATTATGCTTGGTGATTAATGTATTAATGTATTCTTCTGTTTAGACCTTTAGTACGTGGATTTGTGCATAGTTACGTCAATGTTTTCTAAATGTTTGCACAAATAGCACTAAATAGGCGTCCCCTGTACTCAGTTACTTGTTACTATGACTGTTGTGACCTTAGAAACCCTTTTTAAATGAATAATTACAATGTCCCTTGGTGTATTTACTTACATAGTTATTTTAGTTGTGTTTTTTTTTGTTTGTTTTTTGCTTTTTTCATTTGTAATTATTTCAATAGAAAACCCTTTGAATTATGATAAAGAGTTAAGAAATTGCAGAATTACTCAAAAGAGAATCATTATCATGCATCTAAGAATGTATTGCTTTTCCCAACCCTGTCCATAAACCATGATGCCTTGTGGATCTGGAAATTCACATTCCACTCTCCATAACTTATCCAACAAATTGTTTTTAGACAACAACCTTTATTCCAAAAATCCGGCATTTAGTGGTTGTAAATAATCCTGTTGTTTTTGGCCATTTGAGAATACGTTTTAGTTTGGCTGTATATACAGAAAAGTTTGAGGGCTTGAGCAAATTTTGCATGATGTATTTGGACCCCACTCATTGTTCCTCCTCTTTTGTGCACTTTCTCAGTTTCATTCATCCCAGCTGTGGTGCAGTTAGCCTGGCTTCTCTCTCTGTAAGCCGTCCCTGTGCCACGCACAGCTGCAGAGCTGCTCCTCTGGGGAGCAAGAAGAGATTGGCAGCCGCACAAATACTGTAGTGCTTTCACAATAACAGCCTGCTATCAGCACACATGATCTCTGTTCTTGTCTTAATGGGGCCCGAGCCAGTGAGAAACTAATGGAGGTGTTATAGTGTGTTGGTGTTTGTGTTGTGTTGCCCCCTTCCCTCTCTTCCCCACACGCTCCTCCCCCACCTCTACACAGATCTCTTTCTCTCATCCTCCAGACAAATCCTCCCCAGGGATCAGATTATTCTGCACGCTCACAAGAGGGAGAGGGAGAAAGAAAGAGGGACAGAGAGAGGGGGAGGGGGGGGTGGGCTAGAGCTTGATGATGTGATTATGTAAGTGCCAACCCTCTATGGAGATGAGGAAGTGTGCAACTGAATGAATAAGAGAAATATGTTTGAGGGGGGGAGTAGTCACACACAGGGTCCAAAATTAACACCCGCCAAGCGCCAAATGCTGGTAGATTTTCCGTTTGGTGAGTAAATCTCGGAAGGCGATCCGCCACACTGGCGGGTAAATGTTTGTACCAAAATAGTCATGTAATAGAATATCTGGCATGATGGCTTGGAGAAAATTACTCATGTTTGTCCCTATACACCATCTAACTCACTTTCACTGAGTGAACATTCAACAATAATAATACGAATCTTACCATTGTTATTCTGTCATGTGGAATTCAGATGTTTGATCTGTCTCCCAGAACTATTTGCTAATGTTGAGCAGTGCTCTGTGTTTAGATATTCCACACTGGTCTGTATTATGGGCACGCACACTGTAACACACCATCAAAGTCCACAAATGAGATAGAGAGTGAGTGGGAAGTTGCATCTCTCTCTCTCTCTCTCTCTCTCTCTCTCTCTCTCTCTCTCTCTCAACCCAAATGACGGAAATCCGTTGTAGCGACAGAGAACTTTAATCCTTGCAGATGTTTTGTTTTTGTTGGCAAACTTCCCTGATTCACCTGTAAGATAAACAAAACTGTCTTGCATATTGAGTTATTTTTGTAAGAATGGCAGAATATAATTGTGGATGGTATTATGATTTTTTTTTTTATACCAAAAACAAAATCTCTCAATGTACCACATTGATGAATGTAGACTAACCTGCTATGATAATGCATGTTTATTTGGTTATTTTATGGAAAATTTGCTCTGGCCTCTTCAAGGCCAGGCAATTTATTATTTTGGCTGATAAAGAATATGCTTGGCTGGTGGATTTTGTTATCTATAAGTCCCCTTGGCAGGTGAGTCAAGAAGTTCGGACACTGGTGACACACCATCTGGGTATTAATTTTCGAGATACTATTTAGGAAATCACACAGAGAAACATCCGCAATACATTTCTGTCCCTGACACCCAAGAACACCACTTTAACAGCAGATGTAATCCTGCACATTACATAAGTGATACAGCATATCTCTTCTTCACGAATGTCTGGTCTAGTGAGGGGATGGTCTCGATTACACCACCCCACCAACACTCTGCAGGACGGCGAAGAGGCTCCATGCTCTTTGGCACATATCAAAACCACACACTAGGCCATTGTGGGCCTGGACCAGCAATTATGGTTGTGTTTTCCCTCTTCTCTTCAGAAGCCACTTCCATTTTGACACTGGCAGCAAAGTCACTGACATTCTGGCATCTGCCTGCAGGGCAGACTTGAGAAAACCGTTCCCTCAGAAAAGAACAGAGAACCATTTACAAGTGGGCTAATAAAATTTCCCAGATCTAAGTAGCGAGTGCAGTTGACATTCGGAAGCTGTCATTTGACTACACACCAAGAGTCCGCTTTATTGGTGCGCTGTAGCTCCTGGTTGGTGACCCCCTCCGCCCCCTACCCAATGTACTAATGAATTTAATGAATGTGATGAACATGTACAGATTGTGGTTTTTACTAGCACCACACATACAGCAGATCATGATCAGATCACATTACAGTGCAGTGCTTCCCCCTCCTCCAGTGGCTGTTAGTGTAATTGTTAGCATTCCAGGCCATCCAGATCAGTTCTAGTTTTGGGGTACAGTATAGGGTCTGTGGAGGGAATGCCACAGTTTTTATCGCAGATCTCAACAAAACACTTTTTTGGCTTTGTGTGCAGGGCCATTGCCTACCTAGCAATGCCTGCAGAACCCTCACACAAGAGCTGTTCCACCATATGCTCCTATATTTAAGACCATTAGATTGTAGTGTTACAGTGAGTCACCATTTCCAATTGTCTTGCTTCCCTTTCTTTCCACTTTCCACTACTGAGTGACCAACTGCATGTTCCCATTCTGCAGATGAAAATGGTCTTCAGTGATTACTTTATGATGATTCTGATTGAACCAAATGAAGCCAGCTGGCATTTGTGCGTACCTTGAACACAGCAGTAAATATTTAGGTCAGCTCAGGCTATAACTGTCATCTTGGGTAAAAATGTGTCTTTGTGTGGTTAAATGTAGCCTGTATGAGATTTGATTAGGTTGTTTTTAATAATAATAATGATAATAAAAAAAACAGCACCAAGCCTTGTCTGTCACTCAGAAGATCAGTTTGTCTTTTGGATACTGATGTCTTCTCATCTTAGATTAATTGAAACTCTTAGACTGAAGTATCAGTTTCACTTGATAGATAGGATTGAATTGATCTTTTTTTTTGTCTGGTTTGATTTAATTGATTTGTGTTTCATTTCATGGTTGCTCCAGCTTTCACTTTCACTATGCTTTTAGAAATAAGAAGTTTGAACTAGTATTTCAGGCAAATTATAACAATCAGACTGTCAAACTTCACACATGGTCCTTATCTTCCATCAGCCCATCTTTGGGAAGGACTCCTCCCTCCTGCATTATCAGATTTGGCTCAGCTTTCATCAGTCAGTGTGTACTTGTCTGCATCAGCCTCAGCTGTCTTTTAGCTTAATGAACGATAAATATGCATTCATATGTTTGCATGCCTCCATTTAGCATGTTAACATACATGTCAATGAATGGGTTTTAACTAGCTGATGTTTAGCGTGCTAACATTATTAGCTGTCATCATGTTATGAAAGCATACAAAGGGCTAATAGGTTTTGAATGTACCCTGACATGAAAAATGTTTTTGTCCATTGCTGGAAAAAGTTGAATGAAAAGTGAAATGGGTTCATCCTCTGGCGTTCATGAATATCTCATTTAAATGTCATTGCAATTCACTGTGGACTGTGGAGCGTCATCCACAACGCTAGTGTGGTTAAAAACCTGATGCAACACACCAATAATTGAAGGGAAATTCTGTTCTTCAGTTATTATTTCTACTCAGTGATTTGCATTCATCAGCTGTTACATGAGATAAGAGATACTCATGTAAGAGCAATTACAGCAAACCATGTCATAACTCATATATATGAGAAACTTGCGTATCTGCACGAGTCCTATAATAATTAACTTCTGCCTTATTGTACATCATCTTTAGACGTTTACCACACTTTTCTCTAATCTGTTATAATTGTGTGCTTTTTTTTTGTTTCAGAGGACAAGAGCAGCATATCCGCTATGAGCACATCTATCTACCAGACCCTAGCAGCCAATCAGAGGTGGAGTATGAGATGAAACGGCCTCGTTTAGAGATGGGACCAGAATCTCTGATGAGGCCCTCATCCCACCGGCCACAGTTGCCTATGGGAGGAGCTGAGGATATGGCAAAGGTCAGTAGTTGCTCTAAAAGTAAAGTACAGTTCATGATTTTGACAGTTTGGAATATATTGCAGCAAGATGATGAACAAACAAATAACAAATAGTCAGTACTTGAGTGGGCTACTAATAACTGCCTGTCAAGCAACAGCTGTATAATTTGAATTCATACTAAGTGTGAGTGAGAACTGGATTTATCACAGTGTTTTTGAATGAATGTAAATGATGATTCATAATTTGCATATAGTGACCACTTTTTCCTCCACAGTTATTATGACTTAATTCTTGAAGTGTGTGTGTGTGTGTATTGTGTTATTTTTTTTTATATAAATTGATCTTGCCGATCTCCTTCACAACCACAAATGATATTATTAGACACACCACACCAGGAATCATGAGGGAGATTCTGCATTGTAGCTAAGCATTGTAGCTAAGCTGTGAGCAGGAGTAGGAAGACTAAGGGAGTTGTGAAACAGCAATTAATAAATAATAGAGCTGACCTAGATTTCAAAAGACTGAGGACGAAACTGTGTGAACTGCAGATCAAAAACGACTTGCTTGCAGTGTAGAGCTGCTGATGGGGAGATGTTCCTGACATTACACAGAGTGTTTCAAACTGCCAGGGGAGGCAGACAGCCAAGGAATGGTAAATAGATACACCAATAACAGAAGGTACAGGAAAAAAAAACACACACAAAAAAAAAAAACATTGACTCTTAAGCTTGCAGGGAAATATTCAGGAATGTCAGTAATTCCCCTCAGAGCAGTGAGAGCTGTAAACCCATTATATAAGTCATGTCAGATGCAATCACTGCATGGAACAAGTGCACCAAATGATAGTGGAATAGAGGGGGAGATACGACTGGAAATAAGGCAAAGGGCAAGTGTAGAGAGGCACAGATAAAGGGGAAAAGGGAAAGGGAGGAGTAAAAGACAAAGACCAACAGGAAAAGAGGGAGTAGACCAGTAGTGTCAGACAAAGCTGACGTTTGTATCATGACTCACTATGAATCAGTGTAGCACAAAAGCCACATTTTGTTAGTGTACACCACTGTTTAGTCATTCTGATTTGGTGGTTTTGAAAAAGGTTTGACACAAACAAACATAACATAGTTTGTCCACCAGTGAGAAGTGACACTGAGGTTTAAAAAAAAATGCCCTACTCAGTACGTATCTTGTACATCATTTTTTCATTAACCTAATTTAAAGGATCCTTATCAAAAATGTTGATTCATGTCATATTTTTTATGAGTAAAATGATTTTTAAGATATATTGTCATCAAATATTGTCATGATATTGACCCTCAGCAGTTTAGTATTGGGTGAGGGGAGGTCAAACCCTGGTGGGAGACTTGATGAGACCCAGTTTCGGTCTCCAGGTGTCTCTAGGAATGAACATAACAATACTGGTGTTGAAACATTGTCTAACTGACTTGAAGCCAGATAAATAAAGGTATAAAGAGAGCGATGAGGGATGTAGTAAAGTATGCTTCTGTGAGAAATTGAGAGAAAGCCAGCATGCAAATAGAAAGAAGGTGAGTAGTCAAACTGAAACTTGAGCGTGGTGATTGATTCTTGACCATGAGAACTCATATCTGTGATAAAATATTCTACACTCAAGGCACTTACTAGCCTTTTCCGGATTGAATACAGCAGCCTTCTTCACTATGAAAATGTAAGTGTACTGAACTACACTGCGGACTGACACATCTGCTAATATTGAAGCACAGAGATTACCCTGTGACAGCTGCCTCGCATGAATGGGTTCTATTTTATTAATATTTTGACTAGTGTAGATTGAGTGCCACTAACATGCCCTCCTCCCTCCGGCCTTTTGCCCTGTCAGTTGGTGTGTAGAGCAAACAAATTTTATGTTCGATATATTTCTAGTCATAATACCACCAGTTCTGTATCCGATGACCTTGTTTGCGCAAGATGTTCGATGATCAGAGACAACACATGCCAGTTAGTCAACACACACTGACTTGAACAAGATTGTCTACATCCTGTATGACTACATTATAAATTACTCAAAGAACTCCAGTACAAATTCAAGAGGTTGTGATATGTAGCACAATAAGCCAGTGAAGCTCTGTAAACAGAATCGCGTACAAGGATATTCTCTCCTGAGAAGTACAGTCTTATTGCTGGTATTACTCTTTGGAGCCGTTTCTGAACAAACTGCGATAATCACACTCTTCGAGGGCGAGGGAACATGTCACCCAGTGCAACGGTGTGACTCATTGATGTGTTTTTAATAGTTTTTGAACAACAACAGAGGTCTGCAACGCAGAGGAGTACAATATACCCCACACACACACACAATACTTGTAAGCAGGATGAGTACATTGTTGGTTTGGCTCTGCACATGATATTTGTTTACAAAAAGAAAGATATAGAAAATTGCCAGACTCATCCTTTGAGGATTCTATAGTATTATAGTTTTTGAGTCTGTTTGTCAGCATACAGCATAGAACAGCACTGACATGTCATATGCCACCAAAACAACTCTCAAATCCTGTTTGTATCATGGTGTTTTATTACTTTACTACCACCTTCCTCATTGCAAATATAAATAAACTATAATATGAAAAAAAGAAGAAGAAGAAGAAGAAGAAAGAAAATAACCGATAGTTTGCAGCCCGACATTAAAGCTGACACCCACAAAGCAGCCGCAGTCCACATTTAGAAACTTTCCAAGTCATTGACTGCTTTGACTGACAAACATCGTGTTCGTCAGTCTTTGCTTCTAGGAAAACATGAAAAATAAGGTAGCAGCAGCAACAGTACGCAAGCATAGTTGACATTTTCAGTTCACTGCAAGGCCGCCCACGCAACTTACACCAGTAAACTACAGCTGGAAGGTTTTCGTTTTCCTATAGCTTCAAATCTTAACCTTGATTAGACCTTTTTTTTCTATAGTTTATATTATTTCCTTTCTATTGTGAGATTTAGCTTTGAAAACAAAGGACAGCTTTACCTCAGTCACCTCCTATCAGTAGCTCTGTGCACCTGCTGTTGAGTACTCTGCATCAGAGTGGGCTTGATGTCCAAACCAGAGGGACTAGTGTGAACTTAGGTGCCAAATCTAGGAAGGAAACAGGATGTCTACTGCTTTATTTGACTGTTATATGCAATGAATGCTTAAGACTATATGAGTCAGTCACACGGGCTGGTGCTTACTAAACAGAACACACTCACACAGACACGCTACAACACCCAGAGGTAATAAAAAAAAAGAGAAAAAAAAAAAAAAAAGAAAAACCTGATGCATGCACAGCCCGAGACATCATGTTGTGGAATGTTCTAAATGTGACTGGGGTTGTCGAGGGCATATAAGCTGTAAGCTGCGCTGGGCTCAGGGCTTAGCTATTGGCCTGTGACCTTTTCATACTATGTCACAGGTGTAGTAGCTGTTGATGTGCTGCTGTACTGTTGACAACAACAGAGGACAGTATAGGGCACAATGCTGGAGGGAAAACCTCTGAATGTCCTTTTCAACGTCATACATTTGTCATACCATCAAATCCTTCCTGGTTAACAGTGTCTCTAAACATCTTGCACACACTTTACTGCCATTGAGTTAGCAACAGAAATCAGAAATAAATGCAAAGAAAGAAGAATGTAATGAGTTAAAGTTTCATATAAAAAACACTGTACTAATGTGATGCCGCCCCCCATCAAGCCACGCAATGATAATTTTTTTTTTCTTTTTTGTAGATTATGTTCAGAATATCTGACAATCTTGTGATTGTGATGACCATACACACACACATACACACACATTGTGTAATCATGCAGGCTTTTACATCAGCTGTTGAACCGTAACACAGGAGGTCAGGAGGATAGTGGTATTATTAGCAGTGAAGGATGTTGTTTAATACAAAATCAGTCCATTCCAGGAGCTAGCTATATATATATACATACATACATACATGAGTTTTGTTTTTATGTATGGTACATTTTTGTGACTAACTGGCCTTGGAAACCTTGGGCTTCTTCATCTAGGACAGCCCCTCAACATCCTCTGGCTCTGACATTTCAATCACAGCAGGTCTACGGGGCTATAATGCAGCCTGCCTAGTCCAGATTAGCCCATTTACATAACCTTCATTTCAGATGTTTAAAAATAACGCAGAACAAAACCCAAGCTGAATAACACACACTAATTTCTGGAGGTTAGAAATGGCAAAAGCTTGCATATAAGCAGAAAGTAAGAACGCAAATATTTCTGGTCATTTCTGGTTGTTACATAAACAGGTGCATGCAACAGCACTTCCATTTCCACACTCGCTTTTCATGTGAACAGATTACTGAGAATTGGCTTTAAGCATTTTTGTGGGTGTAGGGCTTTTCGAGGGCAGTACATTCAAAGGCAAATGTGGTACATAACACAAAACTACTCATCCAACTGTCAGGGAGACGTCAGGTGGCTTGACAATCCTAAAGTTAAAACCATATTCATGTGTTCGGAGTATCTCAAATCAGTTCTGAAAGGGGAAAAAATGTACCTCACTGTTGCCTGAATGGAGGATAAGAGCAGATGATAATGCAGGACAGCCCCTCCTTTCCACTGTGAGGCTGCAAGTCCCCTGTCAGCGCCACTAGGTCTGGCAGTTTGTACAGCCAGAGGTGGTCCAGCATGTTACTTAAAGAGGGGTTCCTATTTTGTTCGACATTGAGTGTTTACACAAAGAGGTTTCACTGACACAGGAGTACCGTGAAGTCAGTGATTTGATGAATCCCTTCCCTGCACTCTCTCATCCACTGATGAGCCGCACTGTGTATTGTTTGACTGACAGACGCACACCATTTCCATTTCTCTGCCAGGAGAAAAAATGGTTAATAATTACCTCCTGAATTTGATCTTCACACATGTTGCACTACCCTTCAGACTTCCTCCCCTCACATCCTGACAACAGAGCATGTCACATTGGAAACAAAGTCTCTTAAGTAGAGCCAGCTGCCAGTGCTTTTGCGTATAATCCTGGCTAGGGAGGCTGTGACCTCATATTCATTAGTGTGGTCTAGTGACACCGAGACACTACACTGACTTTCATTACCCAGAGGACTTAATTACTGGCCTGTGTTACCTTCTTAAAGGATACACAGACTGTGTTTGGATGATTTCTTGTAGACATGTGACATACAGACCCTGCAATCAGAGGGAGACAGGTATGTTTTCAACAAGAGAGAGAAGAGATGGAAATGTGCATTAGATGGGGTGCAAGTTCATTCTTCTAAGATGGTCAAGCCATATCAAGAGGATACCCAAACATGTCTTATTAATCAGTTTTATCTAAACATTGTATAGACTCACCTTACCATAATAAGACCCTCTTTGACCTCCCAGATTCCTCAACTGTAACATAGGATCATCATATCATATACGGTACATCCTTCATGTTTATGGTTGCTTAAAGTGTAACTAACCATGTCACTTCTCTCTCTCTCTTCTTTTTTTATTTTTTTTTTTATTTTTTAGGAGCGTGGAAGTTCCATGGGGAAGCTAGAGCCAATCTCCCCAGTGAGCCCGGTCCACATGGACCCTGACTTGGATCTGGTGCCGGCTCGCTTCTCCAAGGAGGAGCTGATCCAGAACATGGACCGCGTGGACAGGGAGATCACTATGGTGGAGCAGCAGATCTGCAAGCTTCGCAAGAAACAGGTCTGCACAATTATGGATCCGGTCTTAACTTTGTGATTAGATTGACTTGCTTTCTTTTTAGAGATTGCTGATGCTATCTCAAGTTTTCCTGCTTATCTGTTTGATTTAAGACGGATATATTCTTCTCTGTAGAAGAGTTCTGGCAGTTCTGCTCTAGATGCCTCTGGTGTTGGAATTGATTTATATTTCTGTCTAACACAGTATCTACGCAGACTGTGTAGCAAAATCAGTATGTGAGTAGTGTCTTCAGTCCTCATTCACTGGATGTGTTCAGGTACAAATAATGAGTCTAGTTCATATGTGTTCTGGCAGAAGCAAAAGAAAATGGACTGAATTGTAAAAATATGCTTCTGGTCATGGTTACATGCATATAATGGGAGTGAAACCTGATGAGAACGTGGCAGTCCCTCACAAGGAGGAGATTTTCAGTGGATGAGTGCCTCCTAGATTGCTAAATATAAATTTTGTGATCTGGCAAGGAAAGTCCTGCTTCATATGTAGTTCAATATGACCCACCTTTTTTAGAAATGATTGCACTGGTTCTTCAGGGTAAAAGTTTTTTTTTTTCCATGATGCTCTTTTGTGCACAACCTGTAAGTAGAAATGATGTGTGACAGTGAAGAATGTTCAGCAAAGATGTCATTCATGTGCATTCTGCACATAATTCATAAGGTACCTAGTTTTTAAGTCTTTATTCGTCATGCTTGTAGATGTTCCAGGCTTTGCCAGTGCTGGCAGCTTTGTTGAATTTGCTTAGTGGCAGTGTTTAGCTTGTTTAAAATGTTCATGTGTGGTTTTCCAATGTGACTTTTCCTGCCAAGCTTCAGTTGGCTTCAGTGCAATTAAGTCTTAAACAGACTTTTCTGTGTTGTAATCGGTGCATTCAATCACTGTAGCTGGTTCTTGCTCACTGTACCACGATTCTGTCCACGCACTCCCCCAGGCAGCTGCATTCTCTCTTCTCTTCAGCTTTTTATTTTGGAGAAAAGTAGGTTAAAAATATATAAGGCTATAAATAACAGTTTCCCTAGGGGGAGGAGGAGGATTATGGTGGAGGTTTTGTGACTGCTAAACCACTCATATCCCTGCCACACTGTCTCCCTTTTGGCTGTCTGCCATGTTTAGTAGAGAAACAGTATGGTCAGACTCGCTCTTTTCCACCCCAGTAACTCCTCCACCATGCGTGCCATTATATTAACATACTGTTCATTATACTCATTTAAAAAAATGATCCTTAAAACGTAGCATTGGGTTAATTTATTGATGACAGCTACATGTGTTGTTCTAGGAAAAATTAGCGGTGAATGTTAAAGCTAATGACATGACTTTTGACTGCCAAATTATAGTATCGACATCTCTCCACTCTCCACTGTAGCAGCTGGAGCTAATGCCGGTTTTATGAAATGATATGACAAGCGACTTCACGACTCAGAGTCTCTCAATAAAGCGTTTCGGGTTATAAGAGGAACCTCCAGAATTCTAACTGCTGAAAATGAAATGAAAATGTGAAGCAATAAGCCGGATTGTTCAGGACTCGCCTATCATCTGGTCTTTTTGAATTGGGTGGGTATTTTTCCTCTCAATAAC
This sequence comes from Euthynnus affinis, assembly GCA_029490765.1. Lineage (NCBI taxonomy): Eukaryota > Metazoa > Chordata > Actinopteri > Scombriformes > Scombridae > Euthynnus > Euthynnus affinis. The sequence goes on from CM055842.1 coordinate 27,255,624, forward strand.
CACCTTAAGTGTTTACTGCAGACAACATTTCATCAGATGAAATCGATGGTTGGCAGATGAAGAAGCCTCCTAGCCAAATGCTCTTTGCTAATAATACAGATTTGGTGTTTTATGAATCGGAGTATTTTACAAAATTGCATCAGGAACTCAAATGGAAGTGACTATCAGATTACAGCCTTGGGTTGCAGCTTGTGAATGATTGAAAGGCTTAGCTCTGCTGCTTACAAGCATAAATCAAGAGCCCACCTTTCACCCCCCCTCCTCCTCAATATACACACCGTGTTTTTATGAATGTTTTTTTTTTTTTTTTTTTTTTTTTTTACAGTCCGGCCCTCTTCAAGCATTAAAACATCTGGACTAATTAAGTGGCATGGTAAAACTTTATTTAAAGAGTTCTGGCAGAGTCAGTGGACGGGTGGGGATTAGGGCTTAGGTTACCGCCAGCCTGTGTCATGTCAGCCAAGCTCAGGATGGCTGGTTTATTTTATTTTACTCGCTGGTGGGTTTGGAGAGGGAAGGGAGGTCTCTCTGGGAATGTCTGTGTTTCCCTCACCAGATGCTTATCCAGGCCTATCATGGCACATGATGATCCATCTTGCTCCACTCTCATGTGGATCCTCTGGAGGCCGCCTTTCCCCCCTTCTGAAGCCCCTGACAGGAGATGAGAAGGAGGAGTGGGGTGGGGGGGAGTAGGGGGCAGACTTAACAGTAGATCAGCTACACGCACGCCACTGAATGACACTCGCAGATAGCTAGTTGCTGCTGGATACAATGTGCTGCTCTATCCAAATAGTTTTCAGGCAAATGATGATGTTTTATTTTTATTTTCTCAGTATCACAAGGTTTTTTTTCATGCTCACTTAAGCAGACTATTATTTTTGCTGATAGTTTTACGATCATTGTCAAAGTCATAGTTATAGTGATTTAAATGCATTGGAAACATATGATGTAGAGTATCTTTATACATCTATTCATTGTGAGTTTTGAATGAGGGTGTGAAATGTATATTTTTGTGATATCATGAAATTAAAATGTAGATAGGGGTCAGTCTTGGTGCTTTTGAGACTTTTTAGAAAACAAAGTTAATTGTACATCTGTATGTAGAGACAGGCTGCTGAATGATGTAGGGCTGTAGTCTGCTGGTCGACTAGTCGATTAGTTGGTCAATGTGCTCTCATCCGACTAAATTCTCATTGGTCGAATAATCTACGTGTTGCTTTCACGAGGATAAAAGTTCTACATTAGTAGCTTTCTGGGATTAATCCATTATTTCCTGCGGCGGGAGGGACAGGCTAACAAATTACCTGTGAAAACGGTATTCAAAATATATAATGTATTCAAAACACCCCCGTTGTTATCACAAGTTTGAACTCACTCAAACTCATGGAGACTTCTGGGTCTAACTGTACTCAATGATTACTGAGCGTTTACTAAACGTACTGTACGTTTACTGAATCAGTGTTTCTCCTACAATCATATCAACGAGAACTCCCGCCAGGCCAAAAAAAAAAAATTAATGCCAGAATTAACACCAAATATCCACTCATTCGGAAATATTTAGCGTTTGAGAGTCTGTCAAGCGCTGTTCAGGATGTGAGTGAACCACTGTGTTGTTGCCTGGGAAACGAGCGTAACTCTGTTAAGTTATATGGCATTGCGTAGTATGTAGGGCTGTAGTCTGTTGGTCGACTAGTCGATTAATTGGTCGATACTCTCTCATCCGACTAAATTGTCACTGGTCGGCTAATCTCCGTGTATCTCTATCTCTACTTTCATAAGGAGAAAAGTGCTACATCAGCAGCTTTCTGGGATTAATCCATTATTTTCCTGCAGCGGGGGGACAGACCAACAAACTACCTTTTGAAAACGGGGGTGTATTCAAAACACCCCCGCTGTTTACACAACTTTGGACTCTTCCAAACTCCGGCGGTCTAACTCCGTTACTGAGCGTTTATTAAATGTACTGAACTTTTCAGTGTTTCTCCTACGATTATATCAACAAAAAGTATTTTTTAATACTAGAATAAATGCCAAATATCCACTCATTCAGAAATATTTAGCGTTTGGGAGTCTGTGCAGCGCGTGAGTCAACCGCTGTGTTGTTGCCTGGGAAACGAGCAACTGTGTTACACGTCATTGCGTAGTATGTTTATATAGCGAGTCGGACGCAGAGAAAGTGACGGTGGATAAGAGTGGAGCAGAGGAAAAGGTTAGCGGTAAGTTGTCAGTCTGGCAGTAAATGTACAGCACAGACTACAGTGTGTCAGTTAAATGATGAAAAGTCACGTCTGTTGTTTCTCCAAGTGCTGGAAAAGTGAAGGGAGTTAGCTCCAAAGTTAGCAACAGTGGGTTAGCCTAGCCTGAAGACGCTAAACAGAGAAATACAGAAATACAGAATTCACTGCCCCCCCCCCCCCTCCCCGCGACTAATCGATTAGTCGCAGATTATTTACAATTTTAGTCGACCAAGATTTTCTTTGGTTGACTACAGCCCTAGTAGTATGTTTGCGTAGCAAGTTGAACACAGCGAAAGTGACGGTGGATATGAGTGGAGCAGAGGAAAAGATTAGTGGTAAGTTGTCAGTCTGGCAGTAAATGTACAGCACAGACTACAGTGTGTCAGTTAATAAATGCTAAAAAGTCACATCTGTTGTTTCCCCAAGTGCTGGAAGAGTGAAGGGAATTAGCTCCAAAGTTAGCAACAATGGGTTAGCCTAACCTGAAGCAGAACAGAGAAATGTGGAGCTACTGAGTTCATTGTGCACTCTGTCCTGGTTTTCTTTGGTTGACTACAGCCCTAGACTGATGTTGTCAAGCTTTTGTTCAAATGTTTGCCTGTTTGTCTAAAGACAGGAAAATAAACACAAAGGTGCCTCCAATAAAACCTTTTTAACCGGAATGATAGGGAAGTGCTACAGTTTTAAAGTTTCCCAGGTTCTTTTCATGTGTCTCACATCCAGATGAAACCCTGATTTAACATTAATGTTTTTGTTTTCTGTGCCAGATGAAAACACTCAGAGGATTTATGAAGACTAAAGTTAACTGGATAAAACACACATGCACTGAAGAAACCACTGCTGTAACAGAAAATCTGCATATCCCCAACCTTAGTTTGGAGGCATGGCTTCCTTATTTTAACTTAAGAGCTTTCTCTAACAGTGTGCAAATTTAACAAATAGCCAGATGTTGTGGGGAATACCAACTCACCAACCAACTGACTTCTTGAGGCAACTTTGTGTCAGTTTTAGTCAGAATTTGGTTGGTATTTTTTTTACATATGAAGACACATCTGTCTCTGTGTGATTATCTCTCCTTTCATCCAGCGGTTCTGCGGTTACTTTCCTCGTGTGAAGTCTGTTGTCATGCACATATGCAAATGGTTACCAGTATATGAAGCAATTCCCCATTCAAAATCTACCTGGGCAAACCAGGTTTCTCTAATCCCTCAATCCGATTATAATAATCAGGTTTCTTGTTTACATGACAGTTAAAACATCTTATTATTTTTGGAAAGCTGTTTACTGTTAAGTGGATGTAAACGCTCTGATTGAGTTGCGTTGCTGAACTATGAGCAAGACAGAAACTTTGCTTATATGACAAATATTACCACCCGATGCTATCTTTATGAGTATGTGTTAAAACAGTTGCTTTCTGTGTCACACTCGAAAATTCAATATATTAATATTTTACAGGTAATAATTTCGGTCTCATTATCGGCTGCCATCATCACAGGGGAAAGGAGGTTGCTACTTCAACATTCTGTGTGTTGATTTACTTAAGTGTGGGAGGATTAATGATCCTGACTGTTCAATCTGTGTCCCAAAACTCCATTTACACAAAGGTGTAAATGGACCAGAATGCGTGATTGGATAGCAGTCTGTCTCTAATGCTTCTTTGTTGCGTTTATACTTGTTTTTTTCAATTTCAGATAGTGATCCAAAATGTCAAAGATGCATGAAGTGTCTAAATCTAAATGAGTAATAAGAGCCAAATCAAGCTTTTTTTTTCTGTATCATATTCGGCTTTTTTCTGATGACAAGAACAGGCTTATCCTCTGCTTCTCTTCTGTATCCCTTCTAGGGAAGATTGAGGGACAGGGAAGCATTTATAGAACTCCAAATGATTGGCAGTGAAAAATACAGGTTGATGGTTGAGGCCCATCAACCTGTATTTTTCACTGCCCTGCCAGATTCTCTCTTTTAATTCCTCACATATTTCTCTGCCACCCCTGAAACCTCTCTGTCTCTGTGTTTTCTTTGCCGGTCACAGTAGACAGTACTTCCTAAAATTCTCTGTGTTTCAGAGTGCAGCCTCCAATGAATGGTTGGATTCATGCCAAAGTGACAAGCAAGTTACAGGAATGCTGTTTTCCAGTATTTGTCTAGTGTTCATTTCCCAGGTTTCTCTCTCTCTCTCTGTTTCTCTGTCTTTCTTTATCTCTCTCTCTCTCTTTCTTTCTTTCTCTCTCTCTTTATTTCTCTCTCTCTCTCACTTGATGTTCTAGCCACACAGCGGGCAATGGCTTTGTTTACAGCCTGTTGTGGTAACTCTTTGATTAACTAGACCCTGGGGAGTTAATAGCTATTACAGCTAATAGGACAGTTAGTCTCATCCCTGCTGGAGAGCTGGGGGAGGGACAGTTGATCTAACACACACTCACTAACCTCGCAACAGGAACTGGTGAGACACCAGTCTTCCTGGAACATTAGGGCCTTTTTGAATTTGTTAAGTGTTAACCGACATCTTTCTGTATGTTACAGCAACAGCTGGAGGAGGAGGCTGCAAAGCCCCATGAGCCAGAGCGGCCCATTTCACCGCCACCCAGTGAGGCCAAGCATCGCAGCCTGGTGCAGATCATCTATGATGAGAACAGGGTCAGTAGGATACACACACACACACACACACACACACACATACCAGATGCTCAATCTGTGTCCCACCACTCAAGCCCAGACTTTGTGTTTGAATTTGGTTTCACCTGATAACGTATGTACACTACATATGGACATTACAAGAGTTTAAGAGTGGGCATATGTAAATGTGTGCATATAATACACACACACACACACACACACACACACACACACACACACACACACACACACACACACACATATATATATATATATATATATATATATATATATATATATATATATATATATATATATATATATATATATAAATATAAATATAAACCACATTAGCAAGCAGGAGCACCTTTGAACACAAAAGCAGAGCCCTATGATGCATACTCCTTTCATTATGTTTGTCCTTTAAGTTAATAGAAAACACAGACAAAATGTGGATTACTCATGTAGTGTGTTTATCATTGAGTGGAATAATGGGACTGAAAAGACTGATGTCTGTCTGTGTGTCTGTAGAAGACCTTTTTTTTTTCTCTGAGAACTGTCATTTTCATTTACCGGGTTTGATGTAATCCCTCAAGAACTGTTGTCAACAAAAGCAGTGAGTGTCACAAAGTATTTATCTCCTACCTGAGCCTCCCACTCTCACTGTCAGGCATGGCAAGATGCTTGCCTAACAGAATAAGCTACTAAAGGTCAACATATCAGGCTTGATGAATCACACATGTACACACACACACACACACACACAAATAGAAAGGTGGTATAAACACAGATCTTTGTCTTTAATCACCTTTGCAAGAATAGCAACTTAATCTTTCTTTCATCAGTAGAAAAACAGAACAGCTGGGAGGTCATATAAAGTGTTTAGTTAGTCACAGCAATCACTGTGTGCATCAGTGCTCTGTGCAGAAGATTACCTTTATAATGGAGTTATTCTCAGTGCTCTCAGTCCACCTAGTGGTGAAATGTACCAGTCTCCTTTTTAACTGTTATAGGTCTTTTTAAAGCAGGAAAATCCTCTCACACTGTATCACACCCCAAATTCCACCTCTTTGAACAAGTCCCCTATGGGAAACGAGGAGTAATGTTAAAACTTCACACTTCTCTTGGATATTTTTGAACAGCATCTCTCACACATTCAAGGCAAATCATTTTTATAGAATGGCAAAGCAGTGTAGTGTGTAGAAACCACAAGCTGTAAATGGAAAACCAAGTAGAAAAGCCTGCATTCAGCCTGCTTAAACTGTCATTGAGCAAGACACTAAATACTTAACAGTTCTAGGGATTGTGAAACTTCACTCCAACCTGCGCAGATTTCCCCAGATAACCACCAAAATGCTCTGAGAAGCAGTTTTTAAAGTCACACCACAGTACAGGGAGTGCCTTTCATGACTTTTGTCCTCAGTCATCACGCACAGCTAAGTCACAGCACTTCTAAGTGTATGCAACGGCAGGGCATAGCTGATTGCTCAAGACTCCTCTGAAAGGCTGGAAGTTTAAGAATGACTCATGGCTTACTCCACAATGTAGCCTGACCTCTGTAACACTTTCCACTTCCCTCTGATTTGCAGGATGTACTCTGGCCTACTGCCTTCCCGCCAATCTCGCTATCTCGCTCTCTCTTTAGATTTCACCAGCACCTTCAGCTATTTTCTAGTTACACTCTCACTAATCCCTGTGCTACAGTGACACCATAGCATTCATTCATCAACTTGTATTCATATTAATTCTTTTAGTGGCTATTCCATATTATTTATAGCTATTTATGTTTTAACTATTTACTATTACATTAGCCTCATAACGTTTTTTCTTTGTCTCAAATCTGGATAAAATCCAGATCAGATTTATTACACGTAGGAACAGTGTCGCTGTTAGCCAGATAGCAAATCTCATCACAGTTCATCTCAGTTCAAGGCAGTCCCAGCCAAGAGAGTGGTTGTAATGCATCTGAAGCTGTTTGGTACTTAAGAATGCTTAAGGGGTTACCAAACTACAATAACATTACAGCTAGCTAGCTAACAACTATCTGTAAATCTAAACAAGCACACAGAGACATAAGTGCTCATTTTCACAGACTCTTCGCATGCTTGCTTGGTGCATTTTTATGGTGTTTATATTTTCATGTTTTTTTATGCTGCCTAGCTGCAAAAAGAATCTCCTCATGCTCCAGTTAAGAGCTGAACTGAGCTGAACTCACTCATGCTGCTCTCTTGACCGCATAGTTATCATTCAGTAGTTGTAATGATCAGGGATCTAATAAAAGCTATAACAGCCAGTTACCTTGTCTGTATGACTGTATGTGTTGATATCACTGGAGCTGTTTTATTTGTGTGGCTTCATATATGAAAGGAAAAGCTTCTTTCAGTGTCGTGATCATAGGGGACACACCTTTTAAAACAGCTATTTCCACTAACCGCTTGCTGACGGTATTTACACTTGAGAGGAGAACAGTAATGCATACGTAATGTCTGCGTCTTGGAGTGAAGGATAAATATTAACATTTGGCTAGAATGCATCTGAAGTCCGATTCCAATTTGACTCAAATGCATCTTGGATTTATTCATGCTTCATCAGGTAGCTATCCAATAATAACATTACATTAAAGCTTAATTGTACATATCAAGCCTATGGTTTATGTGTGTGTGTTTGTTTGCATACAGTATATAATTACTCAGCGTGCCTTTCGAGCTGAGTGTCATCATCCTCCTCTGCTCAGTGTCACCCGTTTTTCAAGGGAGGGTTACAGCCACCTTTCTACAGACAGCCTATTGTCAGACTCTGAGGATGGCTCAACTCAGTCTCAATCTTCTCAAATTTACTACGTTGTCATAGTTCTGTTGAGCTATGCTAAATCCTCAGTGTCTATGTTGTTTTAAGTTGGCCTTTTAGTGCTTTCTTTTTTTTTTAAATTCTTGTTTTGCCTCTTTCTGTTTTTTCCTGTTTTCTTAACTGCATTCTCATCATGGGAGGTACCAAAGTTTTACTGTGCTATGATGTTAGTGGAAAAAGCAACCGCAATGTTATCTTAACAGGTTTGTAGCAAAATTCACCATTTTTTAAAAAAACTAATTTGACCCATCGGGGAAAATTGTGATGTTGACTGCAGCATGTACACCAGTACAGTTCCTAAGCTTCATAGCTTATAATACCACCGCCTGAGTAGCAGTCCCTGTGTTCTACCACGGGGGGGCATGATTGAAGTAACTGAGCCAGCATCTTAGCTCGGATCTTGTGATGAGTTGGTGTGTGTGTGTGTGTGTGTGTGGTGGGGGATGGATTAAGAGGGCAGTTACTAGACCTGCAGCTTTCTCTGTAATTAGCCACACTATTAGTGAAAAGGTTCTGCTCAGTACAGCTTTTTATCCCTACCTTTATTTTCATTGCTAAATTCGTCATTTGTGGTATTTATTGTGAAGCAATATTCCAAGAATTTTGAGGTCACACTTATGCGATCGTGTTTTCAAATTTGCTGGAGGAATTGCAGCCAGAAAACGGAGAGAAATTGTTGAGCCTCCTAACTCCCTGAGGACGAAAGGCTGCTTTTAATAATTGCTGCTCATTAACTGCTCCTGTAGCTAGCAAGCTCTCTGAGGCAACACTCTGCAGCCTGTTACACCTACTCACTGATGAGGAAGCAAGAGGAATGAGGAAAAAATGGGATCAATGCAAAATGACTTAAAGAAGGATAATGACATCGTGTAACTGTATTTGTATTTGAATAACTTAGATTTGCAAATACTTTACATATCAGTGCTTCCTTATGAGCACTTTTTAACTCATTTGGCTTCACTCACAAGTGACCCAGTTGGAAGCTTGTCTTGAGTCAAGTTAAGCTGTGTGCGTGAGCTCCTCTAAGGTCTTACATCCAATTCGGTTAGCGTGAGTCTTGTATAAACTCAAGAGTAGATCCCAAACACCTCCTGTGTACCTCTACAGTGAAGACAGAGTGAAACGGACAAGGAAGCTGCATGACATGGTGGGAGGTGAGGAGTAAAGGTTGGCGTGCGCGTACACTAGCAGGTTTTGTCTATGTTATCACCCTCTAAAACTTCTCCCTTGGTGTGTTCCTGTCCATCCAACCCTTCTCTCACTGCACTTCCATCTTGTCTGCGAGTATGTCTCTCCTGCCAGTCTCACTGCTTGGTCACTGAAGGAAATGAAGTGTGATGGAAAGCAACAGAGCATGTGGTGTGTCACCAAGGAGGGTCTGTTTGATCGATGAAGCGGAGAGAGTGTACAGAGTGGAATGAGGAAAAGAGTGGAGCGAACAGAGAGAGGGGTAGTCTGGGACACTGCTCACACATTTGTCTGGTAGAGCTAAATATAAATGTATGGAGGAGCAGAGCTGCAGAGAGGTCATTCAGAGACACAGATGGGAGTTTTTTCGCTGGCCATCTTCATGCCCGACACCTCCTCTGCCATGTTTTATGATCCCTGCCAGGAATTTTTGTTTTAAGAGAATGATTGTTGTAGGTAGTGAGCTGGAGGTGAGATCTTTCTCTGTCTTTTCATCACTTGTCTCTTATGAGATAAGCACCAAAGCTCTTTAGCCCCCCTCCCTTTCCCTGTTTTTTTTTTTCTCTCCCACTCACTTTCTATTCCATTCCTGCTTGCTCTCCTGCCTGCCTGCTCTTTCTCTTTACCTCTCTCTGCTCAGGGGAGGTGAGTAATCTTTTTTTTTTTTTTTTTTCTGGGAGAGGAGAGAGAGAGCTGAGGCAAGGAGCTGTGGCCCAGCTTGAGTTAAAAGCTCTAATAATAGTCAGTGCATCCATCTCTCCATACATCCAACCGACCATCCATCCAGTGAGCAGCGGTGTAGCCTTAGCGATCAAGTGAGCGTGCTCACTGCGTTGCCGTGGTGATGGTAGAGGTGCAGGCAGCCGGCTAATGTACTACTTCTGTTTGTGTTCCTCTTACCAGAAAAAGGCAGAAGAGGCTCACAGGATACTGGAGGGACTGGGACCCAGGGTAGAACTGGTGAGTGGACTCTTTGATTGAATGTCGTATTTCTGTTCTTGTTATTTCTTTCCCACTCTTTTGTTTTTGCATTATTGACGTGTGGGAACATTTTATCGAATCACATGAATGTCCCCCTGTTTTTGGGGTACAAGGCTTGGGCAGTTGTGTAAAATAATGAAGTAGAAATGCTTACTATACTCTAAGCTTCATTAAGAAATATTGTCGATAATAACAATGAATAAGATGACTCACATCTGTGTGTAATGTGAAAGGGTCACTAGTACTCAAATTCACTGAGTAGTAACCCCAACCCTCATATATACTGTATTTAACTGTCACCTATTCATCTATCCATCCAGCTCAGTCTCACACACACATGATGATGGTGGTCTGTTAAATGAATCACCTACCGATTTTTATTTAGATTTCCTGAAATCCCATATGTATTAATGGCAAGGCAATTTGTCTTCATATATTTTGCTGTTTACAATCTGCTGTAAAACTGAAAATAGGATAAATTATGATTCTTTGATCTGATTGTTCCTCCTTTTGTTCCAGCCTCTGTACAATCAGCCTTCTGATACCAAGCAGTACCATGAGAACATCAAAATGTAAGTCTGTCACTACATTCGCCTACATATTTCATCTTGTAAAAAAAAAAATATATATAAATGGGCTTTTAGATGCAACAACAAGTTTGTTATTTGTGGATACAGAAGCTTTACGATGGATGTTTGATTTTGAATTTCTTCAAGACAAAACATGATTTGTTTTGATCATTTAATCAGTTGTAAGTGAATGCCTTACCAGAGTACGCCAAACTCAAATTCAGATAACAACCGTAATTGCTGGGATCATGAGGATGTTAGAACCTATCAGAGTGTAACCGGCCAAGTTAAGGAACACAGAGAAACATAATCAAGAGTTAGGACTGTAACTAAGGTTCTATGAATTCTGGATGACTGTAGGAGGTTGATACATAATACTAACAAAGTCACGTGTGACCTGGGTGACACAAGCAACCTCTTATAGAATCTTCTCATCAAGACTCGGAGTGACAATGAACTCAGGCAATCATCCAGGATTCATGGAACCATAGTTACATTCATAACTCTTCTTCTATTTCATCCTCCTGACTGCCAGAGACAGTATGTAATACCTGGATGACCCATACCAACAAGGTCACAAGGAATCTGTACTCACTGTGCCTCAGTTGTAGACTGAAAGAGCAGACAAGACTGCAGTTGCCACAAGATGAGTGGCGGCCGCGTTAAATCTGTAGAAGCGGGCACAGGTACAGGAAGAAGCCCACCCCAAGAAATGGAGACACTTGTGGTAGAATGACATTTCACAGGGGGGACGTGGAGGCCCCTGAGCCTGTATGTTTTTGATATGGTATCCACAATCCGGATCGAGAGTCTGTTTAGACAAAGCACAATCTTTCCTGTGCCCTCCATAACAAACAAACAGCACATCAGACTGACGGAACCCAGCCCTATCCCTTGGTGTCTGAAAGGCAGGCTGTGAAGGGGCTTGTCCTGCTGAAAAGAGGAGTGCTGGCTGCAGGGTGAAGAGTGCTGGCATGTCTTGGTTTAGACAAAGGTGCCCGGCATAAGTCAGTAAACTGTTGCCTGACTTTGTTGACTTATGCACTACACTCCAAGGCTTGTTGGGCTGCAGCCCCAAATATCTGGCCTGGAATGAAAGACAGCATGCACAGTGTCCACATTTTACGTTGGGCCAAGGTCAAAGCGGACATCAGTCTGCCAAGCTCTTCGGTCGTGAACGCAAACGCCTTGAGTGAAGCATCACTCATGTGTCAAGGCATCAACTCCGGCAGTCTAGAGAGCCTGCGATAGAGCCGTTACAAGGTTGGAAAGAGAGTTTCCAATACGTCCCATCTAAGCTGCTATGCTATAGCTCCTGCTAAGGTAGTCATCAGTGATTCTACACTGCGGGTGTGGATAGCAGGCATCTGGTCTAAGGGCATCTGGGGATACAATCACAGAAGCAATGGATGCATCAATGGCAGGCATTTGATCTAGACCATATTGGGAGGCGTCTGTCATAGCAGCCAAAGCCCTGCAGTAACTCAGCAGGTGGAGGAATGCCTTGGGGTCTAGCCAAGTTCATCAATGTATGGTGCAGAGGGTGGAACTCTGAAGACAGATGGTTATGGCACTTGAAAAAGGCACTAGAGGAAACAGCCTTTAAAGGGGCAGCATCCAGACCAAGCCCTGAGATGATCAATTGAATGGCTTGCTTAACCGTGGAAAGACAAGCATCAGCATACAGCAAGGAGTCTGCTCCTGACCCGTGAGAGCCTGTCACCAAGGGGAGGGGGGACTCCCTCTCCAGTTCCTCCTGTTCTTCTGCTTCCTGATCTGTAAAAAGGTTCCCTAAGGCTGTAACAGAAAATGCATCCTGATATGGTGGCTAGCAACAGAGGGTAAAGCAGCTAGATCATCACCCCCATCACAGGCCTGTATCAGACAAGTGCACAATAGTAAGTGACCCGCAATGAGTAGAGGCACTAAGCAATAGTGTGTTAAGCTAAGTGGCGAAGTTAGAAAGACACACCCACCAGGAAAATAAATGTGGCTACTTATTGGGAAAAGTCTGATGCTTTGTAGTCTGGCTTTCGGCGAAGCTCCCGGCAGAGATGAGCACCAGCTATGCGGCCCCTGGAAGACAAAAACTTAGCTCCAACTGTTGGGGTGCGAAGCTACCGCCAGAGATGGTGAGCATGGATTCTAGTTAATGCTAACAGTTTACATGACCTAGACGGTTAGGCAAGAAGATGAAAAGGGTGCCAGGCCCCCCTTTATCAGGTTGCTTGTGTCACCCAGATCAAACATGTAATTTGCGCACAGTGCATATCCAGGTATAACATACTGTCTCTGGTGGTCAGGAAGAATGAAATAGAACTGTTGTTAATTGTATATATTGTGGATGTATGATTTTGTAAAAACAAAAAATAATAATCATTTGAAGTTCTATTAAAAAAAGATATACTGCCAGTAGGAGATCTGCTTATAGTTTTGGGAAAGTTTTTCTATTTTTAACCTTAAAACCATTACCAATAGAAATTGAAACTAGATGATCTTAGCAACTATTGATTCCTCAAGTGGTTTTATTTAACCTCCACATACAAAGACCTGTCACACGTCTCCATGCCCACACCCAAACACCTCCTTCCCCTCTTTGCAGACAGCAAAGATTGGCATTTCAGAGGAGGATGTGAAATTGACATTATGTAAAATTAGCATTGAAACTTACACAAATAATCAAGTGTAAAGAGGGCAGTTACAGAGGATAGAAAATAATGCAAAAGCCTCATGGAAAAGGACTCCTCCTTTTCAATATAAATATTGTTTTGATTGAAATGTCCAAATGGTGCAAAGACTAGCCATTATTTTGTTAAGACCATCAATTCTACATCAATTTTACATCTCATTAGATTTTTTAGTAGCCCTCAGTATGTCACTACCAGCCTCTGTCTGCTGTCTGCTCAGCTGGTAACTCTGAAGTAGCTATATTTACATACACAGATACAATGATACAGTAGTCATATTTAAATTCCAGTTCAATCTTTATGCTGCTAACCGAGCTTCCAACCATCTGTGCCCAAATTAAAAGTGCATCAGTTAAAAAAAAAACAAAAAACAAAAAAAAACATCCGTAGCTATTCCCTCTGAAAACAACCATTGCTTTTATGTTTTGCCCCTGACATCTTGACATTGAATATTAATAGCAGGGTGCTTTTCTCAGCTTCCAGGTTACATTAGGTGAATGATTAATAAATCATACCAATATCATTTTTAGTGGATATCTGCCAGAAGGGGTGCAAAGGGTACGAGACTTTGCGTGGCCCTGCCATGTCTATCAATAAGGTTTATATGCATCTCTAATCTTTTAAGGACCATAATTCACTGAGGCATATCAAAGGGCTGTAGCAGAGTTCTAATGGCTTGCCTCCACCATTGGCACTGTGTTTTAGGCACAGTGGCATACCACAAGATGTGTCTGACCTCTTAGTCACACACTGCTCTGTCTTCACTCCTTTTGATCCCTGCACCGTTTGATCAGTATTATTGCCTCAAAGCAATTAACTGAAAACTCTCCTCTCTCCCTCCGTGTGTGTTATTAAATACCACTGTGTTGCCTTGAGCCAGCACAATTGACTTCTTTGTTTTGATAACCTTGGCATTCATCCCTGCTGGAATAGATCAGTACCAATATCTCTGTGGAGTCCCCATCCCAATTCATCTCCTGCACACACGCAGCATCTACAAAATTTGCAAATATCTTTGCTTATCAATTAATAGGAAAGAAATAATCAAACTTTGAAGTCTGTAAAGCTTTTGCTCAGTGGGGGTTGCATCACTGGTGAACGTCTGTCACGTGTGTGTGTGTATACAATGAATCTTTCAGCCATCATGTTTTGGAGGTATTATGCCAAATTACAGTGTTCTCTGATATCTCAGAAATGGTAGAGGCTTAGAGCAGAACAAAAGAAACCTTTCGTTGGGGTTCAGGGCTACTAATCTTTCCCTTTGCCATCTGGTGTCCAGAGGACAATGCCATCTCTGTGTTTAACAGGCTTAATCTATCAGTCTAGTTTTTGCCATACCAAGTTAGTTCTCACCCACTCAGTGCCATGATATGTGTAGAGAACTGGACATCCACAATATCTAGCTGGATTTGGTGATATTTATCTTCTGCTGCAATGGCTTGGCTCAATGTGTCTGTTTGTATGTGTGGGAGTGTTTTGTCATTGTTTACGTAGGTTTGGGGTTAAAGCTGTTTAGATTTCACTCGGGTTTGTTATTTCAGATCATATGTTTGGGAAATAGAGAAGAGGTCATCTTGTGCGTGTATCCCTTTAGACCCCAAATGTTATCATGCTATCTTCCAACCTTCACAAAACTCATACACCACCAGTAGCCCACTTCATAGTCTTCTGTCCTTGCCTGTAACCTGAAGGACCCTGCGGCTCAGCTGAAGTGACTAATGTAGAATAAGATTACATTAATCAGTGGGGAACGTGACCTTACAACTGACAGATTAAGTGTCAGGAATAAAACTCTGTCTTGCAGCAAAGAAAGAGACAAACTGAGAGGCTGCCTAAGGAGATTACTGGCCCTGACCTTTATTTGAAGTACTGTGGCTAGCTGTTCCCAGCCCAGACAAGTTTTATAAGTTTGGCTCCCCTCGCTGTCCTTTCCACCCAGAAGTGAGTTTGAGTTTATCGAGGGGTGGCATACGAGGACAGGCATTGTTTTTGTTTGTGTGAGTGTGCGTTTTTTTGTTCATTTATTGGGTAAAAAAAGAAGTGGGCAGAGAAAGTGCAGAGGGTAGAAAGTGTGTACCTGAAAAACTGGATAAAAGCATAATTACATTTATTGTGTTACAAATGTGATGAAACCCAAAGCAATGTCTGAAATGACCCTTAGACCCCTAGATTATCCTTTAGAGTCTAACCTTCTGCCCTTCTGCTTTCTTTGTGCCTCTGTTCTCTTAAAAACCTCTGTAGAAATCAGGCGATGAGGAAGAAGCTCATCTTATACTTCAAGAGGAGAAATCATGCTCGTAAGCAGTGGGTAAGTACAGAACTCAACATTTTTGACTCTCTGCTGGGACTCGGCCCATGACGGATGACTAGTGTTAAACTGGGCCAGCTGCTCCTTGAAGTGAGTGGCCATTTTAGGCAGACCAAAGAGGAATAGAGCTCTGAGCATGATCTGTTGACAGATGTGTTCTTACACTGCCCTAGTGATG
The DNA here is from genome assembly GCA_029490765.1 of Euthynnus affinis. Taxonomy (NCBI): domain Eukaryota; kingdom Metazoa; phylum Chordata; class Actinopteri; order Scombriformes; family Scombridae; genus Euthynnus; species Euthynnus affinis. The sequence continues at coordinate 27,271,235 of CM055842.1, forward strand.
AGATTGCTTTTGAAAAACAAAGGAACTTAAACAAATTTCTCATACTGTCATCATTTTTTTTTAATTCACTGACAGCCAAACACTACAATGAGCATTGTACTGGGTTAGTTTGCTCTCTTGCATGCAAGTGATTGAGCAAGACTGAAAACTAAAGAGCATGACTATTAATAAAGCAGAGATCAGTGCGGTGAGCTCTGTTGCTGGAGCCAAGCAGACATCTTAAAATGAACTGGTTTGACAGAAAATCATTATTGCACAGTTTTACTATGAAATTTGTGTCTATCTACAAGTAGTAAATATGATGGGGAAAATTGCTTTTTTTTTTTTTTTTTTTTTTAACTGCTTCTATCCTCATAGATACTGCCAGCAGCAGCTATCTCACAGCTCGGCATTTATTATGTATTGCGAGTTTATGTAAGGACAAAGAGAACAGTTCTCAAATGCAGCACCTGTATCAAAACCAGTGCAAAGTGGGCCGCTGTCCAGTCTTCTCTGGAGTTGTGTCTAAGTGGGGGAGGTAGCTCCTTGTGGGCAGAGTGTGGCGAGACATCACCTTGTGGTTTACGAGCCTACTGAGGGTCGTGTCTCCACCAGGGTTAATGATCTGCTTTACAGCCTGCCTGTGAGGAAGCTGGGAAAACGTGGGCTGTCGTCTGCCAGAGTCATGGCTCAAGGCCAGACTCCCCATAGAATATCAACATATCGTTTTGCCCCCCTCTGAACATGTAGAGATACATAGTAGGAGATACCAGAAAGACTGAGAGCTAAAGATTACTGAATGTAATTATTGAAGAAATGTTACTTTCAATGTTAGGGCAGTATAAAATATCACCCTGCTTTTTGAGAATGTCTTGTTTTAACAGCAAATGTTGAGTAATTGTTATGTTGTGTTATGCGCCCTGAGATCAAAGGGAACACATAGGAGATAGTGTTGATATGTATGTGGCTCTGCAGTGGATTGAGATCTTCCTTGTTTCTGTGGCACTTCAGGAACAGAAATTTTGCCAGCGCTATGACCAGCTGATGGAAGCCTGGGAGAAGAAGGTGGAGCGCATAGAAAACAACCCGCGGCGCCGAGCCAAGGAGAGCAAGGTGCGGGAATACTACGAAAAACAGTTCCCAGAGATCCGCAAGCAAAGAGAGCTGCAGGAGCGCATGCAGAGGTAAGATCGCAGGATTTTATCCTCCTTTTTTTTCAACTGAGTAGAGGACATAGTAAAGTTTTTTTTTTTGTTACTGTTGTTCCTATAAAGAATGAAGGTGGATTTGTTATGCATATGGTTCAGTTAAAGCAATATGTGGATGTGTGATGGCTCTTCTGCTTTGCTCCTTTTTGTAGCCGTGTTGGGCAGCGAGGAGGCGGGCTGACCTCGTCTGCAGCTCGCAGTGAACATGAGGTCTCTGAGATCATTGATGGAATATCAGAGCACGAGGTAAGCTCTTGTGTTAAAGCTGATTCATCCCACCACTTGCTCTTTGGCAACACTTAAGAGTGTATTCACACTATCATACTCCTCAAGTTCAATTTGCTATGGTACGCTGACATCTGAATGTCTGGTTGTGTTTAGTGGCACACACGCCGAGGCTGGCACTGCTACAAGGAGTGACACTATTATTTTTTATTTTTTTAAAAAGGTCATAAATTGGCTTAAGTCTTACTTTTACTCGTGAGAGGTCTTAAATTTTGAGATGATGCTTAGACTAACTGAGATGTCTGAATACTTCTACATGTGTCTTATGTCTTACATTCACGTAACTTACTACATACGCTGTGTCCACCATTTACAAACCGTGAACGGGAGAGAGAAGAAGAGGAAGAAGCTAGCAAGATCAATATTATCAACCTGCAGATCTAGACGCAGCAGTTCAGACCCACCATTTTTGACGTACACAGGGACCACCACTTTTAGACTTATGCAGAAAACCAGCAGAACCCCACAGATCAAGACTCAACACTTAGTCACCAGCTTTTGGAGAATCCTAAACTCCATCACATTCCCTGAATGGGGAAATAGAGTGCTGCATAAAGCTGTTCACTGTTATGTTGCTGGTGTATTTATTTGTTTATAATTCACAAGTGTGGAAGCTAATGTTCAGCCTAGATGATGTTAATAAGAATACTAGTTGATGATGTTCAATCTCCCTCAATTAGTGGCAGGGGGTTACAGGATTCATGAACTTCATAAGCATGTATTAGTTCAGTTTAATTTAGTTTATTGGTTTGGATGTGGCCCGGTAAATGCATATGAGAGTTGCAAAAATGAATTTGCATTCAGTGGTTGTTTATGGCCATGGTTATTGGTCGATTAATGAAAGCCATTAACCAGTATTACATGTAAGGGTATTATCATACTTAATTGCATGTATGTGTGAGTTTTTTCAATAACATCATTATGTGTGTGTGTGTGTGTGTATGGTCTATTGATTAATAATTATACCAAATTGCCTACAAATAAACACATTAGAATGAGTGAATGGGCCAACATGGCTTCATTTGATAGTGCAGTCAAGAGGTGTGCAATTCATCTTTCAGCACAGTAATTTTCAAACTCTACGTTGTGACACACTAGTGACTTGCAGCATCAGGACAGGTGTGTCATGGGAAGGCTGTAAGGCCTGTAATGCAGGGTTTTGTTATGTGTAAAGACAACTTGACTGATTTTTTTCATTAAGTTTCCACTTGTGCTGCCACTACAGGAAGTCCATCTCCGGGTGCTTCCTTACTGGCTGGTACCCTTCTTGTTTCAATCTTCTTTGCACTAAAAATGTAAAAATACACAATTAAAAAAAGCCACGGAAATCTAACTTTAAGAAGATTTTCATCCACACTTAACAGTGAATGAATGAATCTTTACTGTTGTATCATTACTCATTGATAAACTTCATGAATTCGTGCTGAAGCTAGCCAGCTAGCTCAAGTTATAGATGGTTCCCAGGGTGTTTGAAAGGATAGGGATGACATTATTCATTGAAGGTAGGTAGCTAAAGTTAACCTTGGTATAACATAGTCACTAACAAATAGTAGATGTAACATTAAAATTTAATTTTAGAGCACAGAATTTGTTATTCTTAGTCTCATTATTTTTCACTTGTATTTTAATTTACCAAACTGACATTTTCATCTGTTGTTTCAAACTCCTGCATGTGTATGTCTAAAACAACGGGTCTGGAACTGCCACGTCTAGAACTGTTGTTGTTGAATTTTGAAGTGACTTTGAAATGACGTACCGAAAAAACTTTTTAACTTGGGACAATGGGAATTAATTCAGTTGAGTCCCATTTGATATCAGAAAAGCACTGACCCTACTCTGGTATCTGAAAAAATACAGCACCAATGGAATCTTCCGTGCTTGCTGACACCATCATCAGCCCCTGCTGAATCATGCACTGGTAACATTGGACCTTACGATACAGCCGTGGCCTCTTTTCAATCAAGTGTTTTGTTTTTCACTGACTGCTACTCTTAGGGCAGAAGGGTTGTGGGTTCTGCACATTGGTCAGCACAAGTCAAACAGCAACATCCACATACTTTTCAAGGAGATGTTTCCTGACTCAGAACATGTCAAGACAATCACTTGTGAGAGATAAAATGGCATACATAGTTAGATTATGAAAGATGGCTGATTACAAAAGTGAATGACGAGTCGTCCGTCATAATATCCGAAAACTTGAGTAAGACGAAAAGCGCCTAGACCTCCACAGCAGACATTCGACCACCGATGAGACGGGAACGTATGTTTACTCCTGTTAGTATGGTTCTCATTTCCTGGGCCACTCCACAACAAGGATTTACTGGATAAACTCAAGGTAAGCCAACAGAACTTGTTATCATATCAGAACAATTATACTTGGAAAGTCGATATTTATGTTTACTTTTAATTCACTTAATACTCAAGTGCTGGTGGCTATGAAGGCCCATTACCGGCCACCATTTTTTGGTGAAAAGACTAGTTAAAACTAAATCTTGTTGAAGTTTAAGTTTTGTTGTTGTGTAGGTGCTACAGTTCTAGGTTAGGACCCTTCCACCATGAAATATGCCATTAAAATGCTGAGACAGGTCTACACTGAGTTGCCAGATTATGAGGTATACGAACATAGAAATAGTTCAGTCTAATACTAGTTCTGCAATAAATCCCACTGTCATAAACTTTATAATGTTCGATTTTTGTTGCAACTGTTTTATAATTAACATCTCTCTAGAAAAAAGTTCCAACAAAAACTGAGCGTTAAAGCTGTCATGACGTAGGATTCTCAGTAGGACTATTGCATTACACTGCTTAAATTTTTGTTAGGTGGATCTAATAAATTGGCAACTGAATGTATGTAACATGAATGTTCATAAAAATGTGTTTGTGTTTGCACTTCTCCGTTAACCTGCAAGTCACCAAAACTATACATTCTGTCATCTCCATTATAAATGATTTTATACTAGTAATTGTCATCTAAATAAGCTTTTGCTTTGAAGCATATCTCATGATTATCCAATGTGTTACACATGCTACATGATCTGCAATTAACTTGTTTTTTTTGTTTATATGTTTCCCTTTGTTTTCTCCTTTATAGGATGGTATAAAAGATCTCAGTCTTAGTTAAATGTTGTCTGTGTCAATGGACGGACCAAGTGTAAATTGGAAGTTTGTGCAGCTCCTACAACAAGAACATGATAAACAGTTCGGTGGAAGTCAAATTCAGATTGTTGGCAATTGTGGTTTTCACACCATGCACAACTCCATCAAGAGCGGTTTGGGGCGTGGCAAGTAGAGAACCTTCTCAAGGCCCTGAACTTTCTCTTCCATTGTTTATCTGCAAGGCGGCAAGACTTCAGCTTGGTCACAAAGTTCACAAAATTTCCCCTGCCTTTTTGTGGGCATTGCTGGCTGGAAATTTGCCAGCAGTATCGAGAGCTACTGCAATTTGGCCCTCTATTTTCCCCTCTGTGGACCAGTTCAAAATGAAGAAGCTCCCCAACCCAGGACCCTCATCATACGGCACGGTTGCAGAGGCCTGAATGGATCTCCTAACTTTACCAAAGTTGCACTTCTTCATGGCATTCTCAATCTGAGGACACTAGTACATAATTCCTTTTATTGCTTTTACAATATTGCTCAATCAATGGAAATCTTTTCTCAGAGCATTCTCTGAAGCTTTATCAAGCAGGACATTCTTTGTTTCCCTGTTAAAGCTTGTCAGGCTTGATGTGACAGACCAGAACCTCTGGGCTATGGGTCGTCAGTAGTTGTGGTGGAGTTATAAAGATCACTTCCTTTCTACTTTTGTCAGGGAAGGTTAAGGAGTCAAAGCAGAGTAGGCGAGCGGTGTCAGCTGCAGTTTATGAAAGACAGTGGCATAGCTCTCTCAAACATCTGTAAGAACATTCTGCAGAATATCCACTGAAGTATACCATGGTCCGAAACATGATGTGTCTGGATCCAAACAGAATGTACTCTGAGCCAGATGTGTGCTTGTGCTTGAGCAGTTGGGTTTTGTGGAGAAGCTGCTGATTCCCATGGCCAAGCCACAGTTCAACGTGTGTTCTCAGTCAACAAAGAGATGGAAACATGGAACATGGATGAAGACACAGTTGATGTATCTGTTACCATGTGAAAGTATATGGTGTAGTGACCCAAGTACTTCTTCCTAAAGAGTTGCTAAACTACTGTGCAACTGCAAGGACCAGGTACAGAATGCACCTGGATGAGGAAAAAAAGGAAAGGGATGAATAGATCATCAAAAGAAAAATGGCTGGAGATGAACTTGAAGAGGAAGAAGAAAAGAAAAATAATGCAAAGTGTATGTGAAACCCTAGAAAAAGATGGAGACAGCTCTGCACAAAAATCTACGAGTACAGCAGGGGCTTAGATAGCAGAACTGATTAGAGTCGTACACATTATGAAGATGCTGTAAGGAGAAGAGAGAGGGATTGGGAAACTTGGATAGGGAAATTGAGAAAAAGGCTTCTGAGCTATGACACTTCTCAAAACAAAGGATGTAAACAGCCAGGGGTAAAGAATGTAGTGTTGTAACAGTCAGTAGAATGACAGGAAATGGACTATCAAAATAATCAAGACAAAATAGTAAACTCTTTAGGGTTTTTGGACTGTTGGTCAAGGTATTTGAAGATACTACTTTAGGTTCTAGAATTTTTTGGGGAATTAGTCTTATTGTTTGATATTTCATGAACAATCAGTAAACAGTAAGTTTCAGCCCTGGTCCTCTGTACTGAGATCTGTGTTTGATTTTTGATCATTTTATTTGAATAAAAAAAGGTTAAACATGCTACACTTTTGTTAATGCATTTGTTTTGCTTTAGAAATGCTATTTATTTTCTTTTGTTTAGGTCTTCATGGTCTTCAAAATTCTTTAAGTAAAAAGTGTGCAGTAACCCTGGATTATTTTGATGATTAGTTGAGTAATTTTAAATATTTTTTAAGAGTAAGAGAAATTCAGTGGACTAGGTCTCTATAAGATGAGCAGTTATTGGCTTCCCCACACAAAAGTGTTATATTCTTTTATTTATATATATATATGTGCGTGTGTGTGTGTGTGTGTGTGTGTGTATGTATATGTGTGTGTGTGTGTATATATGTATATATATATATATGTGTGTGTGTGTGTGTGTGTGTATATATGAATGTTATTTAATCTTAATTGAATTAAACAGTTGTAAAAGCAATAAAACAGCATCATAAAATGCAGCGTACAAAAATGTGTCTCAGGCCTTCTGAAATCATGGCAACAGTTTTGCTTCAGTGGCATCAGTAAATATCACAATATACCACAGCTGTTCTACTGGGATAACCATATGCCACTTATAAATGAGACTGTGTTCCACTGTACCCACTGAGAGGTCCCTCTTAACTGGTATGCCACTGGAATATTTGTGGTAAGCTAGCAGGGCTAGCCAAAGCTAAATACTAGCCTTTTAAGGCTACCACAACCTAGCGGCAAACACAACAGAGCACAGCTGCTTTCAATTGAATGCTCCTGAAATGTTTGATAGTTTCTGCTGTTTTTTACTGCCTGTCTTTTTTTTAAATAAACAATCCTCCCTCATTTCTCCGTTCTCCATTTATAACATGCATGGTCAACACACAGTCAGCTGTTGGAATAGTAATTATTGTTCATGTACTCATCCATTTTCTAATAATTTGATGATGAAACCAAACTTTATAAAATTACAACCAAATAGTAGCTTGTAGATGTAGCTGCTGTAGGAAAAGTTTCTGTCTTGTTTATTAAACCACTTAAGCAGGTGTTCAGTAATTGTGTTTTTGAGTTATATAAATAAAATTGACTGCAGTCATTCCAGCCGAATTCATGTTATTCGGACTGACAAGGTTGCTGTAGTTACATCACAAAAATTGAAAATCTCATGGTTCACATAATTCAAGTCCAATTGAAACTATTTAGTTGTCTGACTCAGCGAACAAGCTTAAAATATTTCCCATCAGGGGTAAGGTGTGTATATATATGTGAAAATAATTCAATCATACTTTAACTATAGTAAAGCTCTGACTGACTTCACCAAAAGGATGTCTTACTTACCAAAGATGTTAAAATTCGGTATGTGCAGAATATTTCATGTCTTATTGCCCATGTATTGGCTTGCTGCACTGCAGTAGGCTTAAGGTTGGAGAGACTCGTTCAATGTGAGGCACTGCTCTGTGTCTAGTCACACATTACAACCGACCCCCTCATGTCCACTATGGTACCATTAAGCTGAACAATGTATCCTGTTGGGTTTTCTCATCTTCAAAAGTGCTATCACAGTGCCTTTCCTTCCCCATCTTAATTCAGACTTCCTAGCATTGTAAAAATTTTTAGAGCTTTTTGTTTTATTAGATTGCAAATTTAAGAGATGAGAGGAACAGTGACTGTTATAGAGGCGTTCACAATTGATGCGGAGCATGCCTTAGCCTGCTAAGCCAACAGGATGTACTTTGTTCTCATATGTTCTAAACCCTTCCTTACTTCAAAACGGAGTGTATAACCACACTAGGTTTCATATAGTACATGTCAATTTAAGCACTATGTTGTTAGATAGTTTCCCTCTCGAGACCAACCCACTCACTCCTGGATGTTGGTTTCTGTTTGTGTCTTGTGTGTATGTCAGAACACAGAGAAGCAAATGCGACAGTTGGCGGTCATCCCTCCTATGCTGTTTGACGCTGAGCAGCAACGCATCAAGTTCATCAACATGAATGGATTGATGGATGACCCCATGAAGGTGTACAAGGACCGGCAGGTCATGAACATGTGGAGCGAACAGGAGAAGGACACTTTCAGAGAGAAGTAAGCTCAAAACTTAAGTGAAATCAGGATGGCAAGCATAACATATGCTGCTTTGAGTTGAAAAAGATCTCCTTTCATCTTTATTCCTGAGCAGCTACATTGGGTTTTGTTGGCCGCAAATATACCTGAGAAATGGCTTTAATAACAATAACATTTCTTTCTTTGTCATTTGGCTTTGGCACCCATAATACAATGTATGAACAGACTTGAGATTTTGCTATTTTGTGTGTTTTACATTTTTTACTTATGTGTGTGTGTGTGTGTATGTAGATAGATGGATGGATGAATAGATTTTAAAAATCCCTCATTAGCTTCCAGTGCTTGAGAGCTTCTTTTTACTCCATGTGAAATATATGTGACCGAGAAACGGTCAGTAAGCTCTTGTTAAGGAAGTGAATCTTCCCTTTTCGTGAGAAACGAGAGGAGGCGTTTCAAGCTGCCAAATCAAATCAAACCCACACAGTAAAATCAGTGACTTTAAACTCTGCCCACCTCTCTGAATATGCTTGATCCAAAACATATATAACATATATTTGATTACTAGTGACTATTTAATAGTTTATTAGATGCACAATTTGTTAATTCAATGTTAATGGATAGATATAATAATAATAATAGATGTAGTATAATAAGTGTTCATTTGAATTTCTTTATCTGTGTTAGCACTGACATCAGCTCCTCAATCATCCTCTTCGTGTTATTCTGTGATCTTCTTTGTGAGTGTTTCAGCAAATGCAATTTTTTTTTTTTTGTAAACTATTCCATCAGCAGGTTGCAATGTTTTCTTTCTTCTGCTCCCGCAGGTTCATTCAGCACCCCAAAAACTTTGGTCTGATTGCGTCTTTTCTGGAGAGAAAGGTATTGATCCATTTTCTTTTTTGATGTTCTTTTCTCAGTCAATGATGGCTCAAAACGAATGATATTTCTTTCATGTTTCAGACGGTGGCAGAGTGTGTGCTCTTTTACTATCTGACCAAAAAGAATGAAAACTACAAGAACATAGTGCGGAGGAACTACAGGCGCCGGGGAAGAAGCCAGGTATTCTCACCTTTCCAGTTAACAGCTCAAACAGATGCTCTACTAGACTAGACATAAAAGCCAAATAACACAACATGCTTCTAAAATCAGCTGTTAGTCACTTAACTGTTGCTGACTTGTCTAATGACAATAACTTGTACCATTAGCTAGTTGAAGAAAGAGTTGTTTGGTATTTCTGTCATTATGCTCGGGGCTCTTTGCTACCTATCCATTTGTACAGTGCCTAGAGAAAGACTTGACTTTGATTTCATCTGTTAGCAGAGAATCACATTTTTATCCATGAAGTTAAATATATTATATATTCGGGAGGACACATTGTGAGGCATACCATACAGATTAGACATCTGATGCACATTTTCAGCACACAAGGAATTTAAACTCGTTATAAACTACTGAAAATAAGGGCATTGTGCTCCTTAAAATGTGTCCTGTGTGATCATGATGATAATCTCACCACCAGCATACGGGCTATAACAGTGTCTTTACAGAACACTGAGGTAGTCTAAACTAGAAAACTCCAATGATAAAGAGTTCTCAAAAACCCCAAAGGTCACGTAGTTGTGCTGATCAAGTGACAGAATTTTCTCAACCCTGTCATGTCAGCACTGTTTTCATACTAACTGCTCCTTAAACACAGGTCATTTCTATTGCTAATGAGCTCCAACTTAGTCTCAGATCAGGTGCTAGCTGTTAAACGTCATGGCAACAGGCGCTAATGAAATGGCACGTTAATTTACGGGTGACCTTTTCCCGTGGGTGCGAGGTTGGCATCTCCTCATCTCTCCTGTAGAAAGCTCTGCTCATTACCTGGCGGCTGTTCCACATCTCTTGAGTAGGAGCTAGCAGTAATAGCTCACAATCACAGAGGGAGGTAGCTACACAGGAGGAACAGAAAGTGCAGTGCTATATGTCAAGATGACTGCAAATGCTAATAGAGTTTATGTTTGGAGATATTGTGAGCATAAGTAATAGCTTAATGCAAATGTTAATGTGTTTCTATTCTCATTGAGTTTCTTTTTTCCCCTCATTGCTATAGTGTGTCTCTTCTCCTTTAGCTACACCTTCTGTAGGGCTGTCCCTGGATCAGCTTGGAGCATGTTTTGACGTGGATAGGATTATTATGCTGATGGCAAAAACGTGTCTTTTTTTTTGTACATGAGGCTGAGGGACCATAAAGTCCTGTTGTGCTATAGCTTTTATTTGTTTTATGTTAGAGTTGATCTCAAAGGTAGGGAGAGGACATAAGTGATAGTGTGCAAAGGTATCATCTGTGAGTGAAAGGTACATTTTGATCTTGCTCTTGTTTTGTAACATCTTGCTCTAGTCACTCTATTTCATTTCCCCCCTTCTTCTCTCTCTCTTTTTTTCTGTCTCAGTTGGTGTCCTTTTTTTATGTTCCCTTTCCGGTAGCCAGATGTAATGTGTCTTTTTACAGAGCAGATATGTTAAGTGATAAACAAATGTTTACATCCTTTTTGAGCGTTAGGCTAACTTCAGCAACTTGAAATACTTCAAATAGGGTAGTGGTTGGATCAGTACAAGTGTGGTCAGACTGTGCGTGTCTGTACTAACCTGAACTCTAACCCTTAAAGCACAGACAGGCAGGAAGTTGGTAAGGAAGTGGTGCTGTGTGCTTAAAGAACAAAAGTTATACAGCAGAAAAGTGCTGTTGTAATTTCGGAACTTTCGTATCCTGTTTTGTTTTGCCAATGCCGAAAAAGAATAGGATTTTTTGGTTTGTAAGTATTTTATCTGCACCTTAAATAAGTGAAACCAAGTCTTTAGAAATGAAAAAGAGAGGAATTATTTTCTGTTTTTGCAAACACCGTGGTGCAGTTGGTGTCTCAGAAAGCGTGCTAGACATCATACCATCTGCAGCTGTCTGCCAAAAGTACATTTATATCTGAGTAATGTCTCGGGTATCAGATCTGCCACAGGAAATGCAAACTCACTCACTGTTTGCAATCAAGCAGAAAATGTATGTGGTTAAAAGGTTGTGGCTTGTAATTATAAAGACATATTGGAGGAATCTGCTGAAATGAAGACAGCCACTAAAAGTTATTGACATTGTTGTTTCACCACCCTTGAGAGGCAAGTTGTTTGATTATGGTGTATTTTCTGTAATTTATTCTGTAGAATAAAATCCGAACACCATGTAAAATTATGGTAGTGGTAATTGGCATTCTCAAACAGTAAATGTTCAGGCAAAGCTTAGAAAACATAACTAGGCATGGCAAGTCTGTCAAGCTCTCCTCCACATCCTAAAGCAGCGTGAACGAGGCTGTAGTCAGAAAGATACCTGGCATTTATAGAGTTTGGAACAGGGTGTCTTTTTCCATCTTTCCAAAACTGAAAACACAAGCACAAGTGTAAGAAATGGGTTAGACTGTGTGTTTATATGCTCTAACATAACCTACAGTCGTTAGCATGTCTGTCTAACTAGCCTGCTACCTCCAGTAGTAACAGACCATTACTTCCAAGGCCAAGAAGCATATCATTAACTTACTACATTAGTTTGTAGGGAAAAAGGTTAAAAGACCAGAGATTTCTTGGCTTTCTTTTGCTTTCTTTGCTCCAAAACGGTGCTAAACGCTTGTGTGGACAGAGATTTAAAATGCTGTTTTAAAAATGAAAATGTATTCGTGTGGACGTAGTCTAAGGTACACAGGTTACAGGACAGGTTGGGTGTTTGTTTGTAAGTCTGTGTATCCATGACTTGGGATTATCTTTGTAATGGAGTACCTTGTTGTTCCTGTGTCCCTCATTGCAGCATGGCCAGCAGCAACAGCAGCAGCAACAAGTGAACAGGAGCAGCCAGGAAGACAAGGAGAAGGAGGAGAAAGAGAAGGAGGGAGAGAGGGATGAAGAAAAAAATGAAGCTGAAGACAAGGAAGATGGAATGAAGTGAGTTGCATTTTAATACTGAATAAGCCAATACGAGAGCATTAGTCATGTCATTTGTATCAAACATCTTATGAATTTTTTATGCCTAAACACTATGTGCTTAAGCTTCATAATTCATTTAAAAAGCAGATTTGTATGTGAGTGAACCCGTACAGCTGCAGCGATCTTCAAACTCTATCCTTTTTTTTCTCCAACACACAATTTTAGAATTGTTCCAGGTTAGGGCTGCAGCAAATGGAGTAGGAGTAGGTTTTGGCCGGAGGGAGAGCGGATCTGGAAATCCAATCATTCTGTAACCCTTGAGCACTTACTCTCTCACCTCCAGCCAGACTTTCCACCTACGGCAAATTCAAACGTCCATTCGTTCACCCCGTTAAAACAGCTGTTTTCCTGTTTATGCTTCTCCCCTTCCCAGTAGGGTGCCAAGTCTCATTTTTAAAATTCTGTGCTTATTTTGTTAGACTGGGGCTTTTTTTTTTGATGGGGGGAAAATAAGCAGTATGATTAACCTAGCTGTTAGAAAGGAGTAGGTGTGTTGTGTGTATGTGTGGGTGGGCAGCTACGTGCAGTGGTTGAAGGGGGTGTTTTCAGGCACAGTGCCAGCAAAGGATGCAAAACAACAGATGGAATATCACTGCTTTCTGTTGCCTGAAAACCAACAGATGAATGCAACACTCACTCTCGGTTTTCATTCACTATATTATGACGATAGCCGAGTTTGGACGGTACAGTAGTTTCATCTAATGGCAGGTCATATTTATTAGCATTGTTGGATTAGAAGATGACAATGAAGCTTTTCCAACTGTGTCCCTGCTCTGAGGAAAGGCCAGGGGACTCCGTGACTCCCAGCACACCCTGCTGACTCCCTGTCACCCCTGGCACAGCTGGCTCGCCTATATTTAGTGTGCCACCAGCAAGATTAATGGAGCCCGGGGAAGATGAATGGAGGAGCAGTGGGTTCAAACTCAGTGGCTGTCTCCTGGCATGCCATTGTGCTGACACTCGATAAATTATCTTGGAGGGAAAAAAAAGAAAGAAAAAAGCGGTGTCTGCATACACGTTCACATTTGGACTTGCAAGTTTGTTTCAGTCTGCAGCGGTCCATAGATGTTTGTCCTCATGCAGATAAATATATCTGTGCTCAGGTTTGCTTCAATATAGAGGCCAAACAGTATGTGTATAAGTGAGTTAAGAACAAGCTGATGTGGAATTTGACTGAATAGCAGCATAGCCTGTATTAACATCCAAGAAATAATTGTATTTGGAATTATTTTAGTCTGATCTCTACACTTTTTTCAATGATTACTAATCACTATATGATGTACCTTACCTTTTACAATTTCGAATTATACATCGCAGCCTGTAAGCAGTAAGACGGTGGCACATTTTTGTCATGATTAAATTCAAGTGTGTGTATGTCCACATCAGATAAAAAAAAAATCAGGCATTGTAGCTCTTTGAGTCAATTTTAATGCATACTAAGTCATCACATATAATATTAATCTGCAGTTTTTTTTCCAAGCAGTGACAGCTTAAAGTCTCCATAGATATTAGCAGACACTCTCCCTGGTGATAATCCACCAGGCCTCTTTTGCTCATTCTAAGGGCTTTTTGCCTTCAATCAGGTTTTCAGCAAGTGAAACGTTTGGTCAGTTTGATTGAGAACAGTCTGTGTTTTTTGGCCATAAAAAAAACGTATCTGTATGCTAAGCAACACTGTCCTCAAATTTTCTTCAAAAAAAAAATTAGGGGACTTTCGCCTTGTATTGGTGATCCATTATGTGCACCCCTTCAAACACCCTGCACATCTCTTGCTGACTGTGTTGACATTTCTCAAACGCAGGGATGACACCTCTGGAGAAGATGCAGAGGACAAAGAGCCTACAGTGGCTTTCAAGGGTCGACGCACAGCCAACAGCCAAGGGCGCCGCAAGGGCCGCATCACCCGCTCTATGACCAGTGAAGTGGAGGAGACCACTACACCACCCCTCAACAACGAGCTCGGTCAGTTTCAGCTGCACTGCACCAAATCAGTGCCACTTTGTTCTTCTCTTCAGTGTTATTTTAATATCAGAACAGTTTAAGCAGGCTGCTACTTGCACGCTGCACACTGTAGTTGAAGATTTTAAACATTATGAAATGAATATTTATTTGGTTAGATGACAGTTGATCCATTGTTATATTCCTGATAAACACAGATCCACTTGAACTATTCATTATAAGGAAATCTGTCATTTCTAACTTAGCAGCTAAACTGTTAAAATAGTTAATAATGTGGGACAAAATGATTTGTCTTTATCATGAACAATTAAACTATTTAAATTATTCGTATACCATCATGCTGGATTTTTTTGTAATTTGACTTTGTCACCTTTGATCCAGTTGTTGCCTCCTGTCCCACGCCACAAGAGTGCACTGTTGTTCCTTTTGTCTTCATTCAGTTATTCACTTTCAGTCTTGCACTCACTAGTTGACATTGAAATGCCACAATAAGAAATCAAAATGGTGACTGCAGGAGATATGCAGTTTAATTCCGATCTGTTGGCAAAAGACAAAAGTATTTAAGGACAAAATAATCAATGTGTCAGCAGCGTCCCCCGGCTTAGCTCTTTGTTTCCTTACAGATGGTAAGTCAGCCATGCACACACTAACACATTTGCTGTAGGCTATTAGGGATTTTTGATGTTTCAGCAGTTGTGTTTATGTGCTGCATTTGCTCCTGCTGCACAGGTTTAGTCACAGGGAATCCCCAGGTGACTCAAGCTGTAGGGGCTCTCATCAGCAGCCCCCCTGCACCACTGTTTGTTCCTCTGCTGGGAGTAGTGCTCGCTGCCTCACTGTGCCCTTCACAGGTCCATATAGAGGACATGTAAGTGCAGGGTCCAGCTCCAATGTCTGCCAGTCAGGGCCAGGGTCGGCCTGGCTTATGGCCTGCGCAGGGAAAGAAGCCAGTTGTTATGTCTATAATCATTAACTGACTTCTCTCCTTGGATTTCCTGCTTCCTCCATCTAAAACAAACAGTCCCTAGCGACCCACGCTGTAGTGCCTCACTGCCAAGCAGCACAAGTTACCCTGCCCCCCACCCTCTTATTATTTTTTCTTCTCTCATTTCTCTCTCTCCTTCCTTTCCTCTTGTCAGTCACTCCCTAACTGACTTTGTGACAACTGCCCACTCCCCCCCCTTCTCCTCCTCCCGCCTTCTGTAACTTGGTGGTTCTCTCTTTTCTTTTTTTTTTTTTTTTTTTTTTTTTTTTAAACAGCCAACCTGGAGATGAATGAGAGCTCTCGCTGGACTGAAGAAGAGATGGAAACTGCCAAAAAAGGTAATGCAAAGTAAAATTTTGTTCTCCCTGCAAAATGTAACTTCATTGCAGATAGTGTGCATAATAATAAAGATGTCACACTAGCAGCAACTCGAGCTTTGTTTTTTCGAAAGCATAGACAAGTGATGAGACTGTGACTTCCTGTTAGTGAGGCAGCAAGCGCCACGTGCTGCTAGGTTGTGTCTATGCGTGTATGTGTCAAGTCTGCCTGTACTGGGTCTACTGCTCTTTGGGGCCATTTCCCCGTCTCTCTGGGTCAAGGCAGCTTGTCTTTTTTTATCAAGCCAGCTGTAAAGTCTGCCTCTTATCAGCTAGCCCCTGCATATGCAGCAGTCATTAACTTGGCCTGTTTATTGTCTCTGACTGAAGATTACCCAGCAGCCTATGGCTGATTCACAGAGGTCGCTGACATTCTGCTCAGTTTCCTCACACCAGCGTTGTGTGCGAATGTGTTTGACGTTGCTTGTTGCAAGCAATACATTAGTCTCCGGCTCAGTTGCTGATTGAATGAGCTCCTCACCCTCAGTGCTTTGTTTTTTTTAATGCGTACTATTCTTTGGATAGGGATTCCCTACAGATCTACTGCACCAGATTGAAGGTCAGATCTGCTTTTTATCTGTTTGGGTATTTTAAAAAGACAGATTTACATGTTCCAAGAAAAGGTGATTGGCACTGCAAGCAGTAGTGATAATATTTATAAATCTTTGCCTTTGAATCCTTACATTACCAAAAGAGAGCCTGAGCTGTATATTTAAACATTTTTTTTTAATTTTTTTTTTAAATCGAGGTCTTAGGTGGTAAAGTACCATCTTTGTAATGTCAAGTCCTACTTTCTGTGTACATGACTCAACACAATTTCACTGCAAGGCAGACGCTTCGTGGCCATTTCTAGATGGTGTGTCACCATGCTTTGTGTAACTCTCAGTTCTGCTTCTGACTTTTTTTTTTTTTTTTTTTTTTTTTAAGATTTTTTTTTTTTTTAACTTTACTGGACAGTGATAAGCAAATAGGCAGACAGGAAACAAGCAGAGAGATAGATACTGTAGGTATGACATGCAACAAAGCTCCCTGGTTGGAATCGAGCCAGGGACGCTGCGGTTACGTGGCATGCGTAGTAACCGTTGGGCTAATTTAACCTGTTTTTCCTTGTAATCAATATTAAATGAAATGAGGTACCACTTACAAGCAGCTATCAGCAGCTTGATTGTGATATTGAAAACCACATTTGGTCTGGAGGAGTTATCGCATCTGTCTCGTGCTGCAAGTGTGTGTGTGTGTGTGTGTGTGTGTGTGTGTGTGTGTGTGTGTGTGTGATGTCCCCTA
The DNA here is from genome assembly GCA_029490765.1 of Euthynnus affinis. Classification (NCBI taxonomy): domain Eukaryota; kingdom Metazoa; phylum Chordata; class Actinopteri; order Scombriformes; family Scombridae; genus Euthynnus; species Euthynnus affinis. The sequence continues at coordinate 27,288,116 of CM055842.1, forward strand.
CAATTTGGGGTTTGTGTATGCGTGTGGGTTTGTGTGTTAAGGGGTTATTTTGCGATAACTGGCGCTGGCCTGGCTTGAACACGGTCCTGTGTAGTAATCCTAGTTAATGTCTTCAGTTCCATTCTCCTGCAGCGGGATTAGTGGGGCGCTCCATCCCAGAGGATTAGCCTGGCAGCTCAGTAGGAGCAGAGCTTCTATGAAGGGCTTATGTAACCACAACCACAGAGCCCCAGCTACAGCACCAAGGGCTGAAGAGGAGCTGGTCTTGCCATTTTTCATCAGTTCTAACAACCCACCCCCACACCTGCCAAAAGGGATTCCCCCTCCTGCCTTAGACACTCAAAGACTGTAAACCCCACCCCTCAAAATTCTTCCTAGTATTGAACCAGCTCGAGAAGGTGCTCTCCACTCCAGGTGCTTGACATGTATATGTTTTAAAGAGGCTTAGGTGTCCTGATGCTAATGTGTTTATCCCTTTGAGCTAAACAGATCTGAATAATGGCATTTATAGTGCCTGGCAAGGACATTCCAGCATTGCAGTGCCAACCAGTGCTGCCTTCGAGGATGGCATGGCCACACTCTGAGATGGATCATTCTTGTCTTCACTGCTCATAAAGACTGGTACCTCAAACAAGGGACAGCCAAGCTTTGTAAAGCCTCTCTCTTAAATCCACCAGCTCTGCCGTTGTGTGTGTGTGTGTGTTTCTAAGATATGTGTTGCAAAGGTTGTGTCTGTGTGCGCTTGGTCCTAGCTGTGTGTGAGTACGAGTGTGTGTGTGTTTTTGCATGTGCACCTTCTTGGCTGGCATTTATGTAAGTGCACTAATCTGGCAGGCTTTGCTTGGGTGCAGGCAGGCAGGCAGCTGGATAATGGCCCTTGCTCTGCTTGCTGGAAGAACCCATTTAAAGGAGCAGCAGGTAGAGAATGCTATATTATCTTTCTCTTTCTGCTCCACCGTTGCTCTATCTCTGCCTCTCGTTCTGTCCGTCTCTCTCTTCGATGGGAGATGGCACCAGCCCAGATTGGCAAGAGCTTTGGAAGATTGGCAAGCGACTCATTCCCCCACTCACTTTCTCTCCCTCACTCTGTGTTGTTATAGACTGGAGAGAGGTCACATTCAAGATGAAAAGCAGGTCAGTCAGGAAAAATGTGAAAGCCTTTATGCTTTCTCATGGTATCAACATCAACTCCCTTGCTCCCCCCACTCACCCACCCTCCCCGTGTCTCCCCCTCTTCGCTCTTTGCTTACTCTCAACTTCTGTATCCTTCCTCTTTCTCCATTGTCTCTCTGGCTCAGTGGCTCTCTCTCTCTCTCTCTCTCTCTCTCGCGCTCTCGCTCTCGCTCTCTTTCTCTCCCTCCCTCCCCCCCGCTCTTTCTCCCTCCCTCTCTCTCTCTCCCTCCCTCCCTCTCTCTCTATCTCTCTCTCTCCGCTCTCTGTTTACTCTTGGACTGCCTGAGTGTGTGTTTGCGTCTGTGTGCTAGAGTATTAACAAGAGGGAGAGAGAGGGTTCGAGTGAGTGTGTACTCACTCATGCGTTTGTATGTGCGTTGGTTGGTTGGTGTGTGTGTGTGTATGTCTGTCTGTCTGAGTGTGTGTGTGCGTGCCGCGGTGCCTGCTGGCAGAGTGAGGTAAGGGGAGGGACGGACCGACGGAGAGAGGGAGGGAGGGAAAAAAAAAGAGAGATAGAGGAGAGATCAGATGAGGAGAGAGAGAGGCTGAGCACATAGCACCGCCCCACAGTCCCACTTTCCTGTGGAAGTCTTCCCAGACGACCGCCATTGGGGAGAGACACGGCAGAGAAGAACAGACCAGCACTTACTGAAGCACAGGGAAGAGGAAAGGAGGGGAGAGGCCAGGAGCATGTGCTGTTTTGGAGCATGTCAACCTGACACCGGCTCAAGTATCAAGCCAGCTGGCAGGAAGAGCGCCGAGACTGAGCTGTTTTCATCTCCTCTGCTCTGGATAGGAAGGCCCAGCCCTGAAGAGCTTCCCGGCTGGCCCTACAGAGATCAGACCGTCTGATAGTGTTATCCAGAGCAGGGCCACGAGACGACGGCTGGAGTGATAGGCATGTGACAGACAGGAACAACCACTTTCTGGCCGCACCAGGTGTTGATTGGACTTTCTCTGGGAGGAGCTAAAGGGAATACTGGGTTCTGATTGGGTGTGAGGCTACCACCTGCTTCAGTATTGCTACTGCTGATTGGATGTTTGTTCCATGTGTATTGCTACAGCAACTAAGGCCCCGAGTCAACCAGAGCAGCTTTGAGATTGTGCTTTGTGTGCTTGCATACAATGGAATAAACTGGCTGTAGCTGGAGGTCATAACAAAGTGACCTTTGACTCTGAGTAAATGAATTGCATTGTTATTACTTCAGGTTCACTGGGTGCAGAGCAAAGTGTTTGTCCTACTTGATATTATGCCACTGTTTGTGCACACGAATGTTTGTGTGTACTCTGGCTGGTCGGAGTGCTGTGTGACTTGTAGGGCAGTCTGCCCCCTCCTCCCCTCTTCCGAGACGGCTGTAAAAGGTTAATAGGTGTCAGTCATGTGTCCCTGTTCTCTTGGAGTGAGTCAGGCTGAGCGGTCTCTGTTCTTTCCTCTCTCAGAGAAGCTTTCCTAGCATTGCCTTCAGTGGTAGCAATGAATATTTCAGCTGAAATACCTCTTCCACTTTTAACACTTGACAGGTTGTAGGTGTGCAGCAGCTTTTAGACACCAACAGTTCAGACTTGAAGATCGCTTTTACTTGTTATGGTAGCTCTTTTTATACTGTCATATTCTCAGCATGACAGTGAATATCACACGGCTTCTCATTTTTTTTGCTGGAAGATGCACTGCATTGCTAGTCCTGTTTGGCAAAAGTTTTTATTTTATCAGTACGTGTCTGTCACAGGTGTTGTTTGAGTTATGTCAACATAAGGTAAAAATGATAAATATGACATTTCAAGGGGAGAATTGAACTCGGAGTGTTACAGTGCACATTTGTGCATACATGTCTGTTTTCTTTATATGTATCCTCACATCTTACCGCTGCACACATAAAAAATATGCAATCTTGTGAATATTAACCTAGTAAACGACTATTAGATAAGCTTTTATTGCAGTTGTTACTTATTAATAGTGTTATTCTATAAACTGTTGATATCAGAGTCAGTCTGATTAATAAGAGAATTGAGATGGAAGGGCTGTAAACAGCTGTCCTTTCCTCTCTCTGGCTCAGAGTTCTGCTTGTTGTCCTACTGCCTCCATTAAGCGATGAGATGCAGAGACCTCTGAACCCTTGTCCAAGGTTATCCCAGGAGGTGTTGGCTCTGTGCCTGTTAATAACACCCCCCACAACCCTTTGAGAGGCTGTCCTGCTGCCAGGGCCTGTCAGACTGGCACAGGAAACAAGTGGGTGGTGTAAGCTAAGCCTCTTACAGCACACACTGTTAATGAGCTGCCTTTAGCTAACAGCAGACTCTGGAGGGGAAACACCGGAGCAAATTCTACGCTATCTGTCTTTCTCACTCACTAGCAGTAGACCACTGACTGCCCTCTACATCTCTTCTTTTAGCACACATACAACTGAGTAGTTGTGTGTGCGTTTCATGACAGGTTGATCTATCACAGCTCTGGCCCAGCGGGTGCCTGTAGACTCTTGTGTAAGGCACAATCATGTGGTTGACTGGGTAAAGGACTAGGGTTTCTTGGAACTGGGTCACATCAAAGTCAGTCAGAATATGACACAGAGTGACCCCAGTGGGGAGCGTTAGTGATGTCATTGGTATCATAGACACAGTATAATAGGCGGTTGAGCTACCACACCGCCACTCCCCTCTCCATTTCTCTCTCTCTTTCTCTATATAGGAACCATATGGCATTGAGCCATACTGATCCTATGTTGCATTGTAAATTAAACTCCAGGCTGCACTACAATTTTGACAGCTGTATATAGACAGATGTTTATGGCTATTGATTTATCAGAAAGGCTCCCACACTATGGACTTGGAGAGGTTGTGGTTGGTGATATTTGTAATAGTACATCAACCAAAATCACCATTACATTTACAATCTTTACAACAAGTGCACTTTGCACATCTCACGCCATATTTTACAACTGCATTTGAGACAGAGAAGAGACATTGTTATTGTGCAAGGCCACATGTCATCCATGTCTGTCGTTGTTCTTGTTCCGTATCCTAATCCCTCTGCCTGTCCATCTGTTAATTCCAGGCCTTCTCCAATATGGTAGGAATTGGTCCGCCATCGCCAAGATGGTGGGATCAAAAACTGTGTCTCAGTGCAAGAACTTCTACTTCAACTACAAGAAGAGGCAAAAACTGGATGAGATTCTGCAGCAGCATAAAATGAAATCGGTAGGCGAACGAAATGTTCTTTGAGACATTCCTCTCAATTTGAAAATAGCAGAAATCATGAGGATGAGAAAGTAAAGGAATAAATGCTTTCTGTGCACCCCTCAGCTGTGACATTGTTTCTGGGTTGCTTCTGGAGCTCTTTGGTCTCTGGGCAGTTTTTATTTAGTGTGTGTTGGTTTTCACCCAGGAGAAGGAGCGAAAAGCCCGTCGTAGGGGGAAGGCCCCACAGAATGAGGAGGCCAGTGCCCCGTATGCAGCGGAGGAGGAGGAGATGGAGGGTTCAGGGGCCAGTGGTAATGAAGAGGAGGCCGCTGAAGATGGAGAAGGTACACCACTCCCAAGAACTGCATACATAACGTTATTTGCCTTATCAAAACATTGTATAAATCAAAGGTTTACCTGCATTTATCAATTAAGGTTGTGTCTCCTGTTTTTAAAAAATGATTTTGTCTGTTCTTAGTATAAACTGTTTTTCAAGTAATGGAGTTATTATAGAAAGCTTCTGCATGTCAGCATTCAATTATATAAAGCAAGAAAAAAAAGTCACTCCTGTTGCTGTGGACTTGTATTTTGTCAAAACAACGAGCAGAGCAAAATGGAGGTCTCAGGGCTACTTTAGCTAACGCAATATGTCCTTCTCCTGATCCTTAATGTAAAGGCATAACTCTTCGAGTAGCTCACTGTTAGCTCGAAGAATTATATTCCACAATGACAAACATAATAGAATCCTGAAAATCCTGCTGTAGTTTGTTGATTGAAGTATACTGTACAGACTCTACTTCCACAATAGAGCACCAAAGCCCCAGGGGATTTCATCCCAATTGGTTTTGTGTTCCTCCTTATTGTACAGTGAAACCTGATTAGGCAGAAGAGTGGCACTGTGAAGAATCTGGTTTAGCGAAGAGAGATGGGGGAAAAGATGGAAGAAAAAAGGACAAGGAGATATAACATGATTAACAATATAAGCCCAGTCCTGTCTTCTGATCTGTGTCTCCCTATTGTCCTCTGTCCTTGTCAGGTGGAGCCAACAACAGCTCTGACACAGAGAGCTTGCCCTCACCACATTCATCTGAAGACAGCAAGACTAAGGAGGAGGGCTCGAACAGGTCGAAGGCCAGCTCCAACAGCGGGGACAAGGAGGGAGACATGGGCCAGGCCGGGGATGAGAAACCCCCAATCAAGGAAGATGCAGACACATCTATCAAACAAGAGATAAAGACTGAGATAGGGGAACCTAACAAGGAGCAGCTGCAGCCACCACCCAGCGATGCCACAGACAAAAAACCTCCTACAGCAGAGACAGAGGAAGTCAAGAGCTCCACCAAGAGCTCCAAGAAGGACCATGGGACCAAAACGGGCTCCCATGGGGACAGTGACTCTAGTGCCACTTGCAGCGCTGATGAGGTGGAAGAGACAGACAACACAGATAAGAACAGGTAAGAACTTCATAGCAGGAAGTACAGTAAAGAATAGATTGCTTTTTAAAAATGCAAAAAAAAAAAAAAACCCATCATTTCCTTCCATTAATTGAAGAACAATGTTTCCCTCCTGCTACGTTTTTATCAATGACATCACTGGGTCTGGTTGACATTATTAGTGTGAAAAGGCTTCTGGTTTTTGGGCTCTGGTTTACTAGGTGTCCTACTTTTCTGGTCTACCACAGCAAACATCAGAAAATAAAGCAGTGAGGGTTTTTAAGTGTTATTAGTTGCCTAGTTACACTGTACAGCAGTGAAGCCATATTTGGCAAACCACTTGTGTGTGTACACTACAGGTTGCTCTTTTCTATCAACCACAGACTTATTTTGTATGAATGAACATATATATGTATACAACATATATGAGAGTGTGTGTCTGTGAATGAGGCCACAAGAAATGGGTGTCAAAGTGCGTGGGAGGAGTGATTAGTCTTGTTTGCACGGTATTTGTTCAATTTTTTCCATGACAGCAGACTGCATGTACTGGCAGAGCCGAGGGAAACGCTGCCCTCTCTGCCAAAGCAAACAAAGAGAGTGAGTGAGTGTGGGTGTGTGTCTGTGTGTGTGTGTGTGCATGCATTCATGTATGTGTGTGTAAACTTTTGTGTTGTTGTGCCTCAAAGTGTGTGTCTGTCTGTTATACAGTGTATGTTGTGTGTTTTCGACAGACGTGCGAGACGAGGTTATGGATTTTAAATTGAATTTTTTTTTTTTCGCAGCCTCACACACATCCCGCATACATCACATCACACGCATGCACACGTTCAATTATTCAAATACTTCAATAGTTTGATTAGTGAACAAGGATTTGTGAATGTGGCCGTTTCCTGGGGGAATGGGTAGAAAGGCATGTGGGATGGGAACACAGTTAACAACCTCTGCTCTCCTTGTGGGTTTTCTTTTTTTATGTGTTTATAAAAAATATATCTTTTCTAAAACAATGTTGTATTTGGATTCAAGCGGGCAAAGCAAATAAAAGAAGGAACTGATCTCTGTCTGTGTGTGTAGAATGACTTCTCCACGGCCAAGCCTGCTGAACTACGCTCACGATGGGGTCATATCCTCCCCACTGCAGAAGCCCATGGACCTCAAACAGCTCAAACAGAGGGCTGCTGCTATACCACCTATTGTGAGTAACTAGTTCAACTTTGTGTGCCTGTGGGCTCACTGTGTGTTTTTTTTATCAGTCTTCTCACACATCAAACAACAGTTACATAAGGTGCATCGCAGCTTTTCTATCCTTGGAAAGCATCTTTTGACCCAGGTAGTGTTCTGTAACAGAAAACTGATGCCCAGCTCAGACAAAACGCACACACTTTCGCACTTCTCCATTGCAGTGGTGTCAACACTATCCCTGTTTCTCTGCTTACAGAGATAAGCAGGTGAAATTGTAAAGTCATATTTGTATAAGATAAGCCAGCCAGATGGAGAAAGATGGAATAGATTGATTGGTGGAGAAGAGACAAGACGCCAGACATTAAGGCAACTTTACCTTTACCTTTTTTTTTTTTTTTTTTTTTTAAGCTATCATGGTTATCAGACACTGCATGTGGCCAACCATATGTCAAATGCCAAGTAGTCAGTCAGGAGTGGGTCAGATGTTATGTGTGTGTGATGTGCTTATATATAACCTATTTAATTCCCTCTCATCCTGTGTGTAGATGCCAGAAGCGTCTGTGCAGGGCAGTCAGCGGAGTGGGGGCAAGGGCGTGCTGCCCCCCCACGCCCTGGCACTATACCAGCAACAGATCACCATGGCTCATGGGGAGTCCTCTCAGGAGGTCAAACAACAACAACTGCAGCAACAACAGCAGCAGCTTTCAGGCCAGCCGGGCAAACAGCAGCCTTACACCACGCAGGCAGACAGAGACAGGGAGGCACTTCACAGCAGCAGCCCTCGTGTCCGTCCACGCAGCCCCTCCACCAGCGACAAAGATGGTATGCTCTCCTCCGTCATGACAAAAAAAACTTTATTTTGCTTGAGCCTCAACTGGCTGCTAAATCCTTTTAAATCATAAGTCATATCAATGTTTCACCAGTCAGCTAGTATTTAGAGTAGCAGTGAATGTTTTCTTAGCAGATAGTTACAAATGAAGCAACCCTTGCCACAGTTAACTGCTTCTTTCTCATTAATTTCCCTCTGTCTTTTTCCCAAGCCATCGTTCCCTCTCTGTATGATCTCTAGTATCGCTCTTCTTCAGGGTCATGTCTGTTTACATGGTACATTGCTGGAATTGTCAAACCCCAGTAAAAATGTGCAGCATAAATGGATTTAACATCTTACACTGATGGGGAAACAAGATTTGCTCTGAAAAAGAGGAATTTCTATAAAGAAAACGGAGGTTAATGAAAGTGCTGCATATTATACAGTTTTAGTAGTGTTTGATCTAGTTTTACTTAGTTGGTCCTTGCTACATGCTCTAACCTTGAGTTTGTGTTCTTTAGTGTTTAGGGTATTCAAGTGTTTCTGGGACACTCGTGGAGAGGGAACTGATAAATGATCTGGTATTGCTATTGACCCAGAAGGGAATATAGTCTAGTTCAGTGCACTTACTGTGAGCTTGTGGGATGTGAATATCAGAGAGCATGGTACAAGACTTTTAGCAACAGTCCAGAAAAAGACAAGTCTTTCATAACCAACTGGGCACAGCAGCTGTGAACTCTATAGTACAGAAGACACTTTCTCTCTCTTTCATAATTTTCTTTTTTTTTAAAGGGGAAAAAAAAGTTTAAAAAGTCCTGCCTTTGGCTGGTGGAGAACACAAAATTTACACCCTGTGGTTATGGTAGTAAAGTGTTTACATATTTGTGTGGGAGAGAGATCAATTCTGTGAGGATGCCATGATCTGTGGTGTGTTTGTGTCCCTTCAGAGCTGGAAGGCAACGAGAGGTGGTTACTGACCCTCCTGCAGGGATTAAGTAGGTTCACCCCTTGCCTTCTCCCCCTATTCCTTTTTAATAAACACTTCACCACACTGCAGGGTGCTCACCTCCTCTGCTGGATTTTTACTGTGTGTACTTTACAAAAAATATTAGCAGTGGGTTGTTGTGTATGTTAGTATTTTAATTCGGTGGTGTGTCACTCTGGCTGGGAAGTGGCATGAGTGCCATGTGCACATGGACAACAGTGACGATGGTGTTGATGTTGACACCAGTGAACTAGCATCAATATAGCAGCGACAGCATCTTGGAATAATGGATGTCTAGCTGAGTGCTCTGCTTTGGTTCTGATTGTGTATTTGTGTTGCCATTGCAGAAAAGTCCCGGTCTTTCTCGCCGCATGGTGAAGCCAAGAGGCAGGCACTGGGCCCCGATGACCTGAGGACCTCTAACTTGGGTCGGCCAGTTCTATCCCCTTACCCCATGTCCCCACGAGACATGGCCAAGATCAGTCATGACCAGCATCTACTCCACTTCAACTGTAAGTCCTCCTCTCTCTCCTGTCCTGTCCCTATATTCTCGACGGGCCTAGTTATTTGTTATATATATGTATACATACATAAACACTGTATTATAGCAACAAAAGCCCCTTCTTCTTGCTGCTATAATGCCTTTATTAACCCTCTGCCAAAAACAAATACTCAAATCTCATAATCTTTCCTTCCTGCCAGCGTTCCAGCAAGCAGCAGGCCACCCTGCACTCTCTAGTCTACCACAGGACGGTGGTAGACTGGCGGCAGTGAGACCCCTCACGATGCCAGAACCACCACCTCTAATTTCCTCCACCAAGCCAGGGGGCTCCATCACACAGGTATATAGCAGCACACAGATGAAAACGAAGGCTCAGTTTTGAATAACAGTTGCACACTACATAACAATATTCTTATAACCGTATTCTACCGGTGGTATTGTAGTAATGAAACGAACAAAGAACAATTAAAATTAGAATCTGACAAACTAATGTATGCATAGGTAACACTATAATATAAGTCACCATTATGATGAAATTTTTCAGGGTACCCCAGTGCAATTGCACAGCCCAGCTCATGGGTTGGACCATGGGAAGATGCCTCCTACACAGATGGGCTTGTCTTGGATGGATCAGAGGAAAGTTGGTGAGTAAACTTTTTTGGAAGGAATAGTGCACCTTCCAGTTTTGCTTCATGCCAAGTTGCTATTCTACAACGGCCATCACAGCTGACAATGAAGTCTGATCGTCTGTTCCATCACCGTGGACATCTTTCTCACTACTTCTGTTCTTTCCTTGCTTTTCTCTAAATTGTCACGCACTATACAGCAGGTCAGTTCCCCGTGGTAAAGCAGGAACAGTTATCCCCTCGCAGCTCATCGTCTCAAGCTGACAACCTGTCGACTCAGGGGACACCTCATGATAGCCCTGCTGGAAGAGGTAGACGCTCACCTTTTCTTCTGTTATATTTGATTTCCACAATATATAGTGTTTTTGCTTTGCTTCTGCATTTTTCTTTGTCTTGTGTAGTTCAATTGAGTTGTTTTGCAATCAGCCACGACGCTATATTGTTTATTAAATTAGACATGAACTAGAAAACAAACAAACAAAAAAATGAATAGGACGGCACAAAGCAAGCCATTGTGTTCAAAAAACAAGAACTGCCAAAATAGAACCGTGTGAAAGCAGTTTTTATTGGAAAGCATTTAAATTCCAACTGTAGACTCATCACTTTTTTTGAAATGGAGGAAGTTTATAATCAAGCCGTCTTCTATGTGTTCAACCCAAAGTCAGTAACTGGTTAAGAAAGTCATTGGCCAGTGAGGTGACTAAGAACCCAGTGGCCACTTGAATGAGGAGTTCTTCTGTAAAAATTGAAAAACCTGCACGGACCACCATGTCTGCAGCCCCCATCAATTAAGCCTTTCTGGTAGGATGTATGTATAGCCTTTTTATACATTTGTGCCACATACAGAGAGGTTCTTCACCAGAGTGCACAAGTTCTCTGACTGGGGCAACGATTCACATTTTCCAGTGTGGATAGCCTGAGGCACACACAAGGACCACACTGGAGTGACTCTGGGACAAGTTTCTGAATGTACTTGAGTGGCCCAGGCTAAACTAAAATCTCAATTGAAAATCGGTGGGGAGTTCAGTTCACTGAAGCTAATCTAATCTGACGGAGCTTTAGAGGATCTGGAGAATGTGAGAAACTGTCCAAATCCATGTGTGCAAAGCTGGTAAACGCACATCAAGAGGATTCAGAGGTGTAATTACTGTCAGTGGTGCCTCAACACTTTTCAATGTCAAGAATTATAATTACATTTTAACACAACAAAGCGTGATCTCAAAAACATTTATCATTTGCTTTGGTTGCAGCTGTGCTGTGCAAATTGTGTTCCACTTTGGCTATTCTTAATACTGCTTTGCACTTTGGCTTCTAGTGACAGAAACTTCTGTCTTACTATAATTGCAGCTTCCATTCCAGCTGTTCAGGGAGGTAGCATCACTAAGGGCATCCCAGGGACCAGAATGCATCCGGATTCCTCAATATCCTGCCGAGGGGGCTCCATCACTCAGGTGAGCTTAGACAGCAATGTCTTGTAAGTCAATGTCCTTGGTCCTTCTAAATACTGCTGTACAGAAGAATTTTTTTTCTTCACTCCAATCAAAGTCTTTCCACTATCTGAATATCTGCTGATCTTGATATTTTCTTACATAACACAGTTGCACAGTGCACACTTGACCTACTCTAGACCTACTTTCAATTTAGTAAATTGATCTAGTTAAGATATGACTTAATAGTCAGAACATCTGTTGTTTTAGGCACAGTAAAAAAAAAAATACAGATAACTTTTTGTACTTTTTATGGGAGGGATCCTTGTACTATCCCTGCAAAAGACTCTCATGCCACTAATTTGATGATGGAAAACTGGTGTAATCCACAGATAAATGCTCTGCTACTATGCTTTTACTCTCATGGTAGCACAATTGCCTGTGCAGTCTTGTGCAGTGTGTTATCACTGGGTGCGGCAATCCTGGTGTGAGTACGTTATAAATATTCTGCTGACAGTGTTCAACTTTGAGTAGTGCATTACGACAGACAACTGACCAACAATCCTCTTCCTCTTTATTTGGAGAACCTCTGGACAACCTCTGAAGTTCATTAAACAAATCAGTTTAAAAATGGGCCACTGCAGATTAGCCAATATATCTTAGTACTTGTATATTACATTATCAAATAATATTGGCCCAGCATTTTCCCTCAGCTTACTGCGAAGTAGCAGTGTGCTCATTTTAATGTAATTTTCTTTGTATGTAGGCCGATGGATGTAAATGGTGAAGTGAAACTAACTCTATGTTAAACTGTGTAAAGGTTCATGATAGCGGCTTATATGACGGGTACACACACAACCCACGCTAATTATTTTATAATTATTTCCACTCTGTGTGCTGGATGCCACCAGTTTTTCTCCATATCAGTACTGTTGGTTGGCACCTGCCCATAATGTTTCAAGCCACTGGCGTCACAGTAGCAGCCTTCATGTTACTTGGCTATGATTTGTGTGCTTATGATGAAAGAGAGTAGCAGAGCTGTTGAGAGGTCATGAGGCAGGCCAAGTGCTGTGGCTGCTGGATTTCCCTGCTGCTGTGACATAACCGCCGCTCTGAGCGCCCCCAGTCACCCTAGCAACAGGTACACACTGTACCGCATCTGTTCCCTCTTTCATTTATCTGTTTGCTCTAGATGCTGGCTAAACCAGTCATTGATATGCCCACTGTAATATCACATCCAACCTGCATACAACAGCAAATGAGTGTAAAGGGGGCTGTTACCACCACCATAATAGATTAGTAAGGAAAAGGTGAAAGAGATATCACTTTTGTTGTTGAGAAACAGCTCATTTGTTTATCTAGCTTGCAGATAGATGGATTGTTTGATGTATGTGAGAACACCCAGATATGTCAATGCTGCACTTGCTACTATGGTAAAGAGGCAAAGAATATTTGAGGACTGCGTCTGATTTTGACGTCAAACCCCCCCCACATCGAACTTTCAGCAGTGTCTTCTTGAAACTGCCGAACGAGTTGCAATCAACAGAGAAGAAATGTGATATCGAGCGCTATTGTGCCTCCTTAACCATCGACCCACCCCCACTCTCGTCCCTTCACTAAACAGTGTAAAAATGACTCATACTTGGGGCATAAGTGATGTGACTCAAGGTTTTAACAAAACTGTCTGTTGTCACCGACCATTGCCAAGTGGGTGCACCTTCTGGGAGAACTCTTTTGGATTTCAAAGCTGTGGGTTTTTATGTTAACTGTCTAGTTTGTTGTTAGAAATAACTTTTGGAAGCAAGAGGGGTCTAGCTGCATGGCTCCTCTGTGGGGACACTTCTGGTGCAGACTACGCTTTCAGGGCAGCTCCACTGTCAGTACAGGAAATAACATGTTTTGTTTGTTTCTTTATTTTGTTTTTTTCCTTTCTGAAAATGGTGGAAGAAGACAGGGGATGTGGCCAAGGTTGTTTTTAAGAGCCATACATAGCAGTGAAAATGGTGAATGTGACTTGTTAGTCAAGTGATTAAATAAGGAAATATATGTTTAGTTGTTTAAATAGTAGCTATATCGAAGCAGTGTATCAAAGCATAAGCAGTGGTTATTGAATTAATGAGTTATAGCTTATATTTATTTGAGTGGATCTCGATATGCTATGTTGACAAAAAAAATCAATATATTCAATATTGAAATGATACTGCTACATTGATAGCCTATAATTATTGAATCAGTATGTGTCTATACTGGCAGAGTCAATCACTTTACATGGTATGTTATATAAATCTCTACATTTAGATAATTCATAGGATACTAAGGTCACTGCTTTTACTGAATTATTTAATATATATCACAGACAAAATCACGTTAATCAGCAACATGTATTTGCTGTGACAGCCAATAGTTCTGTTGTCTTTTCTCCAGGAGGAAGTATCCTCTTGGGCATTTTGTTTTATTTTGGTGGCGTTTCCTGTCCTGACAGTGGAGCCTCCACTCGAAGAGTCCCCACAGAGGAGGCCTGCAGGCACCACGCTGTCTTGACAACAGCTACTGCTTCACAGTAAGATGACAAAGTGCTGGTCTCATTTCTCCTCTCCTCAACACAGGGGACACCTGCTGATGTGCTGTATAAGGGAACCATAACCCGCCTGATCACAGAGGACAGTGCCAGCCGAGCTGAGAGGGAGCGGGATGAAGCACTGTCTAAAGGCCATGTCGTCTACGAGGGCATAAGTGGACACATCCTCACATATGACCGTAAGTACTTTAGCCAGGTTACAGGCTACAGCATACTGTATGTCATGTCCAGCGATTGCTTTCATTCTGAGTATAACTCAGCACAAGCCAACAATTGGAGTGGTTTCCACTGAATGAATCATGCAAACACTGTACCGCATCCCAAGTCATTCATGCAACTTATGAGTTATGTTTATGTAATTAAAGTAGCATTCTATCTGTCCACTACGTCTTGACCTATTCACCCTTTTTTGTCATTTGTAGGCCCGCCTTCTCAGACCCCTAAAGATGAGGTCAGAGGCCCTGGGCAGCCTGGGGAAATTCTTGGTCTGAAGCGTCCTTATGATGTTATGGAAGGAGGCATCTCCAGAGGACTGCCTATGAGGGATTCACTGTCTGCTGCCAACTGTGAAGGTACCAATCTGTCACTCTCACAAAGTGCTCCTGGATCAGATCTTGTTTGACTCTTGTTCAACTCTCAGTAATAATAAGAATCATTTTTACCATAGTCTTACATCTCATACCACTCATTACCTCAGGTCTGATTGGTCGAGCCATGCCTCATGACAGGGACAGTCCGCACCACACACCTTACAAGGACTCTCACCATATCCGTGGTTCCATCTCACAAGGTAAGATGACCTCTCAATATTAAATACAATTTAAATCACTTTCATTATAATGAGAGACTTTTTTTTTTTCTGAAGCCTTTTGTCACTGTGTTGTATTTCTGGTCCAAACCTGATAACAAAACCTGTCAGCTTTAATCATACAGTGAACAGCATTTATGTTTAAATCTCTCTCTCTCTCTCTCTCTCTGCTAAATGTACATTTAAGAAGAAACTGAATGTTGTAAAGAAGAGAAACAGACATTTTTTGTTTTACCAATCACAGTTTAGTGAAGCATGCATGAGCGGCATGGCAGATTAAAGAAACACAATATGACGAGATATGAAAAGTCTTAAAGATGGTGCAGCAGATGAAATCCTTGAACTAAATGTAAATGTATCTGCTTGCAAAATAATACTTTTGAACATTGTCTGTGGTCTCTGTTAGCATTCTCTTTGTCGTTTTCCTAAAAGTACTCACTCAGTATGCACTCATTTCATCTGACTGTACTGTGTTCTTGCTCAGCAGAGTTACAGAGAAAGACTGTGTTTTTCTTTGCTTTTTTCCTTTCAAGAAACAGATTGTGCCACCTTACCAGAACTCACCCGCTGGCAGGAGTACTTTCATGTTGATATTTATATTTATCTAAATCTGATAGCAGTAGTGTCAGATAACCAGCTTGTCTCATCTTGCCCAGAGATAGTAGTGTATGAAGCTCCTCTCAGAACCCCTGCTGGGTTAGATGAGCTGGCATAATCCTATCAGAACCTTTCTTTGTGTCTCTCATGTTTGTTTCTCCCATTCTCAGCTTCCCTCTGTCTGAATTAAGAAAGGAAGAAAAAAAAATTGAAATGCGCTGCAGACTCTTCACATATTCTTATGATTACAGGTATACCTCGTCATCTGGACCCTCAGGATGGCTACCTGAGGAGGGAGGCTAAGCAGATGAAGAGAGAGGCCTCTCCACCGCGTGGGCCTGGTTCGCTTTCTGACCCAATGAAAGGCAGAGAGGCCATGGTACCCACGGTGAAGGAGGCCGGGCGCTCCATCCACCTCATTCCCAGGGAGGAGCTCAGGCAGCCTTCAAAGGAGGGCATCATAGCACAGGTACACACAGGATAACAACACTTACAGATGCTATCCAACCTTTAATTGTTTCCCCCTCTACACAATACTGAGTAATTATTTGTAATGCTTCTCTTCAGGGAACACCCATGAAGCAGGAAGCAGCTGGTTCAGGGAAACGTCATGATGTCCGCTCCATCATAGCCAGTTCACCACGTTCCTACCACAATACACCCCCCCATCTGGAGATGCGTGCTGAGAGAGGCCGCTACGAAGAGGCACCAAAAGGACGCCCCAGTGCAGTGGTCAGCACGGCTAGCTCTATAGCCCGCTCCTCTCCCCTTACACTGGCATCAGAGCAGGGAGGCAAGGCCCATCACAGCCCAGTGGGCTATGACGACAAAGGAGCCTTAAGGAGCCCTTACCCTGGACCCTCACATCGTGGCTCCCCTCTGTCCAGGGAGGCAAGCCAAAGGCAGCATGATGGTAAGTATATCTCCTACAGTCAAGACAGTGAGCTTTTATTCTCTCTTTCATTCTTCACCCCTTGAAGACTGTTTATGAAATTCTCCTTTTTTCTTTCTATTTTTGCTGCAGGTTCCAGTAAGAATCAGCCTCAGGAGCGTAAAGCCACACCAACCCCCAGGGAGATGAGTGCTACCAAATCACCGCTCCCAGGTGTTCCAGATCAACAGACCTATGAGCGTCTGCTGCAGGGTCTGGGAGCTGCAGATGTTTACCGTCAAATCCCCTTAGCCTTCGATCCTGCAGCGCTGCCCCGTGGCATACCCATTGACCCAGGTACAGCCACAGTCTAATTAAATTTTAAAAAACAGAGAGAGAGAGAGAGAGAGCAGAATATTAGTTCTCTGAAGCTTTTATTTTAAGTGTGACGTTCTTGAATGCCATGCACACCCTCTTAGGTTTTTTTCAGTTATTGTGACCTGATTTACCCTCTGCTCAGTTGAGGTAGGGTGGGGCCCTACTAGCTATGTGAGGTCAACAAAATCCATGTTCTGATAATAATCATAAAGGCCTGAGTTGTCCCACTGTGTTAAGACCAGTAACAGCCTTGCATTAAAACACACAGTCTTTGCTTTTATTGCAATGAAACCTTTTGTGTGGGACTGGGTAGTTTGAGAAAAAAATTGCACATTGCACTTATTTGACCAATTGAAAGAGAACAGTGTCTACGTTCCTGGTTTGTTTTCAATTTCTCACCTGTAGTCATGTCACTACAACCACACCAATGTAGCCTCTTGCAGTGTTTTGCTGCTAAAACAGTAGAGTGAGGACAATCTGAACACCCCCCTCACAGCCCACCTAATCAAGGAAAATAAGTGCAAACTTTGGGTTGGCTTTAATCACTTTGATTTGTTATTTAGTCCAATATGAATGACCAACATTTCCTACTCTTCACACAGCCTACTACTTGCCTCGCCACCTAGCCCCCAACCCGGCATACCCTCATCCCTACCCCTACCTCATTCGTGGCTTTCCTGACACTGCAGCCCTGGAGAACCGCCAGACGTTGCTCAATGACTACATCACCTCCCAGCAGATGCACCAGTGGCCTGCAGCAGCGGCCATGGCTGCCCAGCGCTCAGATCTGCTGAGGGGCCTTACTCCACGAGACCAGCCCCTTCCTCTGCCCTATTCTGCAGCCCCTCGTGGTAAGACTAGTGCCACTACCCTCGTTTGCACTCAAATCGGTCTTAGTGTTAGTGTTCATTGTTTTGTTTTTTTTCTGATGTTCAGCAAACTGAAAATCTATTTTAAACAGAACAGTTGTAAACTCAGCAGACATAGAGACAGAGCGCAATTAAGTCTCGCCCATCCCGGAGGGGGAAATAATTTATTGCTCTACATTGACTTTGTATTGAGTGAAGGGTGCCTCCTTGTCACTTCTGTCTGCTAGAAAACAACAGAAACATGCCTTAAAGCTGCTGTGTGATACCAACAGGGTAAAGAACCCAGAACTACGTTTTTATAGGCTGTTAAACCCAAAAACTGAGCTTTTAAGAAGACAAAAGTGGATACAGGGTTGTGTGCCGTGTGGTGGAAGAGACAGACGCGACCTGAGCTGAACCGACCTGAGCCTGCAGGTCAAAAACCGCTGTAAAAATGACACGTATACCTGGACATGTTCCTAGTCACAGAGAATACACAGGTTGAACGTTAAAATAGAACAGCTGTTTAATTGAAAGGTATGCAGTGTTTTCAATCACAGAATAGCTAACCTGCATTCAGCTGAAATTCTAACTGTAAAAAGAGCCTGAATGGGAAACGATTGCATGTCTGTGCGTGTAATTTCCCCGCCTATGTTTACAAATTGTAGTTGCCATATCAGGTGTAAAAGTTTCATGTCAGCCATGTAGTGGAGTTTGCGATACAGTTGTGCTATCTCTACTGTAGGCGTGATGCCAGCCTTTGCATTCATGTATTGCATCTTAGCATATACAATGTAACGGGTTTCAGCATAAAACTACCTTTTCCTCTCTGGTAAACATAGGGTGCTAAAATAGTCCTTTGACATGCTGAAATCTAATGTTTTTAGCTAGCTTCAGGCATTTTGTAAGCGCTACAGCCCCTTTTTTTGCATATTGCGGCACCGACTGTTTTTCCCCTCCAGTGGGCGTGGTTTTCAGAGTATGACATATAACGCTCTGTCTCTATCAAGTGTGCTATACCTATGGATAAAGCTTGTTAACAGCTCTTACAATTACTCAACAGCAGGCTTCATGTTTCCTTGATTCCTTTCGATAATAGAATAATCTGTTATCTTAAACATTAATGTCTGTAGGGAAGTTTGTCAAGTTTGAGAAAGATTTAAATCTTGCTGAGTGTATATGACCTGGGACAAAAAGCACCTTCCAAGATCCAACACAGCAACAGAAACACAGACAATTAAATTACGATTATGTGCATGGTACACTAGCTCATAACAAATAAGATCCAGCCACAGCTGAGTTTGATGTAATAATGCTCTCATGACCTACAGCAGCAGCATCGTAACTACTCTCACAGCTGGTACATCAACAGAGAATAACACAAGCTGAGGTGACTATCTGGTGTCGGTATCATTACACACACCAACTCTATGTTCTGTTATCTCCCAAAGTTACCAGGTTAACATTAGCAGGTTAACTTTAGCAGGTGCATGAGCTACCTCTTCCTCCACGGGGCCGAGGCTCGAGTCGCCCATGAGTGCTTCTCAGTCCTCGGAACAGCACGTCTCTTCCAACGAGTGAGGAAAGCAACATGCTGCAGGTGCTTCTCTGTGGTTGGGTTAGTCTTTGTTTTTCGAAGGGACTTAACCACGACCCCGATTGGCCGATCAACTTGCCCTGCATCAACTTTTACTGGCCCCTGGCCATCGGTTCTGTTAAGCCCTGTGTTATCAGTGTTCTGTGTCATGTGAAGTAGCATATTGTATATAATTTTTATTTATGTTGACAGTGTGGGTGTAAGCTTAACAAGGCATTGGTTACATCCAACTTGCTACAGCATCTTTAATTTTATCATCCATTTGTCCATAATTAAATCAAGGTAATACAAGAAAGCTCAATTGTTTTTAAGTTGCTAGAACGTTGTTCTCATTTGGAGTCATTAAGGGAGCAAAGGAAGAGTTTGGTTTAAATATAATGTAGTGAATTAAAAAATGTCAATAAACCAGGAGTGCAAGCAGTAACAGGAACATGTCTTGCACCATCCATCAGTGACTTCTAATCAGATCTAATCTGATCCAAGAGTATTTGAAAAGTCATTGTAGTGTTTGTTGCAATCATTCACTTCTTCTTTTGCCATTTGTCAATGTTGATTTGACATTTTTCACATTTAGACAAGATTGTAAAGACTTACCTTTTAGTCACGTCTTCTGTTTTTTTTTTTTTTTTTTTTTAAGTAGTTTTTTTTTTTTAAGTAAGTTTTTGTTTTTCTCACATAAATTTACATATTAAAGATTCCTTCTGACATCAAGAAAGACCTTTGCTGTTGGATCGACTGACATACTGTGATGTGGACGAGTATGAGAGTGCCATATTATGTTTTATTTACCAGTTAGTTACCACCAAAACACATTGTGACCAACTATTAGCTTTTTCTTTACCCTTCTCTTCTTTCTGTCCTCTAGGAATCATCGATCTATCTCAGGTGCCACACTTACCTGTCCTGGTCCCTCCCTCTGCAGGGACAGCTGGCTCCCCAATGGATCGCATCACCTACATCCCGGGGGCAAGCACCACGTTCCCTGGCAGGCCTTATACCACCTCCCCCATCTCACCTGGTACAATTAAGTTCACACTATCAAACAATTTTAGAAAGAAAGTATTTTGCACACTTACCATTTTTCTAATATTTTTTTCCTCTTTGCTTTTTTCCCTTTACAGTTGGCTCCTCGCACATAAACAAGATGCAAGGCACATCCTCATCTTCAGAACGCGAGCGTGAAAGAGACCGTGAACGTGATAGAGAGAGGGAAAGGGACCGGGAGAAAGACAGAGAGCGGGAGAGAGAGAGGGAGCGTGAACGGGACCGGGAGAGAGATCGCGAAAGAGAACGGGAGAGAGACCGTGAAAGGGAAAGGGATCGGGACAGGGAGAGAGACAGAGAGCGTGACAGAGACAAGGGCGGGTCTCTCGGAAATGTGGAGCACGCCCCCATTTGGCGACCAGGTGTGGAGCGGATATTGTCCTTTTCATTTTTGTCTGAAAGTTATAAGTAAAGTTCACATACTGGATGCTTGAATGCAGTTTGACGAGAGAGTAAAGCATTTGTGAAATTAAATGAATCTGTTGGTGCCTTTCAGGTACAGAGCCCAGCTTGGCAAGCAGCAGTAGCAGTGTGAGACCTTCTTCCCAACCGTACAGCCACCAGCACTCCCCAGTGTCCCCTCGTACCCAGGAGAACGTGCAGCAGAGGCCAAGTGTCCTGCACAACACTGGGGGCAAGAGTCTTTCTGTTGGAGAACACTCCTCATCTGTGTTACGGTAAACTTCTTTTTAGTAGCCAAGGACAAAAGTTAGCCCATTTCTCACAAGCATTCACAGTAAGGATTACGTTCTGATTGCTATGTTTACTAAGTGTATTTTTTTTGGCCTGCCAGGTCCATGCCCCCAGGGCCAGCCCGCTTCCAAGCTTACCCTGGCCACCTTCAAAGGCCAGGTGTGCCCCCTGAGGCCTACGCACCTGCCATGGACTCAAGTTTAGCCAAAGAGCAGAGTCGTGATGTAGGCAAAAACAGGGGAAGTCTACCCAAGCATGTACAGGACCAGCACGGGCTCTCCAGTAAATCTGACCCCAAGCTGTCCAGTCCCAGCCAAGGAGGAATATACCCAGGTTCCTATCCCTCGGCTTCAGTCCGGCCACAGCACCTGCTGCCTCCCCAGTCGGATAACCCTCCTGGCCGTGGAGAAAGCGGTACACCTAGTAGGGAAAAGACTCAAAACAAACCGATGTCCATTCAGGAACAAGAGCTCCGAGTACTCGGTAAGACCACCATGACTGCGGCCAACTTCATAAACGCGATTATTATGCGTCAAATTTCTTGTGAAACGGGGATGCCAGAGACGGGCTCGCTTGTTGCCAGCAGCGCCACTGATGGTAAGACGCTCTGGATCCCAGGGTCCCCCTCATCACCCAGACCCTCCCCCGTCAGTCTGTGGCCTATTGCACGCTGTGGTGGTTGGCATTATCAAATCAGCCCAATTCATTTACATTTTTTTTTTCTTTTAAAGCTATACTTTTTGCCTTTTTTTCCCAGTTTTATTATTAGTTTTTCTTTACAGACTTAAAGACCACCAAGGGTGCCCTCTGGAAAAAGCAAACATCTAGCCTGTCCAAATTGAACCTGACTGGCTGAGATTAAATGAGCAGAGGCAGTTTACAAGCTTGATAGAGGATTGATATCATATTAATGGCTAACAAGTCAACACATTTGATTTTCAATGAAGAAGAGCTATATCCTAGGTGTCCTTTAAGGTGTCATTTTAAGGTAGTGAAAGCTGGTGGGACAAGGCAGAACATCCTTTGCTGCTTATTTTCATTTTCTTTTCGTAGAGGATGTGACTTGAATTTAACATGTGGCACCCCTCCTCCCCCCCATTCGGCTGCTTACTTTAAACAGAATATTTTACCACATACAAGTGGGCATGACAAGAATATTTTAGGCACTTGAAAAGGCATTTCACCGCAGGAGGCTTTTATATCCCATGTTAAATGAGACTGCCTGTAATTCAAGCATTTTGACTTTACACATGCAGTGGCTCTACTTCACTACTGCATGTCTTATGAGGCACTCTCTGCCTTGTAGATCTTATAGGTACTTACAGACATATCTGAAACATATTGCACTAGGACACGACTTTGGGCAATTGACACGTGTAACCCAGATGACTCAAGGGGAATAGAGAATTGGTGCGATAAATCCCTTTCATTAACATCATGGTGAGTCACAAAGACGGTCACGCTAAAATAACCATCTACTGAAACTCTTACCAACCACCAAACTGACTCCCTGGGGTCCCCGAGAGCACTGGTGATGCAAAGGAGGAGGGTGGGAAAGGCGAGGGACGTGTGAAAAGACCGTGAAAACTTTCAGCCATCCAGGGGGAGGGGGGTACTACAGCTTCTGGCTCCCCCAAATCTCTGCATGTTCCTATTTATGGCTCACTGTAATTTATGCTGATTTTTTTTTTTTTGTTTTTATTTTGTTTTTTTTTCCACACACGCCAAACGCTCAACACATCTCTCTCAATCAAGCCTCTGGGAGTTTGTCCGTCATTTGGAATGTGATTTTGTTTTGTTGTTTTACTGCTTGTAGAGCAATGTGTCAAATCTGTATTTATTACAAGCTTGTAGGGCAAGAGACTACTGCATGCTGAGCTCAGATGAGTGTTGTGGGTTAATATACTCCTGTATGTACAGTAGTCAACAGGAAGCATGCTTCTCGAAACAGATAAGACATAATTATTAAAAGGGCATCATCACCTCCCTGTTGGCATGCAAATTAGTAGGAAGGACCAGAAAGAGAAATGCAGGCTGTTGAAAGTGGTTGTTGAAATGAACCCATAGTCTCTTCTGTCATTGCTAACAACAAAAACCACAACATCCTGTCCCTCTGGGGGACTCGTCCTTTCTGGGAGTCTGTACAGTCAATCCTGCCCCCCATGCTCAACTTACATCATCCTCTCCTGAGATAAATACTGTAGTGGGAGAGTTGTGTAAGAAATCACACAGAGAGATATTACGCACAAAGGGACAGAAATGGCTCATAATGCTCCTTCGAGCATGCAGGTGGAATGTTTTATTCCCACAATGTTATCATGTTCGATATGAACAATATTTTCATATATTTATGGCCAACAATGATGGGTCTATTTGAGCGCTTTAATGCTTGGTTATATGTAGTATTCACAGCCTGCTTGCATTTAAACATAAATACGTAATAAATACATAAAGTGCACACATTTATATCCTCCATGGAGCTGTAACTTTATGGAAAATTCAGTGCATCAGGTGTTTTGTAACTTCTTCATTTATGAGTCACTGATGCAAATCCAGTTAGTTTTAGCATCATTTCTCGTCAAAGCTTGGCTTGCTTAGACTGTATGCAAAGAGTACACTATAAATAATTAAAATCTTATAGTAGTTCATAGCAAAAAAAAAAGCTTGCCCCTTAAGCTTTCATATGCAGATGCTTCAGTACATTAGAATATAAAATTGCACATCCACCATAAATCCTGATGGATGGACAGACATGTCTGCATGTCCTCATTAGCACATTTAGAGATCTCGAACTGTTTCACCTCAGGTTGAAAAACGAAACTAATCTATACCTATGTGTGGATGTGATTTGTGCCTCTGTGTGTGTGCATGCATGGCTGTGTGTGGTGTTTGTTCTTTTGGTTTGACTCTCAGCTCCACAGAAGATGGAGTCACATGGTTTGTACCGTCCTCCGTCTGAGGAGAGGCTGTCCCCTGGCCAACAGCCCCCGTCCCCCTGTGTGAAAGGCAGCCAGAGGGTGGTCACCCTGGCCCAGCACATCAGTGTAAGTAGTCTCTTGAGAGAGAAAAAAAAAAAAGAAAGAGAAACTCTCTGTGTATCGCTGCAAGCTTTGTGAGCAGAAATTATTGTTTTCAGTATAAGTACAAAAACATCCTTTGTGGTCAAGTGATTTTGGTGCTTGATGTATGACAGACAGAGTTGTCTGATGTCTTAAGACAAATGTGTCTTTATGGTAACAGGAGGTGATAACTAAAGACTACACCAGGCAGAGCCAACAGCAGCAGCAGCAAAGCTACCACGGCTCTCCTGTCCTGGACTTGACTCGTCCACCCAGTGCCTCCCAGCCCCCGCCCACCTCACAGGAGTCTGCCCAGGGGTCCCGCTATTCAGAGGGTCTTGGAGGAGAACGCAACAGAGACCGGTAGGAATCATCGTCAAACACGATCACACAACAGAATTATGTGTAACACTAGAGGTGAATTGTCAAATAAGTGTGTAAATAGAACACAAGTCAAGAACACGTGTCAGTGCAAGTGTTTGTTTTTGATCATAGACACATAATGACATGGTAGTAAGACAGCAGTTGTGTCCAGAAAAAACAGTGAGTTGATTTTATACACGCTGTATATTTTCTGCAGGTCTCCCCCTCAGCCCAAGACATCACCTATCAGTGTTTCAAATGATGGCATTGAACCAGTGTCTCCTGCTGGAGCCAACTCTGAACCTGAAGTCCAAGGAGGGGCCTCCTATCCCAACGAGCAGGGAGAGCAAGGGTAAGACCTCACATTGCCATACTGTAGATTTCAGCAGATCAGGCAAATATGTTCTATTGCTTGTATTCATGTAAATGGGTGCAAATCTTATGAAAGCCAACCTGCCGCATTTCATTAAACTATGTGGTATTTGCAGGACTTTTAAGTTAATTAAGGATCTTTTTCCACAGTTGAATATTCAATTAAATGCTCATTCCAGTATTTGAATAACATAGCAAGTCTCTTGTTTTCATATAGCATGCACTAGTATATTGTGTTTGTGTGAAATACATCATATCTAACATAAAAGACATATATAGGGTGACCACAGGGAAGCACTCAGTCAGCCTCTTAGAGGTACATCACCCATGTTCCTCTTGGGATGTTGCTAATGTAGTTAAAAAGCTCAACAGTAACAAGATGCCCTGAGGCTTGGGACAGTGCTCATGGACTTTGAGAGAGAAGGATGGTGGGACTAGCAGATGGGTTTCAGTTGTCAGGTATCACATTGGTCATCTGCTCTGGGAAAGCTTGTGCCACGATGCTGGAAAGGAGACTCCAGCCTCTTGTCAAACTCTCTTCTGTCCTGGTTCCATGTGCCAGAAGTTGTCCCATGTGGTTTTGTGGTGCATTATGGTTGCTTAGGCTGTTGCTGTGATCCACTCAGTCATGTAACTAGAGTGAGGCCTGTGTTCACTTTCAGACAAATATGTTATTTTGGGGCATAAGCTCAGCCTAAGGATGTACCAACTCTGTTTCTTTTAATGGGTACAGTCTCTAGGCACAGCTGAGTGGAGTGTCGAGTTTGGTGATCGCAAGATTGCATCTCTGCTTCATTTCAAAGATGTAGCCCTGTCGGCTTCATCAGGATTTAACCTTCGACATGCAATGGGGCTTCCACCCCTCCTCAACCCTCCCTGGATTGGGAGTGAGTTGCTGTCCTAAGTTCAGAAATTGCTCATGAATGAGGGTAAAATAGAGAATGAGGTCAACAGGTGAATTGCTGGATCTTCTATAATCACACAGACTTCATAGCAAAACTGATTTACCAGCCAATTTATGTTTCATCTGTCACTTTAGGGTCACAAGCCTTGGATGGCAATTGGAAAAATTATCCAATTATATGTGCTTTTTTTTTTTTTTTTTAAATCCAGATCTTGAAGGTTTAGTGATTCACTTAATTGCTTAAAGCAGAACAGCAGTTCCTTCACATTCCTTCACAATTCATGCCAGACTCCTTCTTGTTGAGGTATTCTGGTTGCATCTAATTGGGAGAGGATGCTGGGTAAAAGAGTTTATGGCTTTCTCAGATTAGCCTACCACCACCACAACCCATAGCCAAAAAATCTTAAATGTGGATGTTTTATATTATTTAATTAATATATTCAATGCATTTGTCAGAATCATTCTTGTAGCTCTACAAATAAGGTTAAAAATGTTAATGATTATGTTTTAGGAATCAGGAACTTAGACAAGACCTCTCTCTAACAAAAAAGGAAGTTGCCTACAAATATTTACCTATCAACATAAATTTAAGTGTATAATTGGACTATTACAGGAGTGTGATTAGTTTGTGTGTGTATTGACCTGGCGCTCCTTTCTCTCATACAGAATGGGCTCCCGTTCCCCTCCCAATGCCTCCCAGCCTCCAGCTTTCTTCAGCAAGTTGACCGAGAACACTTCAGCTATCGTGAAGTCAAAGAAACAGGAGATGATTAAGAAGATGACTGTAGTGGGAAATGACGGCGATTTCAGTAAGTCTGACCTCAGTACAAGCATGAGTGCTCTTTTAAAAAAAAAAAAAAAGAGAGAAGAAAAACTGCTGTGTGGTTTCATAAAAAGTCTGGGTCTTTTATAAAGAAACCATGTTCACACTTTCAGATGCCGGTCAGCCTGGAACAGAGATCTTCAATATGCCAGCATCTACAACTGCAGGTAAACTGTTTCCGCCTCATCGGTTATTGATAAGCATTAAAGTGAGAAGAAAGCCTTTCATGATGCACTTTTGTTGTGCAAATGCTTTAGTAAAGCACTGTAGTGGATTTATGTTGAGGGTCAACACATCTATACTCCTGTTGTAAAGGAGCAGCATGGTGACAGGATTGTGAAGCCAAACAAAAGTGACTTTGACTTTGCAAACATACCAACCTGCTGTCAGAAACAACTTTAGGATTAAAAGTATTGATCACACAACATTTATTTAATCATGTTGACCCTGCCCTAACCCTGCAGACAACATTAACTATGTTTACTAGCACATAATATTCCAGTTTGTGCCCTTATTCTGAAAAACACAATATCCCTGCTAAGCTGTTTATATGCTAATGCAAATGAATATTCCACTAATATTCCTGTTTAAATGCAGAGGGGTTTCCCTCTGCTCCAGTGGAAATGGGAATCACAAGATCTCTGCAGACAGTGAAGTAAACCAGCGAGGCAAAAAACCATAGTGAGCAGCTGCCTGATATTTATAAGTGATATTAATATGACTGATATTATAAATATATAGTTACAGGCACATCCAGTACCCAGGTTGTGCCATGATGTTTACTACACTGCTGAGTGTTTTTGGTGTATTACACCGAGTCATCACTGTCAGTCTATGGCCGCATGTCAGGAATAGTAACAAATCCCCCTCCGTCCCTGTTGTGGAGAAGGCGTGCTCTGTTTCTCCAGCCTGACCTGAACAACTCTCCTCTCATTCCTCTCCTCTGTCTGCCTTCCTGCTCCAGCATACATCATTTTGCCTGCGCAGGGATGCGTTACACAACCAGCCAGTCACACGTCTCTATCCCAGATTTGCAAACTGTTGGCTAGTTGGTTTATGTACCACGCAAAGAGCTGCCCATATACAGGGAAAAAGGCTGTGTGTGGCAAAGTGCAATAAAAACCCCAGTTGAGACGCATATTCCAAATGCAATGTACACATGTCCAACGAATGCTCCTAAAACCTGAATAATACCAGCATATCCCACATGTCTTAATTGGAAAATGCTACATTCAAGGCCTAATTCGGAATGTCCAAACGACCTGTATCCAATTCAGAATATTGTCATATTTAGAATAATAGTGGAATATTGGTGTGCATGTAAACGTGATCGATATATTTAGGAACAGTAGATGAGAAAATGACTAAATGAAAAATCCCCATTTGGCCTCAATCCAGCTCAGTAATGGTGGCTAAGCTGACATTGTACCTCCATGAATGATCCAAATGTGATTCAGATTTGAGGATACTACTGTTTAATGTCCCAGCAGACTCTGATCCGTTGTAAAGCATCAGCTGCTCACTCGAGAGAGAATAGTGCTCTATTTTATAAAAGCCTCTTCCACTCATGAAATGTTTAACATTGCTACATTTTAGATCAAATGGATATCACATAGCCACTAAAGTGCTCATTGTAACCTTTTGCACAAATCTCTCCTGACTCTAGATGTTTGTTCTACTCTCCTCCTATATATTCTTAGCTCTCATGTCGTTCTGAGTCAACGTCTCTGTGTCGTTATGTTACATTTTATTGCTTACTACTCTTCTGACAGTACCGAATCATACGGTTTTGTCATCAGTACACCTTCTGTTTACTTTCCCTGTTTTATTTGTCTCTTCATTGCTCACTCACGTTCCCTCTGATGCCATTCAATGCTTTGGTCCTGTGACAGTCATTACTCTCTCTCTCTCTCTTTTTTTCCCCCTTCTTACTCTTTCAGCTGTGTCCTCTCTGTTCTATACCCGACGTCCTCCCTCTAACTCGTTAAATGGTGCTGTTCCTTTCACAGGACCCGTGAGTGTTCGCAGCCACCCGGCTCCAGAGGCACCTGGTAACTCAATAGGCCTGGAGGCCATTATAAGAAAGGCCTTAATGGGCAAATACGATGATCAGTCTGAGGAACGCTCCCCATCCAACGCTGCTAACCAGATGGGTTCCAGTGGGCCTGCTGCTATGTCTGTGTCTGATGGACGTGCAGAGGACTGTTTCTCACAAGGTGCAACATCCTCAAAGGCTTCTATAGTTTGTCTTGCATATAGTTCTTGTGTATCTGATATTGTTTTCAGTATAATGTCAAGTTAATCTCTGTTAACTCTTCTATGAAGGAGCAATTGAACTAGACTTGTCAGCTAAAACTCACAGTTCAACAAGTCTGTCAGTTAATGTAGTACAGCAGGCTGGGTTGGATCAGTGGCTCTGTTTTTTGGCTATGTTTTGCACAGGAGTTTGTTATACTGTAGGTTTAAGCCAGAGCTCTATTTTCTCTGTTTGTAGGCGGTGGGAAGTCCTCAAAGGGCAGTGGGCGCTCTAATGGACGCAAGGCCAAGTCTCCAGGACCAGGTCTTTCAGGCGGGGAGAGGCCGTCCTCTGTGTCCTCAGTTCACTCGGAGGGAGACTGCAACAGACGAACTCCCCTTACCAGCCGTGTCTGGGAGGACCGGCCTTCATCTACAGGTACAGTATGAAACCGAATGACCCACAAGTCGTCAGCGAATCTCATCAGATTACAGCATATTAGCGCATCAAGTGTAATCTGGGCTGCTGCATCGGGAGCTCGGTGCAGGGAAACTAACAACTCTGTCACTGTACCTTGTCACAGGTTCAACTCAAACTCCCTTCCCGTGTAACCCGCTGATAATGCGTTTCCCTAGCGGGACGGTGTCTGCTCCCTCCCCCTCCTCCGGCCAGCCAGGCGGCCAGGGCCCGGGGTCAGGACCTGGACAGGGCCGCTCCTGGGAGGACGAGCCCAAGCCTCTGCTCATGTCTCAGTACGAGACCCTGTCTGACAGCGAGTGACCTGAAATGCTAACGCACAACACGACCCGCTAAACAGTCAACCACCTCTGTGCTGCTGCAGCCACACACACATACACACACACACACACATACACACACACACACACACAAACACATACACACTCTTTCACAGGGCGTACATCTGCCGAGGCATCCACAAACCTACCTGCACCATTCCACTCTGCATTTCCTCCCATCAGTCGTCAAGCAAGGATCGTGTCCTCCCCTCACACACCTGAGACGCAGAGCACCGACGAGCTGGAACACTGCTGCTCCATGTGTGCGTGTGTGTATGTTTGTGCTTACGTGTTATGCATTCACTCCAGGACTACTCTAAAGGACAAATCACTTTTTATTTTATTTTTAACTTTACTACTTTTCCTCACTGGCCTTATCAATATAGACACATTGACCTGCACCTTATGGGTGTACCGCTCAAATGTGCTTACACGTGTGTGGACGGGACTCTGAGGTCGTGTCGTTGGTCTGGTCAGGAGCCTGACGGCGGCTGCTCTAGTGACAGAATTCGACCACAGATCTGCCCTGAGAGCAGCGGCCCACGCAGCGAGGACCCTCGTACGTTTCTTCACAGTGAACTCCAGGTGCAGGCGGCCTGTGCACTGCTACCACTACAAGAATACGCTCGAGGGACGGGAGGAGAATCAACATCTGTTTTTTTTTTTTTGTTGTTTTTTTGTTTTTTTTTCTTGTTTTTGGTTCTTTTTCTCCTTTAACTTCAGTCAGTCCAGTCCTGTGTTTGGAAAGTGAGCTGAGACCTTTAGTACATTTTGATGGTGAACTTTTGATGGTTATATTTGTCGTCTCTTATCTGCAATGATGTATCTTTTTCGGGGCAGGGGCGGGAGGCAGAGATTGTTATGCGGGAGGGTCATATCATTGGTTTACAGGGTAAACATGCTGTTCATTGCTGATGTCATCATATATTAGTGGAGGGTCCTGAGGAAAGGCGAAGGCCTGTTGACTTCAGGCATCCGCGTCGGGGAGAGATGTTTTGCCAGATGGATGGCACTGAGACAAGTGACACTTTCTCACTGTTTTTATATTAACCATGTCTGTGTTTGTTGAAACAGTTTTTGGATATTAAGCACTTAGTTGTCAATCTGTTCACAATGGCATTTTTAAGAATCTGTGTTTCCTGGGGCAGGTGAAAAATGGACTCAAGAACAGCATAGAAATCCCACTGTGGAGGTATCCTTTAACACCTATTTGTTTTATTTTGGTCTTGCCACCAATATATATTTTTTTCAACGCTCTCACACTCAAAGCGACAATCACATTCGAGTGAACGATGACTCCGCCGCTTCGAGCAGGTGCAGACCAACCTTAAAGCTGCTTAAAGGCAAACTCCTCAGCATCACACGAAGTTTGCTCGCATTAAAGAGGTGACAAAAAAAAGCCATCTTTCTATGACCCTTAGTCCATGGCAGCGTCGACTTTAGCCGACCTGCTAGAATCTCGTCTAGGAGCTGTTGTGACGGTCTGACCTCTGACCTTTTTACTGCCTGGAAGATGAGCTGAGACTCAACTCCTCATCCAGGCAGGTTTTGTACAGTTATTTCCTAGTGTTAAGTGCCATTTATTTTACATACACAATACAGTACTGAAGTTACCAAGTGACGCACAATTTTTCTTTTGGCCCCCCATGCCAGGGTTTATATACTGTCCGCGCAGGGAAATCTGAAAACAAAGAAGCAAATGAAACGTCCTTTTTTTATTTTTATTTTTTTGTGTGTGCATTTTTCTTCCTCTTCTAAATCCATCACAGCCTTAGCTTTTAACAGTTTCACTCATTAGATTGATCTAAACAGGACAATGCTGTATCACAGGTGTAAACAGGTGTTTTCTCCACTATGAGACCTATGACATTTGCAATTGTACTTCATCGCACCCTCTGTGTTCGTACGGGTTAGAGGAAGTCGAGGGAAAGGCATCGGAAAGCATTCTGGTTATTTTGTGTAATGTTAGTTAACATACACTCAGATTTTACTGGCAGTATTTTTAAAGGTCATCCTCTCTGTGAACGATGCAGTGATGTGAAATGTTTCCGGTCTGTGACTTTGTGCAACCAGGGACGGATTCTGTCCTCTGGCTGAACACTCTGAGGAACCGGAGTGATCTTGTTAAGTAGTTTGGAGAGTGTCTCTCCTGTCTCTAGTTCATTTTGTCACAGTGGAGACTCACAGCACACACACACACACGACTGTTATAGGACTACCTCCTCTTCCTCCTTCATCCTACCTGTTTGATGGTGAAGCATCTAGCATGCACCTGCAGAACGCTCATCTCAGCCATGTTTTAGGTCTGATTTTTCTATGAAGGTGAAGACTGATTGAGGGTTTGTAATTTCATCAGGCGAGGCAAAAAAAACAAAACAAAACAAAACAAAAAAAAAACAAACAGCCAGGCTTTGTACATCGGTCTCTCCGCTCGTTTATCATTTATCCACTGATGAAATTTAAGAATGTGATGGTAAACAGACAAAGCCATATCCAGCTGTTCCCTAAACAGACGACGGACTAATACATTGTTTTTAAAAGTATACTGAAATGAATTTTAACACGCATCCTTTTTGTTTTTGTCCTTGCAGTTTGTCTTTTGTTTCTGTTCAATCCACAGCCGTTTCATTACGAATCAAAAATAATCATTCAAAAATTAAAAAGATAAAAGTTGATCGCTAATGTTTTGCCCCGGACTGTCCGAGGGTGGGTGGGTGGGATTGACATAAACAGTACATTGTTCAACCATTTTGTTCATAATGATTTTTTTTTATAACCCACTGTATAATAGCAAGGATTGTATATAAAACTGAAGAGATGTAAATATTTATGTGGCTTGCTTCAAGGTTGGTATTACAAAAAAAAAAGAAAAAAAAAAAAGAAATATTCACATGGTTAAATTCTACATGCCCACCAGCAAGCTTTGTGGATAGCAGTGTAAAAATGAAAAACAAAAAAGACACTGCCTTAATGTTTAAATAAAAAGCTT
Source organism: Euthynnus affinis (assembly GCA_029490765.1). Taxonomy (NCBI): domain Eukaryota; kingdom Metazoa; phylum Chordata; class Actinopteri; order Scombriformes; family Scombridae; genus Euthynnus; species Euthynnus affinis. The sequence continues at coordinate 27,320,380 of CM055842.1, forward strand.
ATTGCCATTCATGGCCTCAGAGTCACGTTATTTATGGAGGTTTGTATAAGATGATTGTTGTCTTCTATGGGGGGAAACTTGACAGGGCGTATGTAATGAAGGTCAACTACCAGCAGGGGGCAGTATGAGCATAGATTTGACTGTTAAATACAGAACGTGTTTGGCACTGAAGCTTCTGGAGGATATACTTTAATATTAAATGTAATAATATGAATAAATAGGACAAAAAAAAGATAATTGCAGCATTGACCCACTATCACTTGAGTTATGAATTATTGCTGTTGGTTAACCCCTGGCTGGGATACAAATGTGCTGTTCAGCTGCTACTGATCTGCTGGACTATCAGCTCTCATGAAGGTCACATTACATGTCTGTTATGAGCCCTACTTGCATAACTCCCATACAAGGTTATGAAATTAAGTGCTTAGTGTGACAGTCTGACTGCAATTTCTTTCTCCATTTACAACAGTCCTTTGATAACTAATGCTAGGTATTTAATTCTGTTAAAACTGCCTCCAGAAGTCTTATTTTTACAGTCTGAGCAGGAGAGAATTGTGACAAATGTATAATCTTAACTTGCTGATAAAGGTATTTTATTATTTGTGCAGCTGCAGCTGCTCCAGAAAGAGCTGTAGAGGAATTTTGGACAAGAAAAAGCATCTCTGAGGACACCAAGTTGATGTTTAGTCTTCATTTGCCAACATTGCATTTGAAATAATACTTTGTGCACTGATACATGAATTTGAACTTTTTTTATAACTCTCATCTTGATATACTGTTGAGTTTGTAAAACAGCTATTTAATCTGCTGATTTTCACATCAAACATATTCTTTTTTTTTTTTTTTTTTTTTTAACATAACAGCTTCATCACAGGAACCCTGACCAGCTTTGACAAATGAGGCTTCAGTAACTCTTAAAGTGCATCCAGGCCTGTTCGCTGCGTCACCACTGGGAGGCACCTCAGCCTTATCCAACACTCCAGAGAGACAGATGAGGCTCTGAATGATGTGAGCTGCTGTGGAGACCCCGAGGCAGCGATCCAAAACCCTCCGCCAACGCTGGCTGCTGTTATTTTAGCAGCAGTGTGATATTTAAAGCCTGCGAAGAATATACATAGAGCAAGACTGACTCCCTTTTTAACCTTTGTTTACTTGAACATAGAAGAGAACACTACTAAAATTAGATTTTCTTACGGACCAGGACGCTCTAGTCTAAACTTTTGATCATGTGTGTCCATCTTATATTTCCAGAGAGAGTAAATATAAATAGATTGAACTAAAAAGATTGTTTCAGTATTGAGATAAAAGAAAAAGACGTCAGTGAACTGAACAAAATGTTTCTTTAAGATAAGAAAAAGACTCTTTTTCTCTTTTAAACAGCTTTATACAATAGAATTTAATGTTATATTTTGGGAGGCTTTTATACTGCATGCCTATATTTAACCTTTTACTGGCGTTATCCTTAAATCTTCCTTAAATTTGTGACCTGACCTCCCTCTGTGTCTGGAGAACTTTCTTTGAGAAGGACAAAATGTATGCAGGCAAATATGATGATATGATATGATAATATACTCAAAACAACAGAATTAGGGTTTGGGAATTACTTTTTTTATTCAATTAGGATATACATCTTTTTAAATTATTTTCTTTGATCAGAACAGGAACAATGATTGACGTACAAAAATATAAAGAGAATTATGAAGTGCCTCGATGCCACATATACAACAGGAAAATATTTTACAATAACAAAATCAAGTGTTAGGAAACACAAACGTATCTCACATAAAACCACCGACAATCCACCGACGTTCTCTCATCATTTCTCTTAACGTTTCAGACCATCAACACATAACAGATCTCTCCACCGTCTTGCCAGGAACTTTACTGTTTTGTATAAAACCGCCTCCAGAGCAATTTCCTCATCTCAGCAATGATTTTTCTTTTGAAAGAGCAGTTCTGACTTTTCCCTTCTTGTCTTGCTCTTCGTAAAAGCTACTTACTGTTCCCTCAATAAAACCCAGTACCCATCTTTACAGTACTGATGCACCACCTCAGCTTCGTATCCTCCGTGCACCTTTCTACTCGACACTTACCTGGAGGGTATTTCAAACGCTAAAAATAACACCAGCTCAAGACCTCAACTGAAAATCGGGAATACACATTTGCAATGAAATAAAATTGATACCTAAAGAAAATTTGAGGTAAAGTTTCAATATTCACTAAAGGAGTCATGAAAACGCTCAATAAAATCCTATTTTACATCTTCAACAAGGGAAATATTAACAATTTCACTGCTCCACGTGTAACATGTTACTGCTTATAGAAGGGTGTTGGGCTTCAGAGATATCTCAGATCAGAAACTGACCGATATGACAACAAGATGTTGATTTTTTGATAACATTCAGAAAAGTGTCAGCCTTTTATTTATTTATTTTTTGAGACGTAGCAATGTCATCTGCTTATGGCGCCCATAAACTGCAGACAATCTAGACTTCATTCAGATAGCAGTGGAAAATAGTGTTTGTTTTGATTCATGGAAAACTAGAAAGGTGCATGCTGTTGCGTTAGTACAGATTGTTCAGTACTCATGACAGAAAAGTGTTATAAATTGTTAAATACTTTCCTAAAATTGTCAGTTTTTTTGGCACTTCCAGCAAAAAAAAAGCCCAACTTATCTGGCACCAAAGCAGGTTAAAAAAACAATGTTGCTTCCAAAAAGGTTAACCCTACAAAGAGTGCCACTGTTCTTAAAGGCCCTGAAACCAAATTTTTTCAATCTGTTTCTAACCAAGTGTGAGGGGCTCCGACATTTACATGATTTTCTGCTACATTTTGACAGCTTTGGTTATGTCACATAAAATATTTCTATACTTCTGTGCTCATCTCACTGGTTTTAAAGTGGGTGGGTCTCAGTGGGGGGAAAAAAAGGTGACATCACATGCTTCCATTCACCAATCAGGATTGAGCAACACTTAAATCAAAATCTAAAGACAGTTGGTGGGTTGTTTGCACGAGTTGTCCTTCCACTGTTAATCAAATCTTATCAAACCGCACCCACACAGTCCTGATGAAGCAGACACTGAGTGATAAAATATTAATTAATAAATAACAACCTTAATTTTTTTTTCAGAACTTTAACTAAACTTTCTAAGTTTCTCTGCAGCCTGTCAACACCTCCTAGAGACCAAACAGGAACCTGTTCACCAAATTAATTTTTCTGTTTCACTTTTAGTTTAACCTCCTCAAAGTATTCATATGAATTTCAGTTGAACAGGCGTCAAAACCAAAACAGCAGTGATCTAACACAGTTTGAATATCTCATGTTTTATAAAAAATGACTTCAGATTTCTTTCAGGGGTTTTAAATATCTCCCTTTTTCAAATCTTCTCCAAGCCAAACTTTTGTTATTGTGATGTGATTTTTTTTTCCTTTAATTAGACTTCAGTATTAATTCTGCTCTGGCTCTGGTGAATAAACAGGACAACTTTCAATGTGCAGTTTAACATAAATGCCTGATCAACTAGACAAGTTACTGTTTGAATGTGTGCTGATACAAACGGTAAAAACAAAAGCAAGTGTTCTGTCCGAGCGTGTTCAGTTGTTCAAGTGAAATCAACTCTCACACAGCCACGTCTCTTCAAACTATCTTTGGTCCAATTTTTCAAATGCAGTACTGAAATCCCCCCCCCCCTTCCCGCTCCCGCTCCCCCTCCCACTCCCACTCCCTCCCCCTGCAATGCGAGTCCACTGAGAGGCCTGTGATATATACTGTAGAAAACAAGTGCAATAAAGCCGCATTAGAAAGCTTTGCATTGGTGTGACTGGGTTTGCACAGGCTCGGCTGAAATCCACCTGCCATCTTATCTTTTCTCTACACACACACACAGACATCTACAATCTGATCGTTACCTTCGCTGAGGTTACAATCCAACCTGAAGGAGAGCAAAGGCCACCAATTTGTCAGCTCTTGTATTAAATAAGACATTAACCATTGAAGTGCAGCTTTAAACTGCCAGAAGAGCAGCTCCCTTTTTTTAAAAAAAAAAACAAACTGCATCAGTAGAAAGTCTAAGTACACTTAAGGGTTCCCAAAGTTTCCTCCATGGCGAGTAAAGATGAACAGACCGGGGTTTTTTTAAGGGGCTCCAGTTATTACTTGGAGTACTTCCCTTTCATTAGGGGCCTTCCCAAGTTCCTCGTCCTCCAAAAAAAAAAAAAAAAAAAAAAAAAAGTCTGAGGCCTACAGGTCCTCTGTGTAGATGATACAGGGACTAGTATCCTCGCTCGACTCCAGCTGCACCGTGGAGACAAACCAGCGGCGGGAGCCTGTGGGGTTGTAGTTGAGCGTGGTGCGGTAAGTGTTCTTGGCGTGTTTCGGGTAGATGATGGTGGTGCTCCGGTAGCTGATGGGCCTCTGCCGTGGCTCCAGGTACACCTGGGACTTGTAGCTCCTCCAAGTGCAGTCCCGCACCGCCACCACTGTCTCACTGTAGGATGTAGGTGTAGGAACCGGGGCGCAATACACCCCGTCCCGGTAGTGCTTGTCTGAGTCATACTTGACCGCGGAGTTGCACCTGGAGAAGAGAAGGTGACAGAACAGATCACTAGGTGGCAGTGTTGACAAGAGGATATTGATCAAATGAACTAATATTATAATCAATACTACGTCTTTATACGTCAAGGTTAACTCACTTGATTTCTTGCTCTGGTTTGGGGTTGACCTCGATGCTCTCTCCAAAGAACACCGGGTACATGCGGGTCCTGGGATCTGGTCCTGTGGCGTTCAGCAGCAGGTAGGGCAGCTGTGCAGAGGAAACACTGAGAGTCACAATCTCCAGAAAAAACATCCATTAACTGCCGAACTGTTTGTAACCAGCCTGCCAACGTGTCCATTCAGAAGAATTCCAGTAAAAAATCCCAGCATGGTTGGGGGTTTCAGCAGAGCCAGCAACCCAAATTAAAAACACTGCAGTCCCCACCCTCTCCAGGAAAGCACACACACACACACACACACTTCTCGATCCTACCTCATGAGAATTTGCCCACTGATGGCACAGCTATTACAACAACAACAATCAGATGAGGAACACAACAGTCAGAGCAACACTTCCATTTTAATTCAGATAATTACACTGTGTGGGTCCAGCCAAATGAAGTGTTGGTGGTAAATCTTTTTCTCACAAGCTTTCACTGCAGTTCTGCCTGGCTACGAGCCCCCCAGACGTAGCCTGTGTGTGTGTGTGTGTGTGCGTGTGTGTGTGTGGACTGAAAATAGGCTTACAGATGTTGGGCCTACAGTAGTTAAAGGAATGGGAAATACAAAAATAAGTGTCCAGAACAGCTGGTGACCAGGCTGAGAGGAGATGAGGCTGTTATAAAATGATAAGGTGATAGAGAAGCTGGTCAGAGCTGCATCTTTTTTGGCACATATAGAGATTTGAACCAAAGACATCTTAAGAAAGACAGTCGTTAATCACAGACACATGCTCCTCTGTAATATCTCTTCCTCAGGTTCATCTTACTGCTCCTATCGGAGCTGCAGTCAGACGTGATCTGATGGGTCAAATACTTTCAGAAGCAAAAGAAACTGACTTCTGATTTCTTCCTTGACTGTAGTTTAGCTGTAAGAATAATCTAATGAACAAATGGCTCACATTAAGATGCAAAAAAACAATACTGAGTCCATCAAGGAGTCATAGGATTAGAACAGAAAGGTTTCCATGGAAATAGGTCACGGTTTCTGTTTTAACCATATACGTGAAGTCAGATAAGCTGCTGATGACACAACATACTGTATGTACACTATACTCAACCAACTGCATGACAAACAGAGCTGCACCACAATCACAGACACTGTTGTACACTGACAAGAGAGGTTGCTGTGATTGACGGTTGTCTTTGCATGTGTGTCTCCAGTCTGAATCAAATGGCACCCCAACCCCAACTCCTGGCACCTCTCACATTACACAGGGAGGCTGTCACATGCTGTGGTCTGGACACAGACGGGCGCACATACCACTACAGGGGACGGGCAAGAACAGGCCAAGGGCACAGCAGATCGCTGTGTGAAGCTCGTCTTACCTAGAACCCACGATCATCACCACGCTAACTGAACGGAGGATCTGAACTCCGCTTCGCTCTCTGCACAGCTGCTAGTTTTGCCATGCAGTATATCTGCAGGCTGTTCTTTTTCCGCTGCCGGTACTTCATGACCTGGAAACACTGGACGAGTGTGTGATTGTCTTTTCTGTGCTGCTCCGGCATGGAGAGCATCTCAGGTATTTCTCTGTGGTGCGTTCTGGCAACTTCTGCAAAGCAAACACTTGTGAATGGAGGGTAGGTCACCTCCAAGCAGTGGATCCCCCAGTATGCACACAAAGTCTAACACCACCCCCCTCTCCCACCCCCCCCACACACACATACACACACACACACACACACACACACACACTGGAAGCAGATTTCTGCCCAGGAAAAATAGTCTGCAGCTGAGCAACCCACACAATGTACAATGCACAATGCAGAGCTGCTGAGAGAAACGCCAACTCAAACACACATTTCCAACTGCTGGCTGTTTGGTGGACTGAAGCCTCTGGATTTACATCCTGTGTTTGCAAGGACATTAATGTGAGAGCATCAGTATCAGCAGTGAAGCACATTTATAAAAAGTCACAGGAGACGTCTCCTGTTCGTCCTCCTGGCTAATCCTCCGACAACTGAACTCCTTTACCCTTACAGTATAACTGTACACAACCTTATACAGTTCTGAAACGCTGAAGATTACATAATCGCACTCATATTTTTCATGCATCAGGCTCCTCTTATAAATCTATTCACGTGTAAAGAGCTGCAACTATAAAATTAATTATCCTGCATCCGCATAAATTTGAACCAGGTTTGAAAACAGACAGGCTGTCTGAGCGTTTATCCGTGTTTAATTTAGAAGTGAGGGGTCATCAAACACTTATGCAATGGCCTGTGGCTGCTCTAACAAGCCCCTGCACCTCAAAATAGAGCTTGAGGATTGTTCTTAGGTGGCATACAAAAACAACACGAAAATAGATTTGGAAAGAGAAAAAAACACGAGCACATGCATGCCTCCCCTCATGCAGCTCAGGAAACTCTCTGAAAACTCTTTCTCTGATGGAAAGGTTTGAATCTTTCCACACACACTGGCCCATGAGAGGGATTAGAAACACAAGCAGGAGCAGCCACTATCAGGACTGATCTTTAAAAAGGGAAACCACAAAGCAGAGGAGTCCTACTAATCTGAACCTCCGGAGGATTAAAGGATCTTTTTCTCTCTTTTTCTGTTTCAGGCCTCAGCAAAACCAATGTCACGCAACTCCCAGGATGCAGCGCTGCATTTCTGAGGCTTCCCTCAGACACTTTAAAAGCCACCTGGACCTGCACAGACTTGTTTTTAAGACTTTTTGGAACTGGGAGTGACCTGGAAATGATTTTCAATCAAATCAGCCTCGTCATGTGACACACAAATCACTGCAGGATGTGTCATTAAAATGCGTTTGTCTTGCTAGAGTAGAAAGTGGGACACAACTTCGGTTACCATAAATCTTTTTCTGTGGAATATATTCTACCATGTCAGGTTTCTTGTTATTTCTGCAGGACTGTCCTCTGCTAAATAAGTACAAATATTCCCTAAGGGTGAGCTGACAGTTTAAGAAGTTCGTTTAATTATTTTCTTATGCAGAGTACTGCTTAAAATTTGCAGGAAATAATAAAAAGGTTTAAGAAAGAACCTGTGGAAAAACCTATTAATGCTTGACTATTTTGATACAACAGTGGAGCCTGATGTTTTTATGAATGTTTCGGTTTTATTTAGGGGCTTGCTGGTTTCCACGGTGAGATCTGAGCAGATACTTAATAGTTTTATTAGCAGCATGGATACTGGCTCATCACTGATGATGGCTGAGGCTGCAAAAACACAACCAAGCAAACAGGATCTTGTTTCTACTGTTTCTGCTGCGACCACATCTATAGACATGGTGAGTTGAACATTAATAATCCAGCCACCCTCTGGCTTCCAGATGCCAATGTATGTTAGCTCTGAGACTCAGATTAATAGATATCACAATATTCTCTACAGTTCTCTACAACACTATTTTCTGTTTTTCGTTTTAGTGACTTAAACCTGTTAATGTTCACAGATGCAGCAGGATAAATGAGGCCCATCAGGTAACTGTGCACAAACTATAAAGAAACATTAACAAAAGTTCATTATCACACGACTTTCATACTCTAACACTTTGGTTATATATTCAAAGCAGTCACAAATATGAAACGCAAATATTGACAGTTCCATTTCCACAAGTAAGGTGACTATTTATCTAGTTTTATCACACAGAGACCTGCAGCTGAGGTCTATTTCAGGACTGCACCTGATGATTATTTTCATTATAGATTAAACTTGTCAACTGTCAAATTTTCTGTGATTCTCGAAAGTAATTAAAATGCTCATTATGATTTCTTAGAGTAACATATTCAAATCATCAAATCTGTCATATAAGACCATCAAATCCTCCCATTTAAGAAACTGAACCTAAGAGGTGGTTAGCATGACAAACAGATTAGTTGATTATCTGATTGTCTGTAGTTGATTAATTTTCTTTTGATCGACTTATCAGTTAATTGACCAATAATTCCAAGGCTAGGTTGGCTCAAGGTTTATACAATGTGTCTAAAGGTCTTATTGAAAGTTCATTTAAATGAGATTTTTCAGCTTTATCATGTGACAGACCTTGAAGACAAAGCCAAACCAAAACTTTTTCATGTCTGCCTCCTCCATGACTAATCCATCACAGATCATTAAATCTGTTTATTTATCTAAACAACACCCTCTGAGAACATTTTACTGTCTGTCATTGCTGTTGGTGGATATCAAGATCACCATCATCAGTCATCCTCATAGCAACTGTGCAGACTTTCACAACTCTAACACTGTTACAAAATTTAATTATCTTGTTGGGAGCCCCTGGGATCCTGGTAGGGACCCTTGGGAGTCCCCGGACCCCCGTTTGGAAACCCAACTGGACCTAATCAATTTACTGACCCCTGTGACACCAGTGTAATTAAACCTGGCTGATGCACCAAAGTGAAAAAGAAGACGTTTTACTACTCTGGATTATTGAGGGCATCTTCAGCATGAGTGCAACTGACACACACACACTCACACACACACACACACACACACACACACACACAGAGAGAGAGAGAGAGAGAGAGAGAGAGAGAGAGAGAGAGAGAGAGAGAGAGAGAGAGCTTCCAGATGTTGTGTGAGTGGGACTCAAGTGAAATCTGTTTCTGGCCAAACACTAAAATGCTCTCAGATTTTCAGTTTCTCTCACAGCACCGTCATTAACTCTTTTTATCCTTTCATTCAGCGTGTCAGTGAAGTGATTGACTGGACACAAAAAAGACCTGAACTTGTTTCAAACCGTAAGGCACATACTGCGATATGTTTCTTACCAGTTTGCCTTCTCTGCTTTCCTTTTTATAATATCCATGATGGCTTTCGACGGGCGTCGTGCAGCTGCCGGAGCGCGACTCGATCAGACCCGGAGAGAGTGAGCAAAAGGGCGGACTAGGACTGGGGGGTAACCCCGAATCCGGACTGTCGAGCAGCCCCTCCCGGTTCTTTCCTTTCAGACTATCATCCATCGCTTGTAAATGTAGGTGCCCCACCATTTCTGGGACGGCTCAATTCAAAAAACAGCCCAGACGAAGTCGCACTAGCAGTTTTTTTTTCTTCTTCTTGAAGCGCTCCGAGCTGCTGCGCGCTCCTGAGTCGGAAAGAAACAATCCTGGGCGAACTTTTTCAAGATGACTCCTGCAAGAAAGAGGAGAAATACCAGAAATTAGGACATTGCATTTAAACGTTGCCCGTACATTGTGATTAAAACCCCACAGAGTGATATCAATCAGCTTTTATTTCTCTTCACACTTCACTGTACCTGTGCGTCGTGAGGTATCCACCCTTAATCCTCGCAGATATTCCAAACAAGCGTGATAAATCAAAACAAAACTTCGAAAAACTTCAAATTAAACATCAAATTGAAGTATCACATAGTCTTAATGTTAAACTAAAACAAAAAAACGTAGTAAAACTCGCGCAAAAACTAGGAGTCGACCGTGCGTCTGGCACAGCTCTGGATGAGAGCTCCTCTGCTCTGCTCGGCTCTGCTTTGACTGTGTGTGAGTGTGTTGGTGAGTGTGTGTGTGTATGCGCTCTCCAGTCTCTCCAGTGGAGAGCTCCCTTTTAGTGATCCTGCCAGGCTTTTTTTGCACCTGGATCCTGTCCAGTCCTCATGATCTGGATCACTTCCATGTACAACCGACAGGGGCGAGCACGTCCTCCTCGCTCCTGCTGCACTTCAGTACAGTTTGGCGGAGTGTGTTTATGATCAGTTACTCTGCTGAAGTGCCCACGAGCAAGTCATCCAAACCCCATCCAGCTGCAGCAGGCAGGGCAGTGATACTCCTATATAACTCATTCATTATTATGAAGTATTTAATCTTAAGTAAACTATGATCAGTTAAGATCATTATGATTAGGCGTTATTAACCACTTATTAATTACTTAACAATTCATAATGAGTTAACTGTTGATAGTTTTACTAGTATTCATAATAGGCAGTTAATTATTTACTCCTTCCTGCACTTTTTGTGGATCCCATTGTAAACGGTTATCTTATAATCTAATTAGTTTGCCATGAAACTTTCTGACCACATTTATATTCCCAAGATGATAAACGTTTTTTAAATTAATGACCTCATGGCTCTTCCTGTAGCACCACCCACAACTTTAAGTTTTCAGGCTTACTTCTTTTGAAACTTTATTAATTGCACAAACTTTGTTGTGTCCATTTTAGATTTGCAGGTGAAGGTGAAGCCTGTTAAGCTGTTTCTTCTTCTAAATTTGATGTAACATATATTTAACCAACTAAAGAGACAATTAACAAAAGAATTATGCACCATACAATTTAAAGTCATCTTGTATTCTGCCACAGATGTCTGACTCATCAATTTAAATTCCTTTTACAGACTATTCCAAGTATCCAGAGAGCAAAAAAACTGAAGATCTGAGATTATGATTGCAAGAATAACTCCTATTCTGCTGAAACCTTTACAGAAAGTTTCTTAGAATGGCTCTTTAAATAAAAATATACCAATAATTATTGGTTGTAGGCCTATATTAATTTAATATATATCGTATAACATACTGTATGGAGAGAGAGGGCCAGCCAATTCTATCTTACAAAGTGCAGTGATGAGTGAGTCTCACATGCGGAGACACTGTGCTGATTCATGTACAACAAATCTCCATAATCCATAAAAAGAAGCAGTAAAAAGGTGGCAGCAGCGGTCAGCTGTCTGCTGGCTTCAAGAGAGGAAAAAGGACTTGTGTCCAGCAACTTTAGTCTCAACTTCTTCACAAGAATTTGAACATGTTGCTCTGCAGAAAGACATTCTTCCAGCCAAATGACCAAATAATATCAGCAATGTCTGTAGGCTTTCTTCTAACATTAGAACATAGCACTTAACAACATTTTGTCTGCATTTAACACAAGCGGGAGATGAGAAAGAGATCATTGCAAAATATTACAGGTAGCTTATATATGTAGTACATCTGAGAGAGATGCTGAAGCATTCATATACAGAACCATATCATCTGCATAATAATCGGTTTGATATACAATGCCACCTTTATTATGTATGTAAACATGCTACTACAGGATCAGTCAGTTAGCTGGATAACTGCACTGAGTACAACCCAAAACCTCCTCAAATCTGGAAATGTATCCACAAGTTATTAAGATAAATTTGCAAAGTTATTCACATGTAATCATGTTCCGTGAGAGAAAAAAAAACCCTCATGTGAATTCTTCTTCAGTTTCCTTTAAGAAATCATCAGGCAGCTGCCTTTGTTGAGTAGTTTTGGTCACTCCAAGGATTATATAGTTATATGTCATAAGGCCTGTGTATATGTGTGTGTGTCTGTAACTATCCTGCCTGGTGTATTTCAGGACTGGGTGGAGATGGGTGGGAACGCTGTGCATCCACCAGTTACTAAATGAGTTTCTGTCGTGCACGCACACACACATATACACACACACACACACACCGGGCAGACAAAGCAGACCTGAGTGAACAAACGGAGCAGACAGCAGTCTTCACAGTGGGCAGAGGAGAAAGAATTGAAGCCTTGTTGATGGTTCACTCCACATAAAGTCTGCATTCTCGGTTCATACGGTTACTCTTACAAACAGCAGCTCTGCCAAAAGGGAAATCAGAGCATAAATAAGAGCCAGTGCAGAGCTGCATAGAGCTGACTGTGGTTGATTGTATCTTTGATGGTCCACCAGTTCTCCATGGTGATTACCACAGATTGCCAGGAAATCATGCGTGATGTTTTCTGTTTTTTCAGTCCTCATAAAAACTTTGATAACTCTGTGTTTGCCTTTGTTGTCTGGAAGATATACTTAATGGCATGCCTGTTAAGCTCGTGCAGCTGTAACCGTGTTTTCCCTCCTCTGTGTTATTGTTTGGAAGCCGCAGCAGGAAGCCGTGGAGCGGCACTGGGAGTTTTACTGGTGTTCCCTGCATCAGGTGTGTTTTTGTGTCATCATGTCCATCTTAAAGAGCCCATCATGTTGATCCTGGGGCATTCAAGGGATTAGTGTGGAGATCTGGTACAGATTAGCTATAAGACAGTGGGACACAGATGATGAGCATGTTTGTGGGTGTGGGCATGTCTGTGAGTTGCTCAATTGCAGCCGCACTGAGGGAGAACCGAGAGAGCTCTAAACATGACCATAGTGACCAGAATGTCATTTTATTTGGGTATTTTGCATGCAGTGTAACTGATGTTGTTGTTTTTTTTCTTCACATATCTGTACAGTGTGCATGGACACATTAAAGGATCAGTTCACCCAAATGACTAAATAAACCTTTGCTTAAATCTGGTGATCTCTGATCATGCAGATACTACATGGAGATGTCTTGTTTATCACAGACCTCACTTTTTTTTATATAATTTTAAGTGGATGTACTGCAGAGGTAACACTTACTTTTACAGGTTGAATCTTGTATTAATCTCCCAGTATTGTAGATGTAATATGTTACTAAACAAAGGGAACATGGGGACAATTGGACCACTTTCAATTCATTGATTCAAATGTTTATGTTTGTGTAACTATAGAGTCTTGTAGTGCACAGCAGGTCAGCTGAACATTTGAAAATGTGAAATTTGTCTACAGGCCAGGATACAATTTAACACGCTGAACACACATGGAACACAAAGTTAGCAATAATAATTTAATGATGAGTTAATATTTCTTTCTGTTTAAATTAAACCATTTGTCCTTATAATTAATACCAAATTGCTCAGTTCTTTTGAGGATACTTGTTTAGAGATTTAGAAATGAAGGACTTCCAGTGAAAGTATTCTATCTGGACTTCTGAGTGAAGAAATTATTACTATAATAAGCGTTAACTGCAGTTTCTGGGGACTATCCAAATTAACAGGGAGTAACTTGAGGAAAGGGATGTTTCTGTTGATTTTTTCCAAACATGAACATTTTTCAAAGCTGAGACCCACAAACAAAACTCGTTTCACCTCCATTGTCTTGGGGTGGAAGCAGAAATCTCAAAGGCTGTTCTGGTTGATCTCAAAATGTGGACAAATAAAATACACACTCTCTGCCTGGCTAGATATCACTAGAGGTAAATCAAGAAAATATGAGTTTTTGTACTTTGGTTGAACTGACCCTTTAAAAGGTCACCAAAGCAGTTTACTGTCTTGTTTAGGAACAGCATCAAACTTACAAACACAGCCAAGATGCTCTCTTGTCACTATGGAAACACTACTATTGTTTATGAATGGACGGAAATTCTGTTGAAAACTTTAACTTTAAGCATGTGCTGGACACATGTTGGTTTTTAACATGCAGATTATTTTCCATGTTCGCATTTCCCCTGATGTAACATATAACAATATTTGGCTCACATGTGACAACTTCAAACGCAGAAGAGAGAGAGAGACACACACAATGTAAGAAATAATAATAATAATTTAGGAAATTTTCATGTCTGTCTTGTTTGTTTTTTGTTATGCATGTGTTAGCATACATCCTCTTCTGTTTTACTCAATTAGCAATACCAGTTTTTAATCAAAAGTGAGTCAATTTAGCTCTAAGCTGGTTGCAGTGTTTCACAAACAAACAAAAAGAAGTCATATTTTTTTGACCAGGCTCACTTAATGTTTTCTCCATGTGCTCTCATCCATCAGTGATTCAGGAAGATTAATTATTCCTTGAAAAACTGTGGTCATTCATTTTGGTTAAGACTCTCCACATACCTGCTTTATCCCACTCATTCCTTCAGTCAAGTTACTTTGACACTGTATATCAAACCTATGACCTTTTCCATTATGGATGGTGGATCTGGGACATCATGGAACAGACACCTTTACCATTTGGCCAAGCGGCCGCCCCCATTATGTGGGAGTTGATTGAAGAGTTCTGCAATCAGGATTCTGTTCCTGAGCGCTTTCAGATCCCAGGAGGCTTTGAGACAGACACAGAGGGGGGAGGACAGCCAAGCCGTCTGCTGATGATTCATTTTTTAGTGCTCCATCATCCTTCCCCTTCATAGGGCAATCACTCACATCCCACACACACACACACACACACACACACACACTCACACACGCACGTGCAGACAAACACATGCGGACACACAAACATGTTTGCATGCACAGATGCATGCAAACTCTCAGATGTACAAAGGAAGGCAACAAACACAAACACACACATGCACACACACACACACACATTCCTGATCTGCAGAACTCTCTGACTCCGTCTCACTGCATTCACATAACATTGCCAAGCCAGCTGTGTGAACTGGGTCTGGAAAAGAGAGGGGGTAATACAGGTGTGTGTGTGTGTGTGTGTGTTTTTGTTTGCATGCAAGAGAGTGAGCGAGACAGACAGAAGTACACTCATTTCACCCCTAAGACAGATTTTTCAAGTCTGTGTTTTCGGTGTTAGATACACATATTTTCTTGAGGTGTGCAGTGTGCCGTGCACGTAGGCGTGCGCACGTGCTGTCTGGCATAGCTCTCAATGTAAACAAACCACAGAGAGGCCGGCCCTGGCAGGGAGGTTGTTTTGAGCCGACGGGGACGTCACTGTGGTTTCCACACACAACGCTCTTCTTCAGACTCCCAGTCATGAATCTTCTCCTTCTCACAGATAGGTGTCCATTCTCCAGTTTGCTTTTCACACAATGTACACATAAACACTAGCTGCTTGTTCAGTGTCAGCCTCCTGCACACTCACGTGACCGCACACCTCTGCTCTGTTCCCTTTGGCCTGTTTGAAGAGGAGTTATGAACATGTTTTGACTTGATGATGGATGAGCCTGGCAGGTTCTAAATATGCCATCCAGACCTCAAAGTTCAATCCATAATGTACCTCGCTTCTCTGGAGCCCAACTGCATCTGGTTTTAATGTGTGGTGAAGAAGACAGTTCTCACCCTGCAACTCCCTGCAACCTGTGATCATGCACATTAGATAAAGCAAGCTTAACATTGCTTCAAAAGTGACATGCAAAGATTTGGTGTGTTGTAAGATTTTGTTCACGACAATTTTGTGAACTAATGCGGTATTTAAAACTGATATAATTTATCATTGTTTCAATATAGTTAATCTATTCACTCATTCATAAGTAGATATCCTCTGGCATATACACACATTTAACATAAAGTGTGTTACTAAGGTGTCAGACGACCATTGTCCTCATGTTGTCCTCAGGTCTCCTTCTCATAGATTGATGTTTCAACACTCATCTCTTCAGGGTTTCCATTATTTTCCCCTTTAAGATTATCTTTTGGCATTCTGCTATTATTGGACAGTGGAGAACAGAGAGGCAGACAGGAAATAAGGGTAGAGAGAGACGTATAACATGCAACAAAGGCTGGCTGGAATCAAACTGGTGCAATTATGTGGCTAACCAAAAGGATCAGGATACCCTATTCCTTAAAATTTTACCTGTCTGTAAAAAGTTATGTCGCATTTCATGGAATAAATTGAAGAGGAACTGGTAGGTAGAGTTAACCACAAAGTTCTCTTGGCTGGATAGAGAAATATTTCAGAATTAAGGTTTTTAACAGGAGGCCAGGAAAGTCATGTTTTTAGCTCTCTCTTTGATAGTGCTATATTTCAAAATGTTATGAGTACAATTGGCAAAGAGTCACATGTTGAGCTTCTTTGGTTGTGATCCAGATCTTGAATTATTTAATTTTTTTTTTTTTACAAAAAACCCTAAACGTTGCTTTAAAAGTTACAAATTCTCCTCCTCTAGTTACCATTTGCAGAGATTTAGGCTCCACTGTGTAGTTGTGCTGCATTTTTATAAGTTGTACAGCAGCACAAGAAAGAGCCAGGAATGAACCTCGTAAAGTGTTACGTTTTCCTTTTCCTTTAAACCTGCAATAGCTGATTTTTTTTGGCCACTTGTTGGGCAAAACATGTTATTACCTTTGATGTGATATGGCGAATGTGTCTATTTAAACATTCACCAGACACAGAACCACATTAACATTCACTTGGAGTCAAATTTCTGGCCACCTGATTAATGTAAGTCCAATATTCACTCTCCTTTGAGCTCTGTTTTTTGTTTCCACCAACTCCTGAGGGAAATGTCTGGCTCTTCAGCCGCTAAATGCGCTACGTTCACTTGCTAGTCATGAACCTTCTCTGCTGTTTGGTGCTGGGCAGATAATGTGCAGTGAGGTTTTTAGAGTTGTTTTGGCTGCAAGCAGCTGCCTGTTGTGGCATTGAACCAATTCAGTAAATTTGCAGACTAGAGAGCCAAAACAAGGAGCTGAAAGAAGCTAAAGCTAAGAGGAATTGCAGCCAGGTAATAATTCTCAGTGGGTTCACCCCTTTCATATTATACATTTAATCCATTGCTGTGATAAAATATTGATTATTGTGCTTTCATTTCAACATTGTGAAAGCATTGTTGTGGTAGTTTTTCGACTGAGCTGATCAGTTGTTGTGTTGCTCGCTGCTGTCTGCACAGTCTGCTCTGTGACCTCCTTACTGAGACTTCCCTTAGGGTCCACAGCTGTTGGCCTTGCATGCTAGCAGCTCATCTACTCTCAGCTGTAATCAGTGATTCACCTGCACGCCGCTTCCTCTGACATTTTCACTTCCTTCCAGCTTTGTGTGAACAGTCAATAGGTAAACAGGAGAACAGGGTTTTGTTTAATGTGTAACAGTCAGATATCTGTCGGACCATATTTGCAGACATACTCGGTTATACAGATGTAGCATATGGATCTTTATCTGCATACATGTGGATCCATACTCTGCTTGTGTAAATATGTGGAGATGCATGAAACGTCATCAAAAAAAAAAAAATTGACTTTCCGTGCAGACAGTCAATAGTCAGGCGCTGGTTTAGATTCAGTTGGTGCACATGAGTCAGATCTGTCAGACAAATAACAGGGTGCAGGAGTGTCAATAGTATCCAACCTGAGAAAAATGAAAGGTGGACACAGATACAATCTGCTCTTTGTGTCAACGTGTCGATTCTTTGTGTTATTTATTGACTAGACAAGGTGTACAGTGGTCACACGGAGAGCCGGGCTCAGCAGGAGAGCAAACACAGCCATGTGAGTGAGCCCAGGAAGGGTAAAGAAGAAGAAAAGGTCACAGCAGGGGTAGAGGACATAGAGATAAGACCTGTTTATGTTTCTTGTCCCATTCATCTCCATTCAAACGCATTCATCTCTACACTTAGAGAGAAAAGGCTCTGCCCTTTGCCCCGCTCTCTCTCATAAACAAGCTCCACTCCTGGGTCCTGACAACAGCCCTGCCTGTTTGCACAGCTTGTTTGCTCAGGCCTGTGGTTTGGTTTTGAGTGTTAGCGGCCCATAGGTAGCTCAATGCATGAAATCAACTGCAACAATTTGAGATTGATGTCAGTGTGACAGCAGCTCACCGCAGTAACATAATATTTATTACTCTGCGATTCGACCAAAGTGATTCAGTCCACGTTGCAGGAAGAACAAACAAGCTGCGATTTCCTCCTCAGTGACAGAGGGATTTATTCTCCATAATATATTTTCACCATAGTTTCCTCTCGGTTACAAAGTTGCTTTACCCTTGGGGATAGTTTAATCTCCTGCTTGTTGATACACCAAACTTCCATCTTTAACATGCGCTTCACTGCGAGTTCATGACTCGCTTGCTGCCAGATTGACAGCACCTCTAGTGCCCTGCCATCAGGGAAGGTTGTGTTTCCCATGGTGCTTTGTGTTTGCCTTCTTGCCTGCAGGGATATAATGACAAGCGTGGACCACCCATGTCTGCTTTGACCTGAATGTTATTAAAGGAATTCCCCCAGCTTCAGTGTGTGTGTGTGCGTGTGTGTGTTTGTGTGTTTAAAACCATAAGCTCAAGTTTGTGTTTGCATGTTTGTTCTTAAGCCACCGTGTTAAAAGTTTGACACAAGGACTTAAAGTGATTACCTGGTAATAACTGATAATGGATCATTTTCTTTTTTGTTACACAAAACAAACATTTATTTAAAAGTTGATGTGAATAATATTGTGCTGTTACATCTGTGAGTGATGGCGAAAGACACTTCTTTTTGTAACCGCCACATTCATCCTTTATAAGCAGTGTATAAACAATTAATAAATGTTAAGCATGTTCAGTCTTGACCTTGGAAAGTTGGAGTAGTCGTAGCTACCAACAGCAACAATCTCAATTCAAGGCCTTTTTCCAGCACTATAAACGATCTTGTTTTTTGAGGAGTTCACATGTCAACAGTCCAGTCTCCATGACAACTGAGCTAGTAAGTGGACCTTGAGTTGAGATTGTTTTGTCAATTGTACTCTATTATGTAGCTGTAAGCAGATTTAAGAGCATTTTTAGTTGAATGGTGGATATGGAACAATCTCTAAAACAACACAATTAAAGACCTTGTTGGATGTCATTTAAATATGAAATCATAATTTATATATGCTCCATTAAGTGTTTGAAATATTTATTAATATAAATATTAAAATAAAATCTATACTAGTAATTTCTGAATCCAATTTTACAGTGTATTACAGTCTATACATATATATGTGTATATATATATATAATCATAAAAGAAGGTTGTAATATTCTGATGTAGCTTCTTATGAACCTATGAATAACCAGTTATATAATATTTAGATATTGGCTCATAACATTCCACACTGTGTTACAAGACATTCATCAACCATTAATACACATGTACAAATCCTTCACTGGCAGGTTTAAAACTCTATAAATGTGTTTAAAACTGAAGACGTGTCATTATATATGATTACAGCTATGTTATACTATACTATCAAGCATGAACTATTTATACACCAGCTATGGATGCTTCATAAAATGAGTTATACTTGTCGACATATACATTAATATAGATTCCCTTATATCTGGTTACAGCTACACTATCATAAGTAAATCATTTATTATTGTTCATATACAACTAAAGAAAGGAGGCTTAAAACAAGACGTTTACGTCAGACTACAGATCTGCACATTGTACTGATAGCTCCCAGTATATTTAATTTAACAGCTTGATCCAACAGAGATCTCAGAGTGAGTCTTGCCAAATTCTTCTCACTCACTGGGTACAATGTTACATGTGCTATTGTAGGTCAATAATCACTCTCAAAACCTCTGTCAGAAGCAATTAACATTATCAAGTCCTCTCTCTCCATTTCTTTCTGCACAGTCTTGCAAGGACAGAATGAGCAGCAGTCACAGGAGGAGACGGGTGCTGTAGAGTTCAGGTGGAGAGTTTTCATGAGCTGCCTGTTCCCCAGAGGTCAGAGGATTTGCTGTGGAGGACAGTTTGCCGCACCCTGGCGACAGACCACTTCCTGCCTCGGCTGGTTTCCAGGGGTACAAACTGCTGTCCAAGTGTTTATTTCTGCAGCGCTGATGCCTTACATGTGTTTCCAACTTGTTGAGCATCCTGGGTGAGACATTCAGTAGTGGGAAGGCTCATTCTCAGCTTGTGCTTACCGTTTATACATGCAGCTAAAGGACACAGATCATTCATAAGTATATTATTAGCGTGCACATTTGTGAAAAAAGGAAAATATGATTGGTCACCAGCTTTTTGGTCAGTCTGTGTTGTTTGGGAAGGCACTTGACCAGTGGACCGTTGTAAAGTATAAATGGACTTGTGGGGAAATATTGATCGAGTTTTATGAATCATGTTTTCATTAAAGCAGCTGTAAGTAACATATGAGCATAAATGAACAATAAATCATGACTGAAGTGATTTAGAGGCATTAGTATAATGATTGTATATAAATGGAACAATTTGCTAACAAGACTAAACGCCTTTTTGAGCCTTTACACTGTTGTACTGGGTCAATTCCACAAATGTAGGTGGTTGGAAAGATAAGATGATATTATCTTGAATTTGCACTTAATGGAAAAAACAAAAGTCCATTGAGAAAACATGTTTCAACAGGTTTACCCTTTTTGGTAAAGCTGAAAAGTAACCTTTGGATCAAACAAGCAACAATCCTTTGCTGTGCAGGAAGCAGCTGGGTTTATGGAACATGTGATCTAAATGTTACAAACACAGAAAAATCTCGACAAAATCTATGTTATTATTACGAATTATTTTCTTTCACAAAAAAAGAGCAGAATTTCAATTTCAGTTGAGTTGACACTTTCTTCTTTTCTTCCTCTTTCACCTCACATTCTTTCTCCATCAAAGTCACTCAGTTTCAGTCAGCCACTCATTCAGTTACTCACTCACTTGTCTCTGTCTCTCTTCTCACCAGCACATCTTCTTTTTTCCATCTTCAGTCTGACATTACCTCTTCAATGAAGTGCTGACCTTTGAACTCTCGGGCATGGACCACTTTCCAGTGATTGGCACTTCCTTTCTCACTCTCGTAGAAGGAGATACAGGTTCACGAGTTGAGTTCTGTGTGTCCGACTCTGGTTTCCTGCACATGTCAGACCTCATACCTCCTGTTTGTCATGTGACAGTTGAAGAGTGCAGGCTAGTAGGAAAGAGACAGTTTCAAGCCTGGTGTTACAGTTCCATGTAGGACTGGAGGTGTCTGGAAAAGCCTTGCCAAGTAACAACATGAAAGGAAAGAAATTCCTCACATTTTCCCCCATTACATTTTCAGCTCACAGTGAAAACTAAGTGTACCCAGGGAAGAATTCATCCTGCGTGAGAGCCAAACGGTCTTCTTACCATCCCATCCAGAATCACTTATTGTCTTTCATGGAAATCTTTTGAAAAATCATAGACAGACTGGAAAGTTATTAAGAAACTAATCAGTGCTGATGTAAGTTGAAGGCGCCTTAAGGCATATGTTGATGGTAGACTTGTGAATCAGACTCGTCTGCAGTGACACACACTGACAGGGGTTCTTGTTTTGTGCAGCCGCAGTCTGGCCTCGGGCCTCAGGGAGGATATTCTCCGCAACAGACTCACTCATGCACACGCACATCTCTGAGCTGTTGCTCAACACAGCTATGGGTAAACAGGCTGTGTTTAGATGCCCTTGTCTCAACCTGCACACACACACACACACACACACACACACACACACAGATGCAGGCACACATATATAGAAAGGCAACAAACCAAGACACACAGAGTGGGCGTATTTGAAGTGCCACACCAAATGGTCTTGCCACAACTTGTTAGACTGAATGAAATTGCACTCCTACACACGTACATAATATAAAAACATGCATGCACCTGGTCAACACTGACAGACAAGACATACAGCTGAGTGTTAGTATGGAAGGTAAATGGCTGTTTGCGGCTTTGCATCAATAAAATCCGATCAAGAAGACTGCTCTAGTGGCTAAAGAAAGAATTTAACACTGAACTGCTGAGTACCTCTCTCATTATTATATCACTGTCTCATATTGTGTCTGCTGAAGAAAGAGCAAGCAATATTATAATATAATCAACATAAATACTTAGAACACACATCAGAATTCAAATATACATTAGAAATGCATATTTAACCATTCTGATCTTATTTAACCTAATTCTAGCTCTATCAATTAGTTACGGTGCAACAGTTCTGCGTGGGTAAACTACCTAAACATACCAGACACCGAGGAGTCAACATACACACACACACACACACACACCTAACAACGCATTGTGATGCTCATTGTTTGGCCCCGACCGTTCCTGTTGGGAGGCAGGTTCAAAACAGAAAAGTAGAAATGCTGTTTGTTTACAAGTATAAAAGAAACAACCTGCTCGTGGTTGCTTACGTGCAGCCATGGATAAACGTATTCCAGCCTCGAGACAGTTCAATTATAAGATTATCTTTTTGTCTGCGTTGTCAGAGACTGAAAGAAAGGGTAATAAAAATAAAGACGAGACAAGCTTAGAATTTAGTGCTTATACAATGGAGGAGGAAATTTATAACACGGTGCTAATTTCACAATTTGTCACCCAAAACAAATATAACACAGTCCACAGTAAGGCTATATTACAGACATCTTACATGTTACAATATATTATGATACCTATAAATGACAGTGGGTGAATATGAAAAGAATACCTCCAAAACTATCCAAATTATTATTCAAAAAGCAGGAAAAGATTATATAACAATAATTGCTTACAGAATTAAACGTTTTAAAGGAGTACTCCAGCAATATGGTACTGCAGCTCTATAAAGTTGGGAAAGTGGAGAAAAAAAAATTGGCAAGCTTTTCTTTATGAACAACATGAACATTTCCAAATGAAAAAGCATCATCACCTCTACAGAAAGCAGAACAGTTTAGAGTTACAATGTCTGGACTAACAAGAGGATACAACTGTCTCATCATATTGGTGCCCATGTATTGATTTTGAATAAGTATTACAACATAATGATGATTATTTATCTTATCAGTCAACATCAATTCAACCCTGACAGTTACAGTTAACTGTGGCTGAATTGTATCAGGAGGTAGACTGTGATCTGGAGAAACGTGTCTAGCAGTTAGTCAGCGTGTCGGCTACATTCCAGGATGTTATTTCCTAAAAGCAGGTCAGTGTGTGCAGCTGGTCACGACTGCTGAGTAAAGCAACACGTAGCTCGTACAGTCTGACTCACTGGAGAAACAAGTTAATTGTTATCTTGTTATTTATCAGTAGGTAGTACCAATCAGGTGGAGTAACTTCACCCAGTACCAAAGTGTGAGTCATTGACAAGTATGCTAAATAGATTTTCAAATCCTTTTATGTGATTGTCGGCCCTTTCTGGCACTTCATATAGTACACACGCACAGCAGCAAACCATCTGGTACACCAACTTAAAAAAAGCTTGAGATATTCTGGAAATATTATTTAACCAGGTTGTAACATGATCCTCTGGTGTCCAGTCTAGACAAACCACTGTAATTTAGTTTCCTAGAATTCATCCAGCAGTGATTAAGGGAGTGAGAGATGCTACTGTGGCTAAATTTTTACACAGGATGTGAGGGTTCGAACTTGAGCTTTCAGCCTGGTGTTGGCAGCGAGTCTGTTCAGCTGTGTGGGGCTGGACTGAGGTCACGTCCTAACCACTGTCCCACCAGTCAATGTTGACCCTGAGTGACCTGTCTTTAACAGGCAGCCAACAGCAGCAGAACTTACAGCTGCTGCCTCCCTCGGCCTACTCCGTCCGACACCACCAGCAAGCGGGTACAGCAGGTCTGACAATAGTTAGAAAGAGGTTTTCTTGTCAGCCCTTTTACGGGTCATTTCCCCCCCAAAATGGTAATATTTTCACATTGACTGTATCCATTAGCCCTTGAGCATCCAAAGAGGAAAGTCATAATAAGATTTGTGCATATGTAAGCTATAAAGAGCCTTGAATGTTGTGGCAAGTGCAATTCTGCCGTTAAACCGGGGGCCCTATTTGAGTTGGAGAGGAGGGATTTGGAACGACATGTTTCTATTCGTTGCACTGTGCTCTGAGCCAACTGGTCCATTTTCCCCCGATCCGTTTTCACAGGCCGCTTTTATCCCTTGCAAAGCCAAAATACCGCAAAGAAAATGGGACGGGCGGAGTTCAAACGACAGCTCAAGTTTTATGTTCAATGGAATTAGAAATGACTTTTTTAATGCCACTCTGTACGTGCTGCCCTACTGTAAGAACCCTGTTAATGAATTTAATGTGCAGTTTTTGGCTCGAGATGTGCATTTTTCTTCTTTAGCTGATTAAAAAGTAAAGGTGATTAATGGCAGCAGTGGGAGTCTGGGTTGTTTTGTCATGTGGGCGTCCTATGATGATTTTAGTTCGCCTCATCTGCGTCATCACTGAAATAAAGTGTATTTACCATCCTGTTGTATGTGTTGTGCTGCTGGTGAAATATTGAATTCAGGTTGTAACTTGTAGGAACCAGAACTCCACCACGACAGCCTGCTGACTGACAGATTGAGAGTTATCATGGCACTTGAGGTTTGAGATGAGAGATTTATATAGTCAGCGGCGCATTCCCTCCATCCTTCATTCTCATGTGACTACTCAGCATTTTTCTTATAGAGAAATATTCCTTTTGTCATCTTAAATCTTAAAGGAATTTCTATGTCAGTCAACTGTACGCTATGCAGAGTTACAGTAAAACAAGAAAAAATTGAAATACTGTTCGTATTAAGGGGCCAGACTCACAGGATGGGAGAGAGGAAAATACACACAACAGTGTTGGAGAGGTGATGAAAGTACAAATGTGAAGGAAGGGAGTTGCACACTCGTAGACACCACGCAAGAATAATTTATTAAGTTACCAATGTTTTGACATGACAGTCTTCTTCAGGGTAGGAGCCAGATTCAAACACACACAATGTTGCACATCATGGGTCGGAGCTTTACGTCTTGTCCCTTTGAATTAACTGCTGGAAATTTTTGACCTGACTGCTACAGTACATGTAATCATACTG
This sequence comes from Euthynnus affinis, assembly GCA_029490765.1. Classification (NCBI taxonomy): domain Eukaryota; kingdom Metazoa; phylum Chordata; class Actinopteri; order Scombriformes; family Scombridae; genus Euthynnus; species Euthynnus affinis. The sequence continues at coordinate 27,345,370 of CM055842.1, forward strand.
AATCAGTAGCTTTCTCAACAGACAACTATGTAATATGCTTTGACAGCTATATTGGTGCAGTGTTTAGACTGCCTGATGTTTGTACACTGGAGTTTTGGAGTGCTTCATATCCATCCTCTGTGTAATTTGAAGTCCTTATAAACATTTTTATGGACAGGAAGTGGTGGAACTTATCTCCGGTGGTGGTCCCACCTCAATCTCAGAGCCTCATGTGTTTTAAGTTTTAAAAAAGCTGTGAACATGTTGCGTTAGATAACACGTTATCTGACCCAAATACAGCAATTATACTAATAATGAATAAGAAGATTATACAGTGTATAATAATGAATTTGCAATGGTGATAGATATTGCATAACAACAGTGTATACAAATATTTTTTTAGAGATTTTTGTAGATTTTTGTAGAGGTCTGCAATAACCGTGTTTCAGTTTTGCTGAGTGTTAGATGAGAAGATTGATACCACTTTAATCTGAAGCTACAGCCAGGAGACAGTTAGCTTAGCATAACAGGGTGAAACAGCGAGCCTGTCTCTGCCCAACTCTTGCAAAATCAGCCTTCCAGCACCTCTAAAGCTTACAAGTGAACATATTGTATCATATTTCTTTAAACTGTACAAAAACCCAAGTGTAAAAACAAGAAATGGTGGTTTTACACAGGGTTATATGCAGTAGTATTTCTTGGCTGGTTGCAGTAACTTCTGGACGTCTCCTCCAGCTTCTTACTGAGTGGACAGACATAAGAGAGATACTGATCTTCTCATCTATCTCATTTCAATCTCTTATCTGATGTCAAATACACTCATTTGCAAAAAAGCAAATAAATGCATTTCCAAAATGTCAAAGTGTTCCTTTAACAGATTTATACTTATCACGCTACCAAGACTGAAAAGGTCATTTTTCCTCAGAGATTAAATCATTCTGCACAGCACAGACATGGAGATGCATGTTGAGTTTATTTGGTCAAAAATGTCTATTTAAGGCCAAAAGGATAGAAATCTACCATTGAGCCAAAATGCACTTGAGTATATTTCCCTCCCTGCATTCTTAACATTTTGCTACTCAAAGCTAGCTGTTTGCATTTAAGTTTGTTAGTATTTGCATTCACTGACTCCACTGAGGGAAATGTTTGCGTTTCAGTTGGCAGTCTTGCACTTAAAGACACGCAGCCAGAAACTGGTGAGTCAAGGGATTTTTGAAGGACACATTCTTGCCCCTCTGCTTCCCTCAGCACTGGGAGGCCATAACCATGATGAAGATTTACTACTGATGCTGCTGATGGATATATTTAAAGCCATCACTCTTCCGCTGCCAAGTCACTGAAATCTTCTCCTTAGGGTACAGTTGAGTGAGCGGATGGCTGTATGTTGTATGCAGTGATTTATCTGAACTGAGTTGACAATGTGATAATTGATAAGGTGCCTATAGAGAGCAAGGAGATTGTCCTCTACTTGCAAATACCCTATTATACTCTGTTTACAACCTGTCTGACCTCAATGTCCTCTGGAGAGCTTCACGAATTCACCAAAAATAATAACCTACACTATTTTGCTCAGTTAAATCACAATTATTTATCATGATTTTTGTTCTTTTAGCCAACACAATAGTGTTTTTTTAGTGCTTTAGACATTATAAATTGACATCTTTACATCGAAATAGGCACCAAAATTAACCTTGCGCACTAAAAACAATGTCACTTACACACATGATCTAATTCTTGGGGATGTGTTGTTTATTTTTGATGCAAAAATCAAAATTACAATTATTTGTGTAACTATATGGCAGTATATGAAACAGTATGCTGTGCTAACAGTGTGGAGATTACAAAACCTGTATTCAGTAAAGAAGCAGGAAGGCTGACAGAGGCACAAATCAGTAAAGGCCTTGTTAAGACAGGATCTCAGGCCAGCAGGAGCTCATGTGATAACAGGAAGGTCCCGGCATCTTTGAGTCATAAACATTTTGTGCTTTTATGTTTTATCCATAACAGTCCTATGAAACTTACTGATCCTTGACAAAATGAAGACTCTGTTTCTAGAACAAGGATTTTAGTATCCTGCTTTTATCATGACTTAAAGTTATTGGGCTGTTTCCAGTGTTTGACATAAGCCAGGCTAATGACATCTGAACCTAGTTCTTTACTGGCTTTACTTAATTTCATGGGTAAAAAATTGATATTGATCCTTCTCTTACCCTTGTTAAAGGATAAGGCTGGCGATTTTCTTTATTTTTCTCATTGTAAATAAATCTCATATGCAGAGACAATCCAACAATAAACTCATCCCACCGACACCATATTGTGCGTGTATCCAAAGCCTGAAATATTTTATTCAGCTGGGCTGTAGACCTCTGTCGTTGTCAAAAAGCTATTAAAAACACAACAATGAACCACACTGCTGCACTGGATGACATATGTTCCTTTGTTCCTGAAGACAGAGGCTAGCACAGCTTGTTAAAAATGTCTGCAAAGAGTAAAAATAGCAATAAATAGATAAACAAACATATTTCCCAAAATATTGCCATGTTACTTTAAAGGAATATTTCAATTGATTTGATTTTGATATTTGGGATGTACACTTTTGATTGATACCACTCTTATTTTGGTCTGTGAAACATAAAGCTGGGGCCAGCAGACGATTAACTTAGTTTAACATATAGACTTTTTTTTTTTTTAAATTTTATCCTTGAACAGAGCCAGGCTAGCTTCTTCCCTCTGTTTCTAGTAACCATCTCCAGGCTCCAGTTTCATACTGAACAGACAAGCATGAGGAGAAAGTGAATAGGTGCATTTCTCAGACTAGTCCTTTGTCTTTTTGTAGTAATATTTAATCAAGTGTGACTGATGACGTTGAAGGAGTAAATCAAAGATAAGTCTGAGAAAGAAGTCTGTTCAGAAGTAAAACAATAACCTGTTTAAGACACACCTGCTTATTTTTCTATTCATTTTCAAGAGGAATTTAATTTCTTCTGCACTGACAAGCAAGTTGCATCTTATGTAATACTGGGCAAGTCATCTACGTGCCGTTGGATTGTTTCTAACTGCTACGCACAAATTTGATGGCGAGTGAATGAGTGTGTGCACTTAAACATGTTAGCACAGGTGTGTAAGGGAGTGAGTTGGCTGAGCAGGTCTAATGTTTTTGGTGGGTGCTCAAAACACCCACCCCTGAGCCACTGGGTTTGGGTGGCTGTAAAGACGCAGACTGTGACTCACACGGCAAATGTGACACCTGCACTGTCCAGGCCATCACATGTCACTGAGGCACACCCTGCTTGCGCAAAAACTCTGCTTCTGACGTAAACACACACCAAATGAATCCTGCCTGTCAACCCTCCGAGGCACAGACAGACCTTTTTAGGCTAACGAGGATTTTAGGACCATTTAACAACTGCAGAAGTGATGCCTACGTTTCCATTGATTCATTTATTGATTTCCTCAGTCGTGTCTCGAACTCGTCGTGTACCCAGCATTTTTAAGGCCAAATATTTCCTCCACATGTGTAGAAGTCTATTGATAGCATGAGGCTCTGCAAGGGACCCAGTTCTCAATTCAGCCTGTGTACTCACATCCCAAGGAAGGGACACACACACACACACACACACACACACACACACACACACACACTGTATATAGCCTACCTGTTCAAGCAATTAGACACGCCTGTTCTCCATATTGAAATAATAAATACAGACTTAGGGGTCCTGCAGAACTGTACCCAGTTAATGCTTCTCTTTCAGCCCTCTGTGCCTTATTAGAATAAACAGAAGTGGTTTGCAGGTTTGGGAAAGTTGACAAAGTGGCAAACACACCTATGAGTTTAAGCAGTATCCACATATATTTCTTGCGGTTTGTTTAAGTTGACCACAGTGCCAGTTTAAACAAGTTTGTCATATAGAGCAATACAATCAGTGTGAGAAAGTTTCGACAATAACTCAGAGGCATGTTTTGAAATGTAATGTAATGTGTTCTGCTGTGATTGACCGGACTGTATTTTAAGTTTCCTGATACAATAAACCCCTCTCATGTGGTTCTCAGAGGACGGGAAAACAAACGCTTTTTTGAACTACTGTTTGACCCAGCTCTGGTGGTGCATATCATTTATTTTTGACACTTAATAGTGCGGTGGGCCCTTAGAGAGACTCCCTCCATGGTAAACAGTCATAAAAAGCCCAGGATTCAGTTGCACAAACACAAATAGCTGACTATTCATAGCACTAATGAGAGCTGCCAGGGACACTAGCAGGCCTTGAAAAGCACTGTCGCCACTCACAGAGTTATGGCACAGCTCAGGGTGGAAACCATGGCTGGGTGAGGGGCTGGAGGTGTAAAGGCGTTCCCATATAACTTCCCCTTTTCCTTGTATTTTCTTTTTTGTTTCGGTCCTTCACTCAGTTCTTTTCTTCTTCAAAGAGGAGCGGCCTTCTCTTTCAGTCATCTCTCCTCCCTGTAATTTCCCTCGAAACAAACCATTTTTTCTCTCCATCTGCACCACAAACTCATGATAGAAACATTTTCATCGTGACAGAGATACTTTCCAGGAGCATGTTTGTATATCACATTAATTTAGCTTGTGCCTGTTTTTAAGTAGAGTGATATGCCCTTACATAACCTTGTCCCGTGGACCACGGAGATTGGATTATGAAGGTGTCAAGTCTTTCCCTAATGGTCAAAAGCCATTTTCTGAGTAAGACATTAACTTGCCATTACCCCCCACAAACCACAGTGGAGGCGTGTGTAATTTTGCAGTGTACTGATTGATCGGTCTGTTTATTTCTTCGTTTGGCCCGACAGGAATTTCAGACTTCGACTTTCAAATTCCTTGCAGATGGCCAGCCGGCCCTTTGAAGCCCCACTGTAATTAACCTTTGGAGGAGAATAACAAACCGGTACACAGGGGCAGTGTGGCCTAGCTCTGCTGCTTTGATGTGGTTCCTGTGTTTGCTCTGCCGTGTACTGGATGGGAGGTGAACTCTGCTGACATGTCCGGGGTTGCCGAGGGGCACGTCACACCCAGGGGGTCTGTCTCCACCCGTCGCACTACCAGCATGGAAAGAACTGTTATCGCCTTTCTGAAACACTGACTACATTTACTTACACAGAGGAGCTTGGCCATCAGCCACACTTTTAGTTGCACATCTCATACCTTGAGTCTACTCTGTTGCCTCAAATGAACCAGTGAACATAATATTTGTGTTGATCTTACAACCCGTCTATTGACTGAGTGATGCCAAAACCTGCCTCCCTATTTAAGATTACCTGTAGTCCTCCTGAGAAAAATATCTGTCTCTGCTAAATGCTTCATCATGTTCACCAGCTAGTGGCTAAATTTGCTGTTTGGTGCTGGGCAGATACTGCACAATAGGTGTATCAGAGCTGAAAATAGCTATCTGCTGCATCTTGAAATGAGGGTGAGACTGAACTAAAACAGTAAAATTAAGTGCTATAAAAAAACAATGAGTTGAACAAAGCTGAAGGATACTGCAGAGTCAGGTGTCATTGCACTATGAGCAAAAACCTTTCACATTACATGTAGCCATTTCATTCAGTCTTAATATAAAACTTTATTAGAACAGGCACTAAAGTACTAAAAGTAAAAATACCTATTGTGCAAAATGGCCAAGTTTCCAGTTCAACTGAACTTCTTTCAAAAACTTTCTAAAATTGAGTTTTAATAATGAAAAAATACACTAAGAGAACCATATTAATGTTCCCTTTTCCCTGAGTTTTAGCTCCTTAACTAAAAATCATGTATACTTGTATGTATACATTTCTGCTGACCATTTTCAAACGCAGGCTGTACAGTGTTTGATTTCCATGTGATCTTTTACTGCCGTTTTAGGCTTTCTTTCCCATAACTTCCTTTCAAATGGGAGACCCTTTAAACCTCATTGAGTTGTGTAATCTACCAAAAGGAACATCAAGTCTACATTCATTTTTCATCAAACTTATATCATCAATGTGACATGATGCGTCTCAAACTTTCCAAATCCGTTTGTAAATAAAGTGTATTTCCATGCAACAGCAACGTATTATTTACAAAAAATGCATGCAGACCTGATGTTTATGATGAAGGATTACACAACTCAGTCGAGCTTCGAGAGTCTGTTAAGTGCTCTTCATATCATGAGGAAACTGATGGAACCCAACAGATGCCTGGAATAGTAAAAAATAATAAATCTGAAAATCTACTGCAACTTTGCCATAAGTAGTCAGCTGTGATGTAAAACATATGTTATTTGTAGTAAATCTGCAAACATGAAAATCACTGGTATGGCCCTTTAAGCTGTTCTTTAGATGACCAGTTCACTGATCGACTGATGTACCTGCACAAGAAAAATAAATCATTTCATATCCGTGACACCCTGTCAGTGTTTGTCAGCGTCTATTTCATGTTGTACTTTCCTGTTGGTTTCATTCATGCTGCTACTGAGAGACAAAAGTTTCCTTCTTGCAAAGCACACCCTGCATTTGACTGAAAACTCCAGAAGGCAGCCATGTTTGACTCTATCAAGCAGTTGGAGCCGGAGGCTATTTTGGCTTTATGCAACTCTGTGGTGGCTTTTAATTAGCTGGGGCTTCAGTGGGAGCTCCATCATCCCAAGAGCGTGTCAAACACATTGCTGTTCCTCTGCTCATTAGACCTGCAGTGCAGCTTTCCGCATGGGAGGCTGGATGAGGTCTTTATCGTTCACTTGACTGTGTAGAGTGCCATTAACCGACTGGATTCACACGTTGCTGCTGTGGCATGGGACCACTCAGTCATCTCTGTTTCCCCCAAAAATATGTAACAAATTCTTGAGGAGTTAATGCTAAACAGACCATTGATATCTGGCTTTGGATTCTTTCCCCCAGGCTGTTTTGCTTCTTGCACAACTCTGCATGTTAAGTTGAGTAACATGTCAAGTCCTTTGAGCTGCTCACTTTATGCTCTTGTATTATCAAGTATTTATATGAATTGCCTCCTGCTGCGTCAGTTGTTGTTTTTTTCTTTATCACTTTGACTTCTGATTCAAGACTTTGCTTTGTGAATTTCTGTTGTAGTATAATCCAAATATTTAATTTGGCTCTTCACTAATTCTCCGGAAAAAAAATGTGTCATAGCCACTGTGGTATTTCACACCAGTATTATACCTCACAAATAATAGGTGTGGATTTTGTTCGCCCGCTTATAAAGATCCTATCTGCCTGCAGCCTGAATTCTCACCCACAGTGTTACAGTAGGGTTTTTTCCCCCCTTCGACAACGTCTCCATGTGCATTTTAACAGGCCGGAGGAACAATGTTGGCCTTGTGAAGGCTTTCCATGCGTTTTTTGTTAAGGACGTGGCATTTCAGAGAAACAGATTCCTTTGAATGCTTGACAATGGAAGTGGATTTTGTGTGTCAAAGTGTGGGTGAAGTGCACTCAAGTTCATTTTCAGAGTTCATGTTGTGGAGAAAAAACATGCTCACTTTGATTAAAACATGCATGTAGACTGATGTTGTTTACATGCTTTTAAGTGCTTCCCTCCCTCTCCACAAGTGTTTTAGCATTTGTATGCATTGTGTATGTGTGTGTGTGCAGTGGGAAGGTTTCCACTAGCCATGAAGTGTTAGTGGGTGGGAGGTGGTGGACAGCAGTGCAGTGGCTGTAAGCTGTGGACAGATCAGTGCTCAGTTCTATCTGCTCTGTATAGCTGACATTCTGGCTCAATGGGCCATTTCAACACCTCGACACTCTATCCACACGGGACTGCAGACAGAGCTGCAGAGCTCTCTCTCACTCTCTCTCTCTCTCTCTTTCTGTCTCTCACTTGCTCTGTCATCCCATCCCTTTCTATCTCTTTTTCTCTGTCTAGACAGACAAATGTACTTTTTGTTTCCTTTTATGCACATTCTTTTTTATTTTGAAGTACAGCTGGTTTGTCTTTGCCCCCATTTGATAAAACCTCAGTCGGGGAATTTTTCTTGGCTCAACAGGAGTGAGTCAAGTCAGCTTTATGCATTCAATATATCAACTAATGCTGTGTGAAGCATTCAGACAAAAATAGCATGACTGGATTTTCTTAAAAGATATTTACAGGAAAACCTGGCCAAAGAATCAATATCAAGACATTTAAAATTTATGCTAAACTATAATATAAAGGCAAAGTCATGTAAAAGAGATCAAATTAAACTCTTGTAGAAGGCACCGTAAAATATTCTGAGACACTTTCTAATTACTTACAATAAAAGTAAATTATTTTGAACCACTGTCATTTGTCATTTTTTATTGGTTGTCAAGCTTCAAGAGGGCGGGTGGGTCTTATCCAATATGAGGCAGTTAGCGGGCAGACGCCAAAGAGGAGAATAGAGATATGGATAGAGTGGTGTGCTGCAGATGAATGCAAAAAGCAACTTTTTGATAGACAATGAATGTTGATGATAATGATAATAAATCCTACAAGGAATATACAAGTCCATAAGTAAAAGGCTAGACTAAACACAAACAAACCATGTTCATTGACAAATAACTGGGAATCAGACTCAAACCCCAGAATAAACTGAGTCCCATTTCAGTTTTAATTTCTTAGCCATGTGCTGAATACATAGACTAAAAGAAAGGCAGCCACAGCCATCAGTCAGAATTCTTTAATGAGTGAATGCTGCATAGGAGGGTTTATTCATAATTCCAGAAAAAAACAATAGGACAATGCAATGAATACCAGACAGCTTAGAAAACAAAATATCTTCATTGTATTTTTCATACACGTTTAGGTGATTTTAACTTATCTAACACACTATATAAAGTAACAATCAATGCTTGATGCAGTCAAACCACGGCATAGTAATGATGATGCAGTGGTGGAAAGTAACTAAGTACACAATGGATAATATAACAAGCTTTTACAACACATTACAACACATTGTTACAGATGAAACCAGTGCTTTCCAAGCTTTTTGGCTTTTGACGTCTAACAAAAAGCAGTGTGTAGTTGGGGTTACATTTCACATGTCTATGAGTTGTTAACAGCTCCACCAAATAGTGATTTTTTTCCCCCTCTAAACTTCTCACATGGTTTCATTTCAATAAACGTTCAAATGATCCAGTATTTCACTAAAAATCAAAGATCAGAGGAAAAGTCCAAAAACTGAAAACAGATTTGTGTATCAGAACTTTGTTTTTCTTCTTTCCTCTGTCATTTATCATCTCACGACCCCTCAGAATTATCTGCTGACCCTTTGGAGGAGCCTGACTCCTAGGTTGAGAACCACTGGGCTAAACTAGCTAAGTGAATATAAAGTAGTCCAAACTAGCTCCACCTCCAGCAGCTACAACAGTAACATGCTGCTCTAACACTGATGATTCAGTATTAATAATCTAATGATGTCATATATAATAATATATCAGTCAGAGGGACCAAACCACTACTTTTACTGCAATACTAAAAGCTCATAATATGTATGTATGTTTACTTAAGTTGGATTTTTCATGCAGGACTTTTACTTTTAGTGGAGTATTTTTTACATTGATATATTAGTGCTTTTACTTAATAAAAGGATCTGAGTACTTCTTCCACCACTATGCAAATGCAATTATTAATAGCTATTTCTATCAGACTCGAGTGTGAGGGAGAATACTGTAAGTGAACATGATTGAGCGCTGATGGAGTCCAGGAAAGAGACAGAGGCAAAGAAGTAGAGAGGGAGTGCCCTTTTGCTCGCGCTCCACTCTTTTTATAACTCTCCGTGGGTTCAGGGAGGCTGGCTCCTGCATGGCTGCCCACGGCGTTCGGTTACCAAGAAGAATTTAATGTGTGCAAGCTTACATCAGGGGCCACTGGCTGCGAGTGTATGACTGAGTGCCATCTGATGTTGTGACAGCATGTGTCACCTTTACTGGCAGCCAGGTCACAGAGGGCGCCGTTTTGGGGAGCATGCATAAAAGCAGTTATGTAGGCTACTGAAATGAGGATTGAATTACTGTCGGCTCTGTAAATGTATTTTTTCTTGATTATCGGTTGCCTGTGTGAGACTTGAGCGTCGGGAGAGTAAAGAGCTCAGGTTTACGGTGTCCTGTACAGCTTGATAAATTTGACACTGTCTGCAGTGTTTGCTATCTTAAACCTGCATTAATTGATATCTTAGACCCCTTGGGTGCAACACAAGCTGTAAACACAACATTGACATACAGTACATACTGTATATAAAGTTGATATGGCAAACATGTTAGCAAACAGCTACTTATTTACACATATAGCATACCTAAAGCAACATTACATTCATTTAGAATCGTATTTCTGGCTACATAATGAATGTAAGTCCAATATTTGCGGTCCTTTTAACTCTGTTGCTCTCTATCAACACATGAGGGAAATATCTGGTTGTTTAGCTGCTAAATGCTTCACTATGTTCATCAGCTAGTTGTTAACTATGTCGGTCTGCTGTTTGACGCTAGGAAGATAGTGTTGGGTGGGTTTTCAGAGCTTTTTAGCTGAAAACAGCTTTCTTTTGTGTCTGGAAACGATGCAGATGACAGCAGTTAGAGCAAACTAAACTATAAAGTAGCAAGCTGTAAGACCAAAACAGTGAGCTGAAAGATCATAAAATACTCTGCAGAGCCGAGGGGAACTGCAGAATTGGGTCAAAATAGCTATTATGTGTAACACCTTTCACATTACACAAACTAATTTAGTGCATTGTTGATATAAAGATTTGGATTTGTGTTGCTGTAAGTGTGTGGTCTGAAGAATTGCAAAGTTTAAAGTGCTGATTTAAATAACAAGAATACAATGAAAATTATGATTTCAAACATCTTGGCTTTTTTCTATTGCTTTTTTGGCCATGATCCTTTGGTAATAAAAACATTGTTCTAACCAAGTTAGTTGTTTAGATCTGAGGATGTTGCTACATCACTGGAACAAAGTGCAATACGGCAAGAAACAAAAGAAAACAAGGCTAAAATTATTACCCACACACATCCAACATATTTTACAGACTGACTTCCTGGTTCTTCTAGTGTATGTATCCCAGATGTGCATGCACATATTTTTCTTGCACAATGAAGCATCATTTCTGAGAATTCAGGTGCACATAGTTTCAGTTATGCTTCCAAATAAAGTGCTTTTGATAATCTCAATAAACTGCTGGCTTGTTTAGAACATTTCTGATCAACTGACTGATCATGTGTCCTGCCCAGTGAGCTAAATGTTATCATAAACAATAGGAGTGAAGGACAAAACAATAATTTGTAACTGACTGTAATTTTCCTTCAAGTGATGAAAGTTTGAGTGTAAGACAAGACATGGGTGGAGGATCAGGTTTGAGCCACTCATGTGACTCTCTGCAGCAGTATGACTCTGTTAAGAGCCACCATTTTGACAGGCTGACGGCAGTGCGGGTGGTCTAAGCACAGCTCAGGTTCTGTACCACTAATGTTCGCCTGCAATGTCAGCAAACACACAAACACCACTTCACCTAAACACACCCCCAATGACAATCAGTCCTCTCATCTGAGGCACCAACAATCAGGAAAAGGACCAGCTGACCTACTGCTGTACACTCTTGACTGCCACCTCGTTCCTCCATCTGTGCTTTTTTACATCTCATTTTCCAGACTCACTCATGCCTTCATTGCAACCATTCCTTTTCTCCCACTCACTGCTTTTCTAATTTGCCCCCGTGTGTATAACGGGAATCCACTGCCTGGCTCCACTGAAACTGAATCCTCAGAATGGGAGTGGGAGAACGAGCAGAGTGCATGGAAGAGGTCACCCAGGTTTATGGAAGGTCACTGTGGAGCCCACCTAACAATCTGGCCCCAACACTGATCAAACAGATGGAGATGTGCTTTGATCATGTGTCTTGAGGTGCTGCCCCAATCCAGTGCCCTCCAACAAGTTCTGAGGTTACGTAAGCACCACAAGAGGGGGTCTGGCCACTGGCCTGGTGCAACAGCTCCGCCTTCGATCCTGACCTCCTGTCCCACCTCAGTCTTATGACTGCAGGGCACGGGGATGGTGGTGGGCATTTGAGCCATGCCTGGAAGGTGACTCCTGGTGCCAGTGTTGGATTTCAAACTCGACCTACAAAGTAAGAAGCAGAGGCCATGCAACAGCACTGTCAGGGCAGCAAGTGAGCTGTAGGGGAGAAAGACAGTGACAGAGAGGGTTTGAAGAGAGAAGAGAGAAAGAAAGAGAAATGCCAGCTTCATAAACACCCCCACCACGGCCATGCATGCTGGGCATGAATATGTTTCACCCGAGAGCCTGAGTCCTCACCACTACTGACAGCCCACAAACCCAAACACTGAGGGATCGCTTCATTTTTGGAACCATGGTGGTTTCTGGCACTAAATTGTGAGATTTTATTTATTTCAATTTGGTACATAACTTGTTATTAAATATTGGCTCTGAGCAAACATTTTCACCACACAATCTTGGGTTGGGCTGCTGTAGGGATAACATCTCAGTGATTTGCACTTGGCACCTTTACCACCAGCAATTACACGCTGCCACTTACGTGAAATGAAGTTATTTCACTTTTTAATTACAACACACTTGATTGATGATTAACTCTGCAGTAATCAGTCAAACACAAATAAAAACAGATCGTTTTCCCTCATTCTAGATTTATTGTGTACTTTACTGCAAAGCTACCAGATCTGCTCTGTTTCATAAGAGATAAAGCAGGTTTATTCAAACACTTGAGGTGAATCCACTCCTAGCCGCCGAGCAGGAATGATAGGAATGAACTTCTCACCCACATTGTCTTCCTGGGAAGCTGGCGGAGGAGTGGTTTGTTTGAAGCAAAGGAAACATGTATCGAATGTCCTCTGAAAGAACTCTTGTTCTGCTAGAAAATCTGCGTTGTTGAATTTAAAATGTTTTGATACAAGCATTATTTGTATATTTAAGCAAGTTTGGATGTTTCTGGGTTTGAATGAGAAGGCAGGGAGAAAACTAACCAGAGATCAGTGGAGGAAAATATCTGTGCAGCATGATGCTGCACTTTCACACAGCCAGCCCACTATGGCCTAGAATGGTATGAATGCATGTTGTAAATAATATATGTACCGTATGCACTGATGTATGCATATATCATCTAAACTATCTTTCATATGCTACATATTCTATTGCTCATAATGTGTACATGATCTAAATTATGTTTGCACTGAAGCAGCACTGGTGTCCACTTGCAGACACAGAACATTCTTCTCTACTATGTCTAGACGGTGGACAGCGATGGATATTAGTCACATGTACCATTTATAAACAGCAAAGAGACAGAGACTTGATAGCGTGATACAGCTCTGTGGTGCCGTTGATGACAGATTATATGGCAATGCCATGCCTCTGTCTCACCCTATCATCCTCCCCCTCCCTTCCCCCCCCCTATACGTTTGTTACTAGGCCTCATATTCTGTCTAGTAGTTGCCAACCAAAATGGGCTAAACTTAACTCTCAGTCTACCATGACTTTTGGACATTTATTACCAAACTCTTTCTCGTCAGTGTTGCCGCCTACTTCTCAAACACATGTTTCTCTATCTGCAGCCAAAACCAAAGAAGCAGCTGGCAGAGATTCTGACTGCTGGTGTGGAATAAGAAGTACATAAAATAAGAATGGAATATACCCGTCAAATATACAACACAAACAAAATGCTAAAAGGGAGTGCATCTAAAAATACCCTGGAACTACACCAACTATAGGACCAGTGGCACCATCCAAAAATACACAGTATTGTTATGGGAGGAGACAGCGTGTGTGTGGCTGGGTGTTTGGGTGGGTGCGAAAGTGTATACAGAGCGTGGTTTCTTATAATCTCTGAAAACAAGTTCAGTGTTATTCATGGGAAAATATGGAAATCTTATGCGTATACAAAAGACAAACCATGCTTGATTAATTTTCTATAGCTTCCTGAAATATGAAAAACCATGTTATTATACATCACTGTTCTTCCCAGTGTGTGTGAGAGTGAAAGACAAAAGTGAGAGTGGGAGTGAGAGCATGTTTACATATCCCAGAGTTCTTATCAACAGTCTGGGCTGAGAGAAACCTAATCTCACCTTGACCTTGAACCTGCGTGGGACAGACCTGTTAAAAAGAGCCCCCACCCAACACACACATACGCAGCCTCCCTCAAAGCAGATTTGGCATTTTAAGTAAACATTTCTTATCTTTGGCATTAACATCCCACACTTGAACAAATCGAGGAAGACGACTCTGGCGTAAACTGTGTTTTTATATTTTTTAAGACAAGGAGGCTCCAATATTCTGTTTTGTTAGTCAAACTTATCATATCATTCTTGATGGTCCCAGATGACTCACATTCCTCTTTAGTTAGATTTTTTTTAATAATTCTATAATGCTATAGTAGTTCATCTGCTTGTAACCACTGTCAATCTTAAAATCTGCACTCAGCCATACACTGATAAATATGATATCAGATGGGAAGTCGAATGCAACATTTTGATTTTTACATGATTGCCATGCTTTATACATCAGCTGGGCAAGATGTTCTGCCCAAACTTGCAGCCATGTGATTTGATTAGAAGGAGTTTATAGGAGTTCAATTTAAGTTTAGATACCAAAGTTCTCTTTCATGCAGGAACTAGTGTGTTTCACATTTCTGGCCACAGCCACAACAGTGTGTTTGAAGTAAGAACAAGCAGACAAAGAAACACATGCCACAGAAACTCCAACTTCATGAAGAGAACAAAACTGAGTCGAAGGCTAGCAGCACTGTGAAGCTGTACTGAAGTAACAATGCTAACATTATTTACCTGTTTCCCAGGTATAATAGCCTGCTAACATTTGCTAATTTGTACAAAACACACAGCTGCTGGAAATGTCGTTAGTTTGGTCATGAAGCACAAATTGTACAACATTAAAATTGCACCTGGTGATTGCACTAGATGAAAAGTCATTGGATCATCAAGGTGATTAGAGTTCATCCTGATGGGGAAATGAATGTCTGAGCCACATTTTGTGCCAATCTATTCAGCATATGTGGATATATTTCACTGGACCCGTGACCTGCTGGTAGCACTAGATAAAAAGGTCTGGGGATCACCAAAGTTGTTAGGAAATTATCCTCTGGGGATCACAAATGTCTGTGCAGAATTTCATGGTAATCCATCCAATACTTATATTTCAGTCTGGATCTAAGTGGTGGACCAATCGACAGATCAACCTATTATGCCTTGCCCAAGCCCAAGTACAAACGCATCATAGCCCGCAATGAGTGGCTGAGTAGTGATCTCTGGGAAATGCAGGACAAAATCACCACAGTAATGAGTGCTTCACACAAAATTAAATTGAACTCAGAGAATCTTGTTTTTAATGAATGCCCAGTCCGTAATAGCTCTGAGTCACTGTAAACACACTGGACGCACTGAAGGCAGAAAGTCGATAGTACTTTAAATGACCTCAAATGTGTTTGCATGATGGCAGTGAAGAGCAAAGGGACGATATTAGAACCATACACTCTGAGCATGTTGAAGCCTGCTCTAGGGGAACGCCATTATAGCACAATCTCCTCCCAATGAAGCAGTGGACAGGTTTGAAAGGACATGGCCTGTTTGGCCTGTTTAGGCTCAATATTTACCTATTTTAGTATTTGATCAATACTAGAGACACTGTTGTATCTCAAGCTCATGTCTGCCACTCTCTACACTGTTGTGCATGAAAACATGACTGTCAGAAACGGTCAACAGTACTGTCAGCAGCCGCACACAGTTTTAACTTAGACTGATGTAAAGATATATTGCCTGAGCTGCTGGGCGGTAAGAAATCAAGTGCTGATGACAGTCATGTAGTCAACCAAGACTTAGTGCTTTTCTGGGAATCTGAGCCCTTTATTAGATTTGGAAAAAAAGTGACTGTGCTTCCAGTGAAGACATCCTCATATTTCTCTGTCAACACCAGCTTGTCCGGTCCAACCGTGAGAGCGGACATCCGGTGGGCTGATCAGACCGTGGTTATTGAGGGGCTCAGTTACTTGTCTTCCACCACCGAGCAGAAGCTGTGGTACCTGGGGGCTTCTGTAATGTTATTCTCTTGTACTGGGAGTGTAAGAAATTGTTTGGAATATGAAGAAAGATTGAGAAAGCAGGCAGCTGTGCAAACACGGATATCAGCAGGTCTGGAGCAGATGGGATGAGAGTTTTTGAAGGTTTGGATGGTGGGAGAAGTGTGGACGAAGGAAAGAGGTTTTATCTTTGCTACCTGATGCTCTCTGGTCTGCTGATGTGTTCCTCCGGACTGCAGATGCTGATTTAATCTAGACTCTCTGGTATGGGAAAGGAAGACTTCCTCTTGCCATGGTCTGAGATGGCTGATGGATGTCTGAATGGGAAATCTCCAAATATGTTTTTCCAGATAGCTGAGGCTCCCTGCGCAAGTCTGTCTCATTCCACATGAGAAACGTTGGTTGTATCCACTGACCCCTGTTGGATCTGATTATTGAACTATGAAGGAGAGGTAAGAAGAGGAGTAAATTTCCCATAACATTTTGATTTATGAAAATGATCAAGTTTTGGTGCATGTTTCTATATTGATCAGGATGAGTCCAGGTGCAGGAAAAATGTCAAGAAATAAAGCCAAGTTTCTCCCCGGCATCTTTTTCCTCCTGCTGATTGCCAGATTAACTGTGACCACCACAGTCCACATTTTTCCTTTAATCATTTCCATGCATCTCACAGGGATTGAGAAAATTGCTGTCATAAGTGGTACACAGACATATGCTGTTCCCTCCATGTTAAAGTAAACACAGAGGAAACTCGCCCTCTTTTTGTTTACCCTGCTTTTCCAGTCACCAAACAAATACAGCAAATTGGTCTTAATCAAAACATTGTGAAAGTGCAAATGATTTTTGAATGCAACTTTCTTTTCTTGTGTAATTTGAGCATTTGAACACATGTGACAGTAAGTAATGCATAGCATCTCTGTGTCCTCTAATTCCCTTACCCACACAAACGTTTCTCTTTCTCTATTTCCCTCTTTCTGTTTCTGCCTCTCATCTGTGCAGCCTCTCATTTCCCGCCGGCCATGGCCATTAATTAGCACTCGTTTATAGGAAACAGATGACTTTTAATAAATTAGGGACATGTTTTGAATTGCTTTAATACTTCCATTCCAGTTCTTAAGTAGCAACATGAAAGCATTCCTCTGCCGGTTCAACCCAATGGCCAAAATCCACAGAGATTCGAGAGTGGCAGGACAGCTGGGGTAAGAGTTGTGGACACACATACTCAAACACACACACACAGGTCTTGAGTTATCCTTTGGGCCACCACAGCTTGCCATCTTTTCCTTCTTCCCAGGCATAGTACTGTGTTTTGATAGCCAGACAGGCTGATTCATCAGACACTCTAGAGCCTACATTTACAATAATCAGTGCCTCTATCTAGGGCACTTGCTCATAACCATTTCAGCACTCAAGATTAAGCCCAGACACAGTTGCCATATCTTACCTTAGCCTTTTCCCCCAGAGTCAACTCCTTCCAGACATTTTGTGGTTCCATCTCAAGTTCTCCACTTCAGGGAGATTTTCCTGATTAGTGTCACAGAGCTTGGTGGATGAAATGGCAGAGATTCCCCCCCTCCATCTTCAGAGTGCCAGGCCTTCAGTCCCTGTAGAGCTTAACCCTTATGGTTTTCCATCATTTACATCTATAGGATTTGTCATGCATGGCTGGCCCAGCTCTGGTTCTAACCAGGAGCAAAACAACTGCAACTCTAATCCTCCTTAAACAAGTCCCTTCCAATGTCACACTGTGTCCACTCACTTTCAGAAAGTTTCATTAAACTAGAGTTATCTGCCTCCCCTGTGATTTTTTTTCTCTCTTGGCAAATTCAGAGGCACAAGCATGAAACTCTGTGTAACACAAAGTTGGATGACAGCCCGATCACCACTGAAGGATTTATGTGCATAGGTGTTTCCTTAAATGCTAAACAAAGGCAAGCAAACACAAATGAGTTTTTGTAAGAGGATGACCTTCAAACCACTGATTTGTAGTTTTAATGCACCTCATAAATCCATGTATCCACTTCTCATTTTCCACCTTATTTCAGACACTGGTGACAAATCTATTATTGTAACAAGTGACTCATTACCCCATTTATTTTATTTGTAATCCACTTAATTTTAGCAGGTAAAATTGCTGCATTTATGTCCAACTCTCCTTTTGGCTGCTCACAGCGTAACTAATCTGGGTATGGCTGGGGTTCTGCTTCTGCACTCTGTTGCTTTCTCTCCTTTTGCTTTTTTTTTTTCAGGGTGAAAAATGGCTTTCATTTCAGAAGAGTGAAGCAGAGCACCGGGGGAACTTGGTCCTCTGAGTTTGCCTTGCAAGTCTTTACTGTACTTGCTCACTAACAACACCAACTGAAAGGCTTTTCTAATGAGACAGATAATTTCTTGGCTTATAGTGAATGTGGGCACTCTTTCTTACTGGCCACCTTTGCTTTTCTGCTTTTGGCATTTTATAATACCACAAACCATGGGAATTAACTTTAACTGCATAAGCCACTGACATTTGACTTGGTTTACAAAGAATTATAGAAGTTTCTCTGTTTCTTCACTTCTCTCTGTGCTGCGTGGATCGACAGCCCCTCCGCAAGACAACCTTTCCACATGTTTTTGATTGAGGTAATTGAACGGAAAGCTGTGTATTTAACACTAATTAAAGGTTTATATTAATTATGTCACCTCCTCTACAATTACACCAACCAGAGGATATGGTTGTTACTTGTGGTTGCAGGACTTAGCCTTTTTTTGATGGCGGCATCTCATTATGTCACCTTCTAGTGGTAGAGTGGCCTCATGGTTACAGAAAAGTCACAGGTTAGGTCCCAGTATTATAATGTCTTATTATAAAATTTGTCTTTACGCAGATGACACTGTTTTATACTGTGTTGGCGATTCTGTCCGCTGCTTTGCATATGATGAGGCTGGTTGGTCTTCACTATCTGAGAAATGTTATAACCACTGTTATTTATCTACAAAGCCCTTATTGGTCCCTGCTGCTACTAAGCACCACCACATTGATCAGCTGATGGCTCAGGAGCTGCAAATCACAGCTGTTCTAGCAATAACTGTCTTTGCTAATAGTGCAGCAGTCTCATAGAACCATCTGCAATGACACTGTAATTCCAAGACCATTCTCAGTAATCAATCTTTACCCTGCTTAGAGCTGACTGTTAACTGAGTCTGTTGGTTATGTCAACCCAATGTGCCTTATACAAATAAAGATCAAAATAAACCTGTTAGTCAATGTATCTTTCACTCAGAGACAATGCTGTGACACGTAACACAATTTCTTTGAGACATTTTTCATTAAAAATTTGTGTATTTTTGTCACATAAAACAATGGTATGTATAAGTAAACAGTTTGCAGAGGTATAAAATCTTTCATACTACAAATGCTTAACCTGTGAAAAGAATGCAGCTCTGCTTTAGTAGTATTAGCTCAGGTTATACATATTGCATATTACATTCTATATGTGAGCAAGCTATTTTGCTAATAAAAAGGTATATAAATTAAGTTTAGGTATGTTTACTCTGCCCTCCATGTTGGTAGGAGCTTGCATCTTCTCACTGCTTTCTCCATAGCTTCAAGTATTTCTTGCTTCCCCCTGACTGGACAGAGCACATTCCTGCGGCCTCCTGTTCCCTGCTGCTGTGGAGGAGAGGAACTTTAACTGCCCTGCATTGCATTTTACAAAGGTGGAACACACACTTTCAGTCATTAACTTCTCCTTTTATTGCCCTAAAGTAGCCAGGAGAGAAAGGTGCCATATGCAGGCACTTTCATTGTCCGTGTCCGCTGACTATTTTACACATATGGTAAAGTAGTTTGGAGTATTCATGGTCAAACTGTATAACTAAGAATTTAAGCTTAGAAAATTTGATATGGTTAGACGCAGAGATGGAGGGATGCTTGCACAGACATTTACTGCATCTAATCAGATAATTTCTATATTCTGTAGTAGAGGAAGTGGGCTATAGGAGAAGTATGATGAGGTGCACAGGGTACAATTGGAGGAATGGGTGGAGGGCTGCACCAATCACCCGACCTTCTTCTCACCCTCGTGATCATCACAGTGCCTGTTGGCAGCCCCACACCCCACATTAAACAAATATACAGCACAGTCTGGTCCTGTTTTGCTTCCTTTCCCTCCCCCTGCACCTCCACCGGCCCTGATGCCCTTGACTTTGTACTCGATGTCCATGATGCTTATTCTCTGAGGTTAGGACAATAAACACCGCACTGATGGGTCCAACCCAAGAGGGGGCCACACTTCCTGTCTGCACGAACTGGTCTCTGGGAGAAAGACCAGAGGATTGACAGGAAAGAAGGTCAGGGAGACAAAAAGAAAAGGTAGATGAGGCAGAAAAAAATGTGGAGAGAGAGAGAGAGAAAGAGAATGTGCGTGTGACTGAGTGAAAAGGGGAGCGGAAAGGCAAAAATAGGGGTAAGACAGTTGCAGAGGAGAGGAATGTGATGCATGATTTAGAAGCCAGGTTGGAGAAAGAAAAAGCCCTTGTGTGTATTGTTAGTGATTGCCTTTATGAAGCTTTTTTTATTGCACTGGGACAATCCAGTGAAGCTGCTGTCAACAAACTTGCTCTCTCCATCTTTTTTTGTCCACTGGATGTCCTAAAAACATAACTTTTTCCATCCTTTTGCCTTGAACCAAGCCATTGTCAGCATTTATTGCAGCATATCTGGCAGGTGATTAATCTGTTCTCGGATTTATGTCACAGAGAACATGAATTCGCACACCTGACACATCTTCTATGCTTTATGAGTATTTTTCAACATTTTTTATTAAAACATGCTTATGTCTTGATGGATGAGGATCACTGAGGATCCTGCTTTTCAGGCTATGCAAAGCTAAAGTGAACTCATGCATGTTACAGTCCCTGTGTGGGGCTTTAAGCTGCCTCCCTCTTTCCTTCTGTCTTTCTCTCTGTCTTTGAGACATCTGGCTGCAAGCATCTTTAGGATTCCATCAATACCACAGCAAGGGGGAAAACCCCACAGCTGAAAAAATCAGCCTCAGCAGTCTGAGCCAGGGCCAGCTCATATTGACTCCAACAACCTCTCAGTCATCTAGCAGAGCTCTCTGAGCTATAGATCTGGTCCTGCCAAGAGTAGGGGGCCGGTGGAATGAGGGGTGAGGTGCAAAGGGGGAGCTCATTTCGGTACTAGTAAAAACCAGGGGGTCATTGGTGTGCAGAAGTGGTTGTGTGTGTGAGTGTGTTTGGTGTCTTTGAATGGCAGCAAGGCTGTTCCAGCTGTTGTGCTTCATCTAGGCAATTAGCTGTAATCAGCTCTCTGAGCTCTCTGGGTGTTCTAAAACACTTTCACACGCTGGCACTCCACCGGATATCCCTCATCACCACAATCTCAATCACACACATAAACTCCCACACTGAGTTTTACCTGGAAAATGAAGTAATAGTGTGATGCATCAACCCCCTGTAAAAAAATATGAGAATGTACAAGAACATGAGTGTTTGTGCACATTTTTGTGTGTGCGTTTGTGCATGCGTGTGTGTGTGTGTGTGTGTGTGTGTGCCTGTGTGCGTGCGTGTGTGCGTGTGTGTGTGTGTGTGTGTGTGTGTGTGTGTTTGTGTGTGTGTGTGTGTGTGTGTGCGCGTGTGCGTGTGTTTGTGTGTGTGTGTGTGTGTGTGTGAGGGATGTGTGGTGGTTGTTTGTAGCCAGGTCTCTATGGGCCTCTCCAGCCCGTGGCTCTCACTCTGCTTCACCATGTGTTGCACACATGTTCCCATCAGCCCTGTGAATCAGTCTTTGTGCAAAGCAGCATCCTCCACAGCGGTTACTGTATTTCCCCTTGTTACAAACCCTGACCTCGTCCGCCTTTCCACCTGAAAGCACCTTTATATGCTGTACAAAGTGGGTGCACATACCCATCGGACCACATGCATGCACAAACACGCTGTTAAGACATTCACACGCGTCAAAGAGAATCATGTATGTTCGGGCACATGTGTGTGCACTGACACACACAGAGAACAGAGGTTATCTCCTACCTCTTCCAGATCTACTGTGACTGATCCCTGTTACCAAGGGGGATTATGGGATAGTACTGTGAGCTTGCCATGACACTTCTCATCCCCACAGTGTGTGGGCCGAATTGGCCTGCAGAGGCACCCCAGGCAGGCAGAGTCAACTCTTGCTCTGGGCAACAGCTGCCGAACAAAATGGAGCTGAAAAATTCCACTCCCAGTTCCCATAAACAGGACTGAGATATGATTTGCATATTGTGAGGCAAGATGAAAATCATGCACCTTGTTGTGTGTTTCAGAAACACATGTGCATACTTGCAGAATGGTTTTACTTTCAACTATTTAACTACAATCCCACCCAGGTTAAAATGCCTTTAGAGGTATTTTTTAATAAAGGTAATCAGCCAAAAATCTTCACAAGGCATTGGGTTTGAGCCTCCACCAGCATGTCAGAGTTCAGGTTCAGCTACAGTCTTGGAGGGATTTAATGTTTTTCTCAATGATGATTCAGCAGGACGGGTGTCTGTTGACATGACGGCTTGAGCCCTATATTATTGCTCACACAGTAATGTCATGTCAGTAGTTACAATGTTGTGTTGTGTCTGTGTACTCATTCTTAAAGTGTAGCTGTACTGTTGATTAGCATTTGTCCTCCTTCAGCACAAAACAGCCCCCTGAACCCAAGCCCCTCGTTTCACATCTCCAACCACTCTTCACATACACATGCAGGTCCAGCTGACTCATCCTAAACCCCATTCGCACACACCTACACACACACACACACACAGTGAATCTCACAGATAGAAGCATATCCACACACACACACATGTGCGAAGAGTGCGCACACACATTTACACACACACTGACCCTTGGCCAGAGTGGAGCTCAGCACATTCTTGTGGGGCATGTTGACACCCTGGCAGGATCTATGAGGAGGTTCTGGCATCAGGAGCATTTTGTTATTCCAACGTTTCTGCTCTTGTGAACACTAACTCCCCCATCTCAGAGCCACAGACCAAATAATAATCCAGCCAAGTATTTCAGTCGCACCACATGCAACATTAGTGGATTTTGGAGCTGTAAGTGAGTAGACGTATATTATTACTTTTTCTGGCTCAGTCGAGTTTACTGCTCGATATATTTTCATGTATTTATGCTTAAAGGTTTGACTGTGATGCAAATCCTTGCAGCGTGCAGACAGCTGAAGATATAGAATTCCCAGCATGCACCAGACAAAAGGTAAGATACAATGGAAAAAAGTCAGACAAAAGGTCCACACACTGCACTGATAGCTCCCAGCAAATTTAATTTAAAAAAGCAATGTTTCAATCTAACAAAGGTTTGTCATTTTTACCTTTTTCTCAGTGCCTGACAAAGACATCTGTTAGACTGAAACACATCTTTTGGATGTGTGTGTCCCATTTTCTGCTTGTCTAAGATGCTTTGGACAGCCAGAAAAGCAAGAACATTCACACCTGCTTAATACACATAATATAAGAACACATAAATAAACAATCATCAAATGCAGTCTATGTAGGCAGTTTTGCCAGTGAACATTAATATTTTGACTGTATGAACAGATTGTGCATGTCTTCTTTTAGACTCTTGGCCCAAAATGCAGACTCCTTCAAACTGGTTATATAGCATTCAAATAATGGGGCTAACTACTGCATATACACAATACAGATATAGTAACTTAACTGCCAAAAAATCTGACAAGATATATTCCGATTCAGACGTTGCTGGGGCATAAACAAGCTGTGTTTTATTAACTTGCTTTTAGAGCGGTAATAATTGGTATGATTATAAGTTTTATATTTTTAAAATGATCACATGACTACTTATATGTGAGGGGGGTCACTTCTGCATCTTTTGGTCAGAATGAACATTTCTCGCAACTCATCTTCTTCATTCTTACATATTTTGAAGTACTGCAGATTTTTTTAAAATTATTTTAGCAAAACTACATGTAACTAATACAAGGTAACAATAAATTAATAGATAAACAAGGTATCTTGAGTGGCAGATTTGCTGGTCAGATGCAGAGGTTCACAATCTCTGGTTCAGTGCAGTTTCATTGTTTAAAACTTATATTTCAAACACTCGAGTTTGACTCCTTCCCAGTCATTTCTCCCATGTTTCACTATGCTTCCCACTCCACGATCAACCTGACTAATTAGCGGCAGCCTGTTGTGACCTGTGTCTATAAATAGGCTTTCTTATGCCTCGGGCCCCCTTTTAGTCAGGCCCTCTTAGTGGTCTTAGGATGTCTTTACCAATGTGGGGCACAGGACAGCTAATGTCAAACACATGTGCAGAGGAAAAGGGTTTACAGTCAAGGCAAGCAAAGATGTTTCATCTTTTAAGTGATAATTACTTGATTCCTTCTCTGCTTCTCTCAGCGTTAGCCTTTGATCTCCTGCAAGTCTGCCTGCAAGACAAGCATAAAATTACAGGAGAATGTAATGAGTTTAAAAGCCCCATACTTTGCTGTTACATGTGTAATTAGGGAATCTCTCTCTATCCTTCATTCCCTGCTTTATTTCCCGTACTCTTTCTCTATTATCTGCTCTTTGACACTTTTTGTTCCTCCCTCCTGTTTGCTGTGTGTGTATATGTGTGTGCAGCATGCATGCCTCTTGACACATTCGCCACTGACTACAGCATGACTCAGATGCCAGCAATACAGGGTGCGTCTCCCATTGCCAACTGCACATATTTTCAAAGTCAAGATTTGCAAATGCCTTCAGAGTGTCCCCACACTTGTAAATAGAACGAAGGTCTGTAAGAAAGAAACTGAAATCTGCTTATGAGAACTGTAGAGCCATTATTGATACAGTATTGTAAATATGAGTAAATGTCAGAGTGTGGTTCTGACTTATGTGCGTTTCTGTCTTAATGCTGTGTAACAAAGAAATCAAAAATCCCTCTTATTTGGACCATACTTGTTGAGTTTGTTGAAATGTTCTGAATTCAAGGAAGAGAGCTTAAGAGGCTGCAGGGCTGATTCTCTGGCCTTGTGTGCCTCCTCCCCCTGTCCTACCTACCGCTCTCCATCCCCTGACCACTTCCTCCTGCCTTTGAAGCCGGGCGCCCCTCTCTGCTGCTGCCAGACAGGATACCCCACATCCTGTGAGAGACAGGAAGGAGCCCTGCTCCTAGCCCCAGACACAAATCTGCGCTCCAGCAGCCTCCAGCAACCCTTTTTACTCTGCTCACAGACATCCAACAAGAAAAATGTCTCTCTGGTGCAAAATTAAAACAACATTGAACACATTCTTATCAATCTCAAGAAGCAAAACGACTTCATCCCAAGAACTATTAAAATAAAGAACAGATCAAAATCAGTTCTTTTATGCGTCTCGAGTTGGAGGTGTACCTCAAATCTGCAAGGATCTCAACAGCTGACACCAATTTGCCCGAACCTCTTTTGGACAGGCTTACCCATGCTTCAGTGAACACAGGCCAGACCTCCATCTGATGCAGAGCTAGTAGTGGCTTTAGTTGCTGCACTGATAACCGCATGCAGATCAGGAATTTGGTTACGAGTATTTTCAGAGCTTTCTACGACTCATACAAATGCACAGTTAGGGTCTGACAGGATCAGCTGAGGCAGGAGTCTGGCTGTCAAAATGTATTAATGGCCATTGGCAGCGTGGTATCAGTGTCCCAGCTGTTAGATGAGCACTGCAAATTAAACCGCAACATGTCTGCGTTGTGGCACATAATTTACTTTTATATGTTCTTTAGTGCACCTCAACAGTAGTTGTTAAAAGAAGGAAGAATTTCATTCTCCCTCCCACTTGACTCATGTCTCACTAATGTAATGTCTGCTGTAAGTCAAAAAAAGGAGCTGGGCTGTTTCAAGCTCAAGCTGCATTTAAAGGAGAATTTATTTTAAATGTTGACATGTATTTAGATTTTACTGCTAAATTTGATATACTGCAGCTTCACTCTTCGCCACCGCCCAGTGTCGCAGCCACTTGGTTGAGTTATCCGTTGAGTTCCCAACGTGGAACTGTGCCTGCTTGCCTCCCATCCGCCTGCAGTTTGAGGTCAAAGGGAGTCAACCCGAGACCTAAAGCCCCACCAAACCTTCTCTGACGCGCAACTGTCACTTGTTTTCAAACAGGCATGTCTGCTTGTCAGAATATTACTTTTCAGTGCCATGAAAACAGGTGCACACCCAAAACGCTTGGCCTCCTCCCAGAAAGTAGAGAGGGGACGACAGTGGCAGTTGTGGCCGTGAACAGAATAGCTCTACAGCTATGGCTGAAATGACTTTTCTCTGTCCAGCAGCAGCAAGTCTAACCTCTGCCAGAAGCAATCAGCCTTGCAGCCCTGTCAGCTTTCAGGTGTGGGAACCCCTCTCTGCCAGGCAGCCATCAAACGCAGCGCCGTAATTTAGACCATTAAGATGCAGCACAGAGGTCTGAGAGCTGCTGTACAGGAAGCTGGCAGGGAGACAGATTCACACACCACTCCCAGCATTAAACAGCCAAGCTGGAGAGAGAGGAGATGGCAGGGAGTTGGACTGATGGGCTGGACTCAGCTAGTGTCTCAGTGGTTGGATCAAATGCGTTGAAGTTTCTGTCTTTATTTTGCCATGTCCATTTTTAAAATATATCTATTTTCATTTTCTTTTTACTTGTTCTTGAACTATGTCAGCCAATATCAGCTGTGTCTGTATAATTCTCTCAGCTGCCAGAAGTGGCTCTATGTGACTGATTTTGTGGCCCAAGGTTCATAAAGTTTACCCATGGGCCCTAAAACAGTCTCCACACAGCAAGCAGCTCCTGCCTCCAGTGAGATATAAACAAAAATAAACTATAGTATCAAAAAAATGAAGAATAGGACTTTTTTTCACCCTGTTATGGCACCATTATGTACAGCATCCAAACTTCACTCCTCCTTATGGGTCACAGAATGCCTTTTTCACTGTGGCAATCACTCGACAGGGATTTCAGACCATTCACCACATCTGCCATATTCATTCCCGTCGTCTTCCACTTTTTTATATCAGCTTTGGAGGCATATATGCTTTCTTTGGCTTTATGGTGTCTGCATGCCTGGCATGTAGTGATGCTTGATGCAGGTCTGCTAGTAACAATGTGGAGTACAAAAGCAAAAGCTCACCATGCATTTCTGTGAAAATGCAGAGCTGGAGCCTGCAGCCGAGTGTGTTTGTAAGTAGTGACAGGAGACATCTAGTGGCCTGTTTCGGTTCTGGTGGAGGACAATTAACTGATAATGAAGCACAATAATACTTTGGAGTCAAATTGAAATTGAATGTCGAACCAAACATATTAAAGTTGCAAAGAAAGGTCTGTTATATTGGCCTGCTCTAATAATAATCAACACTATATGACTCTCCTCTCCTCTTCTCTGTAGGCAAGGGGTTTAGTATAGCAGCACAACAGTAGGAGGTCTGATCTCTCCAGCACCCTGCCACAATATGCACCTCTTGCCAATCAAAATCAAAATGTCTGACCTACTTACAGTCTTGACATTATAATATGTGAATGATAATGTTATTGTTTCAAAATGTGTCTTAGGCCTCCTTCACGCTGGACGTAGTTGACTCCAACTGCAGCGTTCAGGTGTGGGGCAGGAAAGAGACATGGCAGGGGAGCCATGCCGTTCTGAAGAATGGGAGTCAGCACAGGGACCACATGGGGACACACTCGCCTGTTGACGCTCCAGCTTTTAATATGCTTGATTTGGCACACAAGTCCGTGTTAGCCAATCCCAAAGTTCAGGTTTAATTACACTCCTGCCCTGACTACGCACCCCACTGCGCCTTTCCCATCAGGCTCCCTCACCCTGATGGTCTCCATGCAGATTGCTTCTGCCACCCATTACTCTGGCTGTGTTTTGACAAACTTCTTACTGTTATATGCTTGGTTAAAGTTGGTGGTAGGTCTGAAGCAGAGCTGAAGTATGAATACGAGGAGCAGCAGTAGTGCATGCCACATAATAATGACTTTATCATGGGATGCTTACAGCATATGCTAATTCATAAAGGCTTTTGTGAAGTTTGTGTGCAGACTTAAAATAGTACTAGTACTAAAATAGTAATAGGCATGTTCCATCCAGTACATGCAGACATGTATGTACTTACTATAAATATACATATTGAGCAGTAATTTCATAAATACTCTGTATGAATAGTTGTGGAATTCAGTTAATCAAAGAGCCCAGGGCGAGCTGAAAGCCATTAAAACTAAGTATGGCTTCTTCCCAGTGACAGAGGGCTATTTGTTCTCTGCTCAGGGCAGAGGCAGCAGAGGCAGCAGGGGCAGCAGTGCCAGCGTGCCAAACGGTGGAAGTGGGTCAGTGCTCAGTCACACAGTGGCTGTAAGACATACATCACGCGTGCACCTGTACAAACATACACAGGGAGGGAAAGCAGAGGAGAGCTGGAATGGCGTCACCAAACTTGAATTTAGACTTGAAGAATATGCCACTTTTCACTCCGAAAAATGCTCTGCAACCAGCGGCCCTGTCTATTTTGTGCTTTGCTGCAAATTCCACAAAGACTGGTGGGATATGCTACAAGTTTAGATATTATAGGCTGACTGATGTACACGACACATGACACAATGTGACTTTTCTATATGAATAAAGCATGTACATTTTGTAATTTGTTGAAGTCGAACTTGGTGCAGTCTGCGGTAACTGCTGTCCTGTTTGTCTGACTAAGAACAAACACTCTTGCCTGTGACAAAGCCAAGACCACAGCGGCAATATATTTTACAGCTTTACTTGCATCCAACAGTTTATGTTCTCAGCTATAGCTCTTTATAGCTCAGAGCCTATAGCTTTCTGTGACTCAGCAATCTAACATCCCGCATAGATGAATGCAGACAAGCCGATGCCAAAGTCTGTGTGGTTTTGTGAGTGTATGTTTAGGCATGTCTGGAAGGAGGAGGGTGTTATTTTATGTCAAAGGTCTCTGCGTTCACGGACGTAGAACATTTCTCAGAGCAGGAGGCTTCTATTACAGCTAATAAGAGATGGAAAACACACTGCTAATTCCCTTCTATTCTAGCCAGAAAAAAAGAGTAGAAACCTAACTAACTGACAATAAAACACAATTTGATGAAAAAGCAATAAGTGAAGCCATTCTTCCCAAATGGAGTAATGGAGTTGCTTGTTTGTATAGTGATAAATGTCACAGCCGAATAAAGATGATGGACTCTTCAGGACAATTCTGGATACACTCCAGACCCCCTGATGAGGACCAGGAACTAGACTAGAGGAAAGGCCACATTCATATCTGGGGTCAGTCAACAACGTGTCTCAGCATTGACCCTGTTTTTTGAGAATGGATGTAAATAGCCTCTGTGCAGTGCAGACAGGTTTCAAGTGCAAATCTACTTTAATTCTCAATGGACCATTTTTCCTTTGGCAAATAAGCACACATCTTTGAAATGGGGGCAAAAGTCTTCATCCTGTGTTTAAAGAGCTAATGTGGGAGGAAACCTGAGTCACTGCTTAAGTGTGTAAGTTTGTGTGCCAGTGTCTTGATTGGCACTAGTTTGTTGAAAATTTAATGACTTCACCTCAGTGTGTAAATGTTTTTACAAGATTACTCAAATTGTCTGAACATTTGTGATCTCAATGAAAAGGTGGCTGTCCCACTGTCTCTCCCCCATGTCTGTCTTATTCTCACAGCATGGGCTGTCATGTATGACCTCAAGTAAACAACTTCTTCAAAGTTTCACTCTTTTAATGCATGAATAAACTGCTGCAGGCCTGTAAACTTTAACAGCTGTTTTGTTGCTCATTTGCACTTTCCTGCATGGCTCATGTTTAGGGTGGAAAATGTCCCTGACAGCTTGCCTGTTATGAATCTACTTGTCTCCCATAAAACATTTCTTTATTTCTGCTGGATTTTTCCAATGCTTGGACATATGGGCCGGGCTCAACATTTCTTCTCATTGGGGGAAACTTGTAAAGACAAACTCCTGTAAAGTGGTTCGTTAAAAGAGTTTATAACTGCTAGTTGATTAAGGAGCTTTTATTTAAAAAATACAGATTATTATGTTGCTTCAACAAAGCCTTGGCCAGGATAGATGGAGTCCACCTATTAATATGGCAAATCACTAGTTCACTTTGCAAGATAATTAGGGATCAAATAAAGACTAGGACCTAGGCCAATCAAATATTTCCTACAACACATGGTGAGTGTGATTTTTTTGCCTAAGGTCTACTTCAGCTGAGCTGTTAACTCAGCTTTTAAAGGCTGATAGTTCTTTAATATTACATGTAATCCTCTGAATAAGCAAGAAAAGACTTAGGGCTCATTCACCTGACCAAACAGCTGCTGAACAAACAGGTTTGTGTTGGATTTTTGCTTCTCCTCTGACAGTTTTAAAATGAAAGGTAAATATCCCACTCCAGGATGTAGACTGCACCTGAAACAGTCCAGAGCAGGCACCCTTCAATCCTAGATCTGTTCATTGCAATGAGAAATTTACCAGTTACACAGATCAGAACGTACTGAAAGTACCACCTGTGCATACAAATCACATCACCCTCCAATTCACAGAAACACAAACCCACAGTTCATATACCTCCACAGATCTTCACTATGCTCTCCTGTTGAAGCATTTCTACCTTGTTGATCAAAAATGTTGGCAGAAGTGTGTTTGTACTTGTGAAATATTGTTGTCTCTGTTGGCAGCTGCAGCCCTTTATTTTCAGAGAAGTAATAAGCAAGTTTACCTGCAGTAATCATCAGCTATGCGTCTGCACGGCTGCAGCAGATGTGTCCTCTCCGCCCCTGGTGGTTCAGAGGAGACAGACGACAGACTTACTGTGGGAAAGAGCAAAACTTGTCTGGGGAAAAGAAATCTGCTGAGTCTTTTAAATCAAGTCCCTCACATCCAAAGACCTGAGAAGAGATGTGTTCAACATAAGATATCCACCAAATTTCAAATATTTGACATCTACTACTATTGGTGTAGGTCGAAAATAATTTTAATGGTTGATTTTCACATTTATTAGCTCATTTATTTTATTTCTAATGTGAGGATGTTTGGGATCTCTCTCTCTACTATAAATATCACTGGTTGTGCAGTTTGTAATCACTGTGGTGTATCATTAGAATACACTACACAGTAGACACTTAAAAGGTTTCTTGTACTTAACTAGAAGACTGTTTACACTTTGTAAATGTTTGTGGTTTTGAGAGCACAAGAGAATAACAGAAATATCACAGTAATGAACTATAATTAAAGTCTAGTTACAAAGAAAACTAATATGTTACAACTTTGAGAAATAGCAGCTCAACAACCTACTATTGGCACTATTGTCTGCTAAGCTGTGTATTGTCATCTATTCCAGCAAATCAAGTTACGTATATTACATGGACAGAATAAATGAGCCAACTTATCAATTAACTCGAAGGAGCTGATTGGCTCCTATAAAGGACACTTGAGGTGGGCGGCTGTGCCTGGAATATATGTAAACTACGTGTAAAGACTTGTCCAGGAATGAATGTCCTGATTTGGTTTTGACTTTTTTTTTGATAATTGGTTAAGCACGATTATTTTCAAGTATTGTAATGACATTCTTAATAATCAGTTCAGATACCCTTACCCTCACCTTAACCTAACACTACCTTACCTCAGCTTAAAGCCACATTTCCACACTAAAAATGTAATGATTTACATTATGTAGACTTGCTTTGATCCCCAAACAAATTTGAGGTTCTGTAGCACTATATTTGACTTTTTTATTATTTTTTTTTGTTTGTTTTTGTGTCACTGAGGCTGAAGGTTGCTGGTATTAATATTGGATAGTCATCATTGCTTTTAAAACACTTAAGCACATTAGATATCAGATAAGGTCATAACCAGTGAGTACAGTTTAAGGAAAGAATTTGATATTTTGGGAAGTACATTTACTTGCTTTCTTGCTACGAGCGAAACCAGATGTCAATTAACTTTGAACCTGGGGGCAATTAGTATAGCTTAGCATGAAGTTCTCAACTGTGAGAAACAGCTAATGTTAACCTGGCTCACAACACTTTTAAAGCTTACTGCATACTTACAAAGTAAAGATAGGTGCATTAAATCTTTATGCTAAGTTAAGCTAACTATCTCCTGGCTCCAGCTCTGTAGTGAACACACAGATATGTAACTCTCAGCAAGAAAGTGAATACATGTATTTCCCAAAATGTCAGACTATTCCACAGTGAAATCCTGTAGGCTGTAACTTCAGCAGCCAGTTGGTCCTCATCAAAGCTGAGTGGCATACCACAGCTCTCTACATTGCAGTTATGTAGTTTACACCTTCCCTGTCACGATGTGGCCAGACTATGTGGTTTCTGTTTATTTATGTATAAAAATGCAGGAATATATGTGAGCTGAATTAGAAAGACAGAGCCCCTGCAGACCCACTCTGAGGCCACCAGCAGGAGAACCAACTGGGCCACAGAAACCCTCCATTACACCACAGATTTATTTTTAGCTGAGATTCTTCAACTCAACAAAGAAGTCATTCAAGTTAAATGATGAATAATTCTTAGTCAGTTATAAAAAAATAAATCATGGCATTTATTTATATTTATGCTACTGTGCAATCTTATAATAGTTGTGTGCAATGTGTGTGTGTTACATAAGGGCACATAGTGAACCCTCACATGAAGATTTAGTTAGTGGGATTAGGAGGAGAAGAAGGTCAGTGCAGCCTCTTCATAAAGTATCCGCTGAAAGAAAAAACAATGGTCCTGCTCATTGGATACGGCAGCTCCGCTACTTCAACAACATTAGAACATTCTTCAGTGGCATTAGAAAATATTTGGAGAGGGAGGGAGAAAGAGAGAAACCCAAGACATAAACACGTGGAGCTGGGAGAGCTAACAGGCACCAGAGGACAACCTGCCAACAGGAGCTGCGGCTTCCAGGAATGTGCACAAACACACCGCCTCTCTATTGCGGGGTATCATCTGTGCCTTCAGTTTCTCTCTCTGTCTCACCTGCAACTCGCAGACATTTGAAAGCTGAAACTGATATTTTTGAGCTGGAAACTGCTGATTGCTGATATTTTATGTCAGTGTTTGCAAGTTTTATCTGCCAAAATTCTAAAAAATACTTTGCCAGAATTCATTTTCCACTAGAATCGTTAAGAAGGGCCTCTGACATAACACATGAGACACTATAAACTCTGAAATAAATCCCATGAAATTCTTTTTAGTGGGGCTATCAGAGCCATTCAACGCTGCTCTGAGAGACTCAGCCATCTGAAATAAGTATGAAATAGACTGAGAATCTACAGCCATGCTAGAGTCTCTGAGTGATTGTACTCAGGGACGGTGGTGCTTTGAGCTTAATGCCAACGTCACCATGCTAACATTCTTACAATTCATCCCGTAGAGAGACATGAATGTCTGAACCAAATTTTATAGCAATCCATCTGATACTTGTTGAAACATTTCACTCAAACCGCAAATGTTGACGCTGGAATCAGGGGATCACCAAAGCTATTGAGATTCATCTTCTGGGAACAATGAATGTCTGTTGAAAAGTTTGTTTGAATTATTCTGGCAGATGCTGAGATATTTCACTTGATAAGGTAACATTTTGACCGGCTGGTGGTTCTGGCTGAAAAGGCAGGTTATTACTGAAGTCACTGAGGTTTATCCTCTAGGCACCATGGATATCTGTAGAGACAAAAAACAAAAATATCAATCTCATGGTTGGGCTTTACAGGAAAGTTCTGGGGCTCACCAGTGTTAGTATGATTCATCCTCTGGGGACTATGAATGGGTGTATCTATCCAATACTTGTTGAGATGTTTCAGAAAGGACCAAAATGGTGGACAGACTAAGGCCATTCATAGATATTGCTAATTTCTGGTGTTGATTGTTAATAAAAGACAACATTTTCCAAATATATTGGCAAACCAAACTTGGCAAACTGGTCTAACATTGCTCCCCTTGTCCCCTTAACTAAGTAATTACCATTTCTGGGGCAGAAGCTGTGATGGCAGTATGTTGTTGTTCCTGCCCTGTTCACTTCACCCTGATGGCTCACCAGCTGCTCTCTCAGCAGTGAAGCAGAGTCGACAGTACAGACAGCAGCTTCGTTTACACAACCCCCAATTCCAATTTTTCCCTCCATCAAGTTTGTGTAATTTATTTCATGCATGCCACCCTTGTCAGTATAATTTTCTTCATCACACACCACACTAGACTTTTGGTCACAGACGGTCACATGCTGCAGAGCGCATACACAGATTTGGACCTCTGAGTAGTGATAGTGTACAGTCCACAGTTTGTCTCACGCTGCTGCATCACACCATATAGTAGGTATTGCTGTCATTGTGTGTCAGCCTGACCTTTTTAAACGCATGCTTTTCAATATGATTCTGCGCCAATGTCACCCAGCTACACACTGTTGCATTTATTAGATTACTGCAGGGTATTCAGAGGTACAAGTCAGAACACTGTGTCATCTGATGTTGCACTTGTGCTGCTATCAAAGCCAGGAGCCCGGGAATGCTGCCAGACACTTGGTTCATTAAGAGCTTTGTTACTCCAGGAGCAAAAGCAAAACAGTCAAAGGAATGATTTATGTCAAGGTGTGTTAATCACTGATATTGCTCCAGGAAAATAAAATGGTATTTTAAAATTATAGTGCACAGGGAACTATTGCATGTGTCATCAAATTTAAAACCACAGTGGTTTAATTGTTGAAATGCACAAAAAATCAGAATGGAAAGGCATATATTTTGTCAATCCTACATGCACACTCCATTTAAATTGTTTTTTTGATTAATATAAACTGTAAGCGTTTCTGGCACAGTGTCATTCATGGTAATGAGTTTGAGTGAGTGGCAGATAAAGGCTCTTTTCATTGCACACTCTGGGGCACTAGGGTAGGCTTGTCACAGAGTCTCAAGGCAGAACTGTGCCCTTGCCTGAATGAAAATACAGCATGGAAAGAATTTCCTGAAAAGAAATTCAATCTCATTTGCCACTAAACAGCAAAATATGCGCTGGAGGAATCATCAGCAAAGTCTCAGGTTTGAGTGGCTTGTTCCTGAGTATTATAGCATAGTGGCCCAACAATCAAAATTAGACAAGAAAAAACATGCTGCAGCTCATGAAAGGGAAAGTTCTGTGGATGGAACAATATCAACAATTTATGTAATTCAAAAATGCTCTGAATATTGGTTAAAGATTTTCCCCTATACAATTATTCAATTCTTTCCATCTGAGATGTTGAAATGTTCTGACTTTCGTGGGCCATTTTTGTTGTTGATGAGTCTGTCTTCAGTGTAGACGGTTGGACCGGCAGCCAAGGACGACAGCAGCGTTACTGAAGATGGTGTGGCAGTGGAGGCCATAATCCATGGCTTTCCTGTGCTGACTGGCCTCACAGAGCCCAGCTGGTGTTGGGTTTCCATCCAAACAGCTGGGCTAGGGTGTTTTGTGGTCCTCTTCAGTCCTCTTTGAAAGAGGATAGTCAAATTGAGTCCCTCCATGAGGCCCTGAGGACCCTGCCACTTCAGCCACACTGTGGAGAGGCGTCCCTCTTGCAGACGCCTAAAAGACAACAGTCCGGTAGAGAGCAGCTGAAGATTCTGGCAACAGGTGAACAGAGCACCCGTGTGAAGGAGAATATTTGGCAAATGACTTGGAAGGTCTTGAACCAATGTGGGAACTCAGGATGTTGTCAATATGGGTGAAGCATGTCTGACTCAAACGGCGGGAAGAAATAAAAGACACCAGTTAAAAAGCAAGTGTTTTCAGTTCAGGAAGGTTGCTCAAACAGGGTGGGGTGCACAGAGCTTGTGAGGCAGATCTCCTACTAGGAGAGGCACCAAGTTAGGTGAAGCTTTTCACTTACCCCCACAGAGGAAGTGGACAAGTTTAGGAAGGGCCTTGACAGTGTGTTGATTGGGCCTTTTCGTCAATCTGACTGATCTAGTGTTTCTCGATCTGGGAAGGCCTCGGAGTTGAAATGGTTTCCTTGTATTTTGCCTGGCCACACAGATGGTGGAAAATAGCTCTGTAGTGGGTTTTCCTTGGCCAGGCAGCTCTGTTTTATTTGGAGTCTTGTGCTAAAGGATGAGTAGCCCAGCTTGACTGGAGCAGGCCCAAGACCTTTGGAGATCGCACAGGCACTAAAATCCATATGTGAGACATATAAACAGCAGCCAGTGTTTATTTACAGCATTTGATCCTTCAGCATGTACCCCATGCTTGCAGGCCCCACACTCTGGCAAGAGGAGCTGAAGTTTAACATACATGGGTTGAGTAAGTGTAAAAAGCACATACAGTAAACCACAAGCTGAAGCAAGTTTTACAAACACTGTCACCATCGATGTAATGTCATTTTACTGGACAAAAATATTCATTAACAGTATCTTCTTATTTTTGCTGCAGATTTGTAGATCATAGCAACTAAGGACTTTGGGAAGCTCTAATGGGTGACCATTGTTGATTAAAGGAATAGTTTGACTTTCTCGAAAATACACTTGTTCACTTTCATTCAGAGGATTAGAGCAAATGATCAACACCACTCTTATATGTGTCCTTTCAAGTGACGTTAGCTTAGTCTAGCCTAGCATATAGAAATAGAGGGAAACAGCTTGTGCAGATCTGTCCAGAGGAAACAATATACAGTACACCAATCAACACCCCAGATGCTCACAAATTTACACATCATATCTCATTTGTTTAATCCCTACAAAGTGTAAAAGCGTCATTTTGTTAGCTTCAGACAGCTGCCAGTCTTCATGTCATAGGTCCCGTCCAGACATGTTTTAAGATGTATATAAAATACTTTACTTTGAATAATAATTTGTCTCTGATATGGTTTTTTCCACAAAAAAAGTTTTTATCTTGTTAAAATCCTTAAAACTACATCTAATCTTCCTTCATCATTAAAAATCCAGAATTTATGAATATGGAAATATTTTTCGTCTCTAAAGATTAACTGCAGGACACAAGATGTCTCCTACTTCACTGTAAAGTCTGTTCACAGTGTTTATGCATTGGAGGCATCAAGTTTCCACATCACACTTGTGTATGTTGAATATTGAACCAGGATTGGCTCCAAACCACAGTATTTGTGATTTCACTAATTATGCTCATAGGCCCGCCCCTAAAAATTTGATTTTCACTGATCACAGAGAAACTTTCAACAGATGAATGTGAAAACAAACTCTGCACATACATCATTCTGCACAGTGAAGCTCAAACATCCAACTGTAGGAACCAAAATTTTTAGTGGATGGGAACTGTAACATTATAGCCTATTTTCCGGAAAGATATGACAGTTCCATCAAGCCTATCTAACTTTTGGTAAAAGGAGCGCAAATAAATATGTCCAACAATTCTTTTAAATGTGAAAGTCTGGGGGAGTGGTAAGTTGTGAGCATTTGGACTTTCCCACATTGTGCAGGACAAGAGGGAGAGTTAATGTGTGTTTTAGAGGCTACCATCACTCTGAGGATTAAACCGGGACTCCTCAGACCCCCAGCAGAAAAAACTGCCAAATTCCAGTACTCTCAGAGCAGTTTTAAAGACGCAGAGTTATGCAGGACACCCACAGCGGGGTTTAAGATGTTACTCTGCCAGAGTGTTAGAGGGGTCACCGCCATATCACATATATCTCATGTATGTGTATGGATTCCTCTATGCAAGGATACAACCAGATGCAAGGATATTTCAAGCACTGACCAAGCACCAGTGTTTGAGAGTTTTCTAGAGTTTTAGGTAGTCTACACATGCATTAATTGGCACTGCTGGTAACTAAATGTCCTCGCATTATATTTCATATGTTCTCTGGTTTTAAGCACCCAGTGTTCTCAGTGAGGTCCCTTCTTTGCATACTCCAGCAGCGGTTTGAGGATGGATAAACGTGGGCACGTGAAAAGAAGAAGTCAGCAGAATTATCATCCTTATTGTGACTAGACACAAGAATAAAATATTTCCATTGAAAACAGGGAAAGCCAGTCTCTCTTGTTTCAATGGAAAAACAGAGGATCTTTGAGCTCTATCTCGGAGCGGTGATTATGGTGGTGCAGAGTGGATGGCTGAGGTGGTCGAAATAGGAGCCTTGAGGATTTTATGACTGCTCTGAATCCAGGAAAGGCATGTCTGCTTCTTCTTCTCTCCTGGTTGTGTCCCAAACTGATAATCCGAGAGGAGTGTGTCCACCACAAACGAGGGGTTTGCACATATCCTCACCACACAAATTGAAGCATGTGTTTAGTCAGATAGTGTAGTTGAGACTATATAGAGACACACTTCTACTGGTACTCTACGCACCTGACAATTCCTAACATATGCACTCTTGCTTTACATTAAATTCTCCTTTTATTTCATTCTCTAAATTATCTTAGAAAGATTGCTAGACTTTCAGACAGACTATTCAAAGCTTATTCCCATAATTGCCTTCTTCTGATCTGTCCTGTGAATCCTTGTGTTTTGTGTTTTATTAGCTCATTTCAACTGAGTTATGTATCTTATCACAGCATGTCTTGTACCAGTATGTGTGGAAGGATTATACCATGGCACACATTTTTCCTGCTGAGGCTGGCTGTGCGGGTACCTTGAGTTACAGCCACTTCAAAGTCTGGTGTTAGTGGTCCATTAACCACTAGTAATTAAAGTGTCACTTTAAATGGCATTGAGCACACTGCTCTCCCTGGACTGTAAAAACTGCAGAAGAAAAAAAAATGCATAGAAAGCATGGTTTCCTGAAGTCCACCCTCATTACTAGAATAAAGGCAGAGACATTTGGCAATGGCAGGGTAATGATTCCATAGCAGGGCTTTCCATGTGGGCTATATGTAACATGTTGGCTGTAATTTCCCTTCTGTGTTCACCTATGTTTTGTCAGCTTGTAAATTTGTCATGAATTAATTGGGAGATACAACACTGTGTCAGAGAAGCTGAGTGCTGCTGAAATAACCTTTACTTTAAGCACCCATTTCACATAGTCTCAACTCCTTATTTTCAAATGGTCCCACATAAAGTCCAGATGCTACTGGTATTCATACTGTAGGTATTGTGTAAGGACTTGAGAGTACAATACTTTCCATACCACACAAGCAAAGAGCAAATCAAAATATGGAAGTCTCTGGGTCCATTTAGCCTTTTTACAGAGTGAAGATTCAACTGTCTGTTATAGACTCAACATCTGGCTGAAATATGATTAGCAGCCCGAATCAAAGGACTATCCTGTGTGACGAGGGGGCGATGATGGTAAGTATATATATATTCAGGTCCTAAACTGCCCAGAGACTAGAAGGTCTCTTATGGTGGCAAATTATTGAAAATAATCCAGCTACAGTTAAAATGTTACCCAAATGTGTTTTACAGTATGATACAGTATATCCAGTATTAAATATACCATTATAAAGTTGAAATAACTTAATTCCTCTGCACTGTCAGTGACTTACTTTGAAGTTCACATATAAATGACACATTCAGTTCAACAGTCGAGTGATTATGACTTTCTTTGGACAGACAAATAAAAAAAAAAGGTCTTGGAAAATTAAATTGG
This sequence comes from Euthynnus affinis, assembly GCA_029490765.1. Lineage (NCBI taxonomy): Eukaryota > Metazoa > Chordata > Actinopteri > Scombriformes > Scombridae > Euthynnus > Euthynnus affinis. Next base: position 27,384,896 of record CM055842.1, read on the forward strand.
GTTTTCAGAGTTTTAGAGGCATTTTGCCGTGCCAACCTCAATATAATAACTGTAAAACTATTACAACCTGAGAAGTGTTGGTATTGGCAGCTTGTCAGAGTAGAGGCAGTAAAACAGTGCCATTTGAGACCGACTTCTATATGCTTAGGTTTCATTTTCAATTCCATGAATTTGACAAGGACCTGTAGTATCTGTTCATAATCCAGCAACTATACCAATGAGGCACATGCAAGAAAGATATAAATTAGTTTTCGGATACTCAGTGATGTGTGATGGATGCCCAGAATTTGTAACAAAAACTTCACTCTTATTACTTTTCCAGCAGTACAGCTATGACGTTTTGGGCTTGTGTCCAGCACGCTCACCACCCTGTACTGCATCACTTGGAGCATGTCTGAGTGCATGGCTGAATTTGCCAGTGTTTAAAAGAATGTATTTCCTCGCCTTCTTCATAAAAAAAATACAATATCAACTCTACAGACGCACCTGGCAGTAAATCACAAGCATATTTATGAGGCCTGCCAGCTTGTTAAAGGAAATCCCACTGCGGACTTCAGGTGGGAGAGAAGCGTTGGTCAGCATGGGGGAAGGACATTTCTCAGCTGGACACCAGCAACGGATCACCCATACGCAAAGGCCAAAAAAACAACATCTGTAAACTGGTTAGAGTCACAGGAGGAGTCCAGAGTCAATCCTGCTTGTTTTATGGTTTTGGTTAGTTTCTCACATTGAGATGCTTTACTACCTGTTTTGATATATGGAAATCTCTACTAGCAGTCTATAAGTAAAACAAATCACAAGTAAGGCAGAGGTCTCTGTTGGGGAATTATTTTTCACCTCTCTTATGCTGTGGAGAGGATAACTTACAGTCTCCTCAACTGGTCGGTTGGTTGCTTTCTGCAGGCAGCTGGGAAGCGTGCCAGAAACACTAAAAATAAAGAAATGAGAAGAATTTAATCCCTATCACAAACACGCCAAAGCCAGAGAGAGATTAAAGACTGCTTCCAAAAAATAACATTTCTGGAGGTAGACAATAATTCCATTTATTCCACAAGTTATTTTCTTTTTACATGTGACTCTTTCTTAGGTCGCAAATGAAAATTGATTCTTTTGTTTTTGGTTGGTATCATTTTACGCAGTAGCTATTACACTGAGGAATTTCTCTTGCCAGACATAATTTAAGGTGATATTTTGGGTCAGTATGAAAAGGCTACTGTTTTCTGACTTTTCATACCTCAGACGACGAAACTCAGTATCAAGAGTGCTGGTATCACTTTAGATTGAGTTTGTGTTGTTGTGTGACTAACTGCATGGGAAGCAGCCAAAAGTAAAAATTATTGTAACACATTTTGTACAGAGCAAATGGTACACATATACTGAAATAAACATATAACTCAGAATTTAAATACTACAATAAATTGAATGAATTAAATCTATGGAAATATTTAGAATGTAGATTGGAATAAGCTTAATTAACGTACCTTCAGTGCACAAACTACACAAACAAAAACAATGTTGAGGAGGACTACTACTACTACTACTACTACTACTACTACTACACACACAATGAATGGATTCATTATTACAGGATAGATTATAGAGACTAACTGACTGATTTTATCTCATGGACTTTGATGCTGTCCCAACACAATAGTTTCTGTTTGATAAGGTTCTAAATTTACTACTCTCTATTCCAATTTATTACTCTCTGGTTTATTTATTAACAGCAGCCAGGTAGGTTAAAACAATGAGAGAAGTAAAAAGGCATTTTGCATATTCTTTTTACAATTGACATCCCATACAAGCCACACAAACATGCGTTTACAGTGTAGCATCTGACATTCAACACATTTTTTGCCAGTTCTTATGACTGCATCGTCCATTTATTTTTGGCTATTGTAGAACTCTGCAGAACTGTTTGATTGTTATCCTAAAATTCTGGACAAAAAACCATTAGAGAATCCAAAACTTGAGTTTAACATAGATACATTTTTAAAATAGATCAGTGTATGTATGGCTAGATTGATGAACAATGTTAAAATAGTAGTTTAAGTGAAAACCCTTACAGTTAGATTGTTTTTCAGTTATTGGGAGTTATGCATATTTGAGTGAGTGTGTAAGCGTGTTTGAAGAAAGAGGGTAGTGTAGCACTTGAATGTGTGAATGAAGAATGACAGAGATCCCAGTACATGGTTGTAGTATCCAACTGAAGGGCAACACTCCCCTCTGCTGTCCATCAGCTGTTCTCTGTCTAACAGCTGACAACCATTTTCATTATTTCACCAGCAGTTTGGCACAAATTGAACTTTAAACATGACACCTGCAGTCCCCTTCCTCTCATAAATATGTTTGTCTTCTTGTTCCTACCGTTGGGTGTTTGAGTTTCACTGTGCAGAATGATGTATGTGCAGAGTTTGTTTTCACATTCATCTGCTGAAAGTGGAAAGTTTTTCTGTGCTCTTTGAAAATCCACTTTTAAGATATGGGCCTACGAGCATGATTTGTGACATAACAAATAGTTTGGAGCCAATCCTGGTCCAATATTCAACTTACACAAGTGTGAGGTGGAAACTTGAAGTCTCCAGTGCACAAACACTAAGGATGGACTTTACAGTAAGAGACATCTTGTGTCCCATAGTTAAACTTTTTAAATTAAATATATTTACATATTTATAGATACTGGAATTTAAATGAGAGAGGAGTAGATACTATTTTAAGGATTTTAACAAGATAATTGAAATGCTTTTGTAGAAAAAAAAACATGTCAGACACAAATTATTAATCAAAGAAGAGTATTTTATATACATCTTAAAACATGCCTGGAGGAGATATTTAAATACAGTATAGTAAGTGTTAAGAAGACATTTTTCTAGATATTTCACTCATTGCAGTAAGTCTCTAATATCCCGATACTGTCACTAGATGGCGTAAACGCACCACCAATGAACAGGTGGCAGATTCTGTTGCTATGGTGACGACGCTGGTCACTGAAAACTGTAAGCACGACCCTGACAACCGCTACTTCAACATTTCTTTTCATGAAACGTAAGTAAAATCTGAATTACAGCTCACATTGTACTTTTTTGAATGAATTCATTCGTTCGGGTTGCTATTTTTTAAATTGAAATTAATAAAAGAAAAATGACGCAGGTTAAGTCTCTGTGGGGCAGATAATTTCCCCTGGTTTCCCATGATGCATCGCTTTATTTTGTCTAGTATCTCAGGGAGATGAGAGCAGACTGACACAGCCGCCCTCCACTCTCACCCGACCATCGGCATCACCGACATGCCCAGCAAGGCGGAACGCACTTAGGTTAGCCGGTGTGGCTATAGTCGGTTCAGCGACATATTTACAGTCTTTTTGTTTTTAAATATTCGACGGCTGTGCATTTTAGCCATAAGGTAAGCCCTCCACAAGAAGATAATGAGCTGTTATATCCTCGCTAGCTGTCCAGCTAGCTAGCACAATTAAAGCCCTTGTATTGATAGATTGTTTCATTCAAATCCTGGTGTGTTGATCTTATCTTAAAACGTAAATACAGTTTAATTTTTTGCGTATGTTAACGGACACTTGTTCAATTCGGGATTCATCCAAGCAGGTTGACTTCAGTGAAATTCTTAATGGTTTTGCTTCTTATTGCTGTTCTTTCTTCGTCAGAAAAATGTCAAATCGTTGAATAACAAGGTAGCAGCTGTATATGCCCAATATTGCTAAAACCAAAACTTTTATTGAAAATGAGCGCCGTTTGGTGGATTCATCGTATGCCGAATTTATCAGAAAACCTCCACAATGCCCACAAACCTTTTTCATCAGGTAGGGTCGGTCCGTTTCCTTTTGTGTATAGTTGTGTAGTATTTGGGTGTCGGCTTGTAAAGGGAGTTTGGTGTGACGTTTTACCAGAGTAGCTCATGTCGGGGCTAGCTTGTTTGCAGTTCCTGAAACTGGACAGCTCCTCCCTGGACAGCAGCGATACAATAACATTAGCTGTAAGGGCAGCCTTTGTCATGAGCAGAGAAATACAATGATGGCAGCCCACAGTACATTAACTCATAAAACAACAGGGAAAGTGATCTGTTTTGAAGACTTAAAGTTAGGCTATATGAAGCACCGCTCGGCAGGCCCCAGTTTTACGAGCACTAGCGTTTGGATTGATCATGATAAAGAAGGTCACATCCAGAAAGATATCGCTGGTTGAAGCTTAACAGTAACATTTTGTGTGAAGTAATGATCCTCTGGCAGCTCCTGGCAGGACCAGCAGAGGTTTAATGTGCGATGTGGGTTTGGGGTGCTGTCCGCAATGCAGGTGCTGAAATTGAAAGTGCCTTGGAAAGTATCAAGCATCCCTGCCTGCTAATACGTAGCTTACTGCCCCATTGCAACTACAGGTTAGCGTTTGCAATGTTTATACTGGTTATTTTTCTTTAAATTTGATTTAATTAATTAGATTTGCCCATTATTATGATTATTATCGACAAGACAGGCGTTTAGGAACAGATTGATTAGTGCAGAAACGAATGTCCCAAACGCATTTGGCCTCACAATACTAGCTGTAATTTTAGTGAAGACTTGCAAAGACAAGATGTAGTCCACATTGTCAACTCAATGGGTGAACAATAGACATCTGTGTGTAAAGAAACAGCTTTATTTACAGGAAGAACTGTGACTGCCAAGCTCTTGTTGTGGCTGAGGATGGTAGCTACTGGCTAATGTTTCATGCTGCTGCAGTTCATTGATTATTTATGTATGGGGAAATGTTGGTTTGTGTATTAGGAGAAGGGAAAACATGGACAACATTTGAATGTTTTGAGAGAGAGAAGTCACGCTGATTTGAAATGAATCTCTCTTGCATTAACCCCCCCAACGTTACCTCTTAAACAGAGAGAGAAACTTTATCGTTTCTCTTTAATTCACTGGAGGCCTCTAAATTCTCCTTTGTTCCACTGTCACCCCCACCCTGTAGCACGAGGCATGTTGTCAACTTGGCTGAGGTCATAACTTTGCAAATGGAAAGCCATCTAAGCTATTCTAGGAAAGAGCTGGGATGAGAGATGTGCTTGCAGTGCAGGGTTTACCGGAAGGACTCCACATTACTCATCAATAATAGATTATCTCTTCAGCCTTTATGACACACTGCCAGCTATATTTATGATTATCAGTCTGTGTTTTGGTTATCACATGTGTTTTTTTTCTTTTCTTTTCCTCTGTTAGCAATATTAAAAAAAAAAGAAAAAAAATCCAACAGATAGTGTGTCCAGTGAGGTGTTATGAGATTTATTATTTATGTTAGTGAGCTGATGATGTAAGAGTGAGAAGCTCTGGGATGTTTTATTGAAGCACGCTTATGTATGCAGGGAGAGGCTTTCTCTGCACTCTGGAGGGGTGTTGCAGGGATCAATGTGCTTCAACTCTCGGCCCAGTACAGTTGTCTGGCAGAGGGTGGAGATGTTGGGACTGAGTGATTGTTTCTCTCTCTCCCTCTCTCTGGCTCAGCTCTGGGGACAAGGGCATCCAGTGAAGGGAGGGAGGAAGAGGAGGAGGGAGGTGGGGCAAGGCAGGCAAAGGAGAAGCCTGCTGGAGACTGGCAGCCTTCATGCCACACCCAGTGTCACTGTCACATTTATCAATGTGTTTGGCTAATCTACATACATAATCTCTTTTTTTTTTAGACTTTATTTAATTTGCCATTTAAATGCCAGTGTAAGAATTGACCTGTATTTTCGTATCTAACGTCTTTGCCACTGTAAGTTCTTATAAAATTACGAATATGTAGATTGTCTATATTACATTAGTGTTACCTTTCAGATGTCTGTTTTTGAAAGCCTACACTGCTCACTATAGTTTTAAATCAATAAATCCACACCACTTATTGGTTGATAATTACAGTAAGCAAAAACTAAGCTATCTATTTATGATCCCATTGCTTTTTCATTTTTTTTGCTGTAGTCTTCCTTTCATGATAGCTTACATACCTTCCTGCATATTAACTGTGTCTTCATTATGTTTGCTGCTCTTTTTATCGACAGACAGCGTTACAGTTTGTATATTTATTGGGTTTTGTTGAACGGCCTCCATTGCAGATGGATTTCATGGGAGTTATCTAATAGTGATTAGTTCGATACATCATCTAAGGTAGATTGTCTTGGCCAGTTTGTAGACAGAACAAAATTGGACCACATCCTAAAAGCAAGATGTTTATGGGCGACAGAGCGAGAAGTAATGGCTTGTTTGCCAAATGGGTTGATTGTTGTTTATAGTCTTCCCCTCCTCTCTTTCCTCTGTCTCTCCTGCTTTTTCTGTCATCTGTCTGTCTGGGGGCTTTCAGGGCTGGCGTGTGTCTGAACATAATCAGCCATGGCATCGGCAAACGTTGCGTTGGAAAATCAGCTGCACAGTGCGCAGAAAAACCTGCTCTTCCTCCAGCAGGACCATGCCAACACGTTGAAGGGGCTACATGCGGAGATCCGCAGATTACAACAGCAGTGCACAGGTGAGCACAAGTAGCCATAGTACCTCTTTTCTGTTCACACTGCGTTGGAAAATTACAGGATGTCTCATGAGAACATGCAAATCTTATAACAGCAGAGCAAACAATAACATTATTTGCATGTAGAGTTTATAACAACGACAGATGTACAAACTGAACGGATATTTGGGACCAAAAGATGCTGTAGTGCTGCTTCACTATGAAACCTTTTAGAGAGAATATGATGACTTACAGGAAATGCACTCAAGCATTAATGAGTACACCCTGATGCAATACAGCGAAACCTGTATCGATCGTACCGCCAGCAATAAATATAATCCTCCACAAAGGGAGGCGTATAAAGATGGTTACCCTTTTTCAAAGAAACACAAGACACTGAACGCCCGCGCCCTGGTTTCCTGCATCCTAACCTGTCACTAAAGCTGCCTCTGAACTCTCACTAATCTTGTTAAATTAATAGTCCACCATATGGAAAGCACTGACATGTTTTCACCAAACAAGCGTTGCTGCTAGTTAGGTTGTGTGAGGAGCGTGCTGTTTGATAGCTGCCCTGTAGTAATCTCGTTTGATGCAGACATGTGAGTAACCCTCTGCTTTTTTTTTTCTTTTTTTTTTTTACACAGACTTGACATATGAGCTCACTGTTAGAAGCTCCGATCCGTCCGGTAAGTTTCCATCACACTGTACACATCTGTTTTGACCATTGGCATGCAATACGTAGAGTTAATATTGATGTTAAGTTGATGCAGAAATTGAATTATTGTCAATGTTCTGGTTTTCTGGTTTGTCGGTGTGGTCCCTCTGTCCGTGGTTTAAGTAGTATCTAGATTAAGTCTTTATTGTCCTGCAGGAAATCTGTTTTCACTGTAAACATACTGACATACATGAACGCATAACATTTATTCCACCCGCATGTATCTGCACACACACCCACAGTTGATTCTGGATCAATACACTGTGTCAGCGAGGCAGTTTGTTCAGTGCTGCCGCAGAAGGAACAAAACTTCTGCCAGGGCGAGCTCTTCTCCATTTTAGGGTCCTGTATCTACTGGCAGCAGTGTGAATCGTCAATTGATTAGTGTCATTCACTTATTGTGAGGTGTGTGATGACTTTGAGAGATTGGGTGTGGGGGAGTGAATGATTTTTGAGCAGGATGTGTGATCCTGGGTAAGTTTGTTTATATTGGAGATGACTAACTCTTATAAAAGGGCTACAATAACAATTTTATATGTTTCCACTCGGTTTGCTAATGATATTCAGTTTAACTTTATTTTTACAAATATTGAAAGCGCACAGCAGTCCACTAAACTGTATAAACAGCTAAGGCTTTAAATCTGTGTTTTCTGCTGATATAAAGAGGTTTATCATTGGACAGGACTGTGGACAGAGGCCTCTGCCTGTTTCCTGGTAACAAAGTCCCACCCAGGAAGCATTGCATTGTGGGACACCCTGCTGTTCATTAGGGCTCCCACTGCTCATTGCCTACTGCCCCTCCCCCCACAGCGTTACCATGGCCATGACATGGAGTCACAACACTGGTCAGACCCAGCGCCACTGTTCTATACTGACTTGAAATACTGTACAGTACAGACAGAGAGGCCCCTGACAGGCTGCATACAGCTTTAGTTAAATTCATTTAGGGGCTTTAATGACTCCCTGCTATTCTGTATAACTGATCAGGAAGCATGTTGCGTCTCACCAGAGTCACAGCATGTTTCAGGCTCTCTAACATGGCTGGCCCAGATCTGTGCAGCATTGTTAGAGACGCCAGTGAGAGGCACTATCATGTTAGAGTGGGACATCTCTGAGATTGGAGTGCAGGAAATGAGATTATCTGTCACAGCACTAATGCACAGCCTGCAACCTGCTTAGCACAGCAGGGCTCAGCTGCTCTTACCGGGGTGAAAATGCACCAGACCACCTCACAAAAATGAAGAGAAAGTCATCTTTCTAGCTCTCCCTGTATTTTATTGTTGGCAGTGTTTGGGAAATGTAAGTGTAAACGGGACATTGAAAACGTGCACCTTTCAAACATGTACATATAAAATTATATACATAATTGTATTTTATTCCAGGGATTTGCACGCACACAGTGATGGCTGTATAGGATGTAACTGAGTGGGGTGGGGCAGGGCGGGGGCAGCATTAAGCATGCAGCGATGAAGGTCAGAGGAGAGCAGTGCCCTTTCTGTCCACCAGAGATGTAATATGAGACTGGAGCTCTCTGCCCACTGCAGATGAGTCTTCATAGGATCAAACTGTCTCTCTCTGCTGACACACTTTCAGTCAGCGTCTGAACTTAATGTACTAAGAATTGGTGTGGCTGTGTATTTCTGAATGTGTACACCTTTGCAAAGAGAAATATTTTCTTTACTACACACACATTTTAATGCATTTCTTTACTGCTTTTTATTGTGTGTACAGACAGCAGTGAGGTCCGATGCAGGGAGTTGCAGAGGAGGTGTGAGGAGCTGGAGGCCGAGCTGAAGAAGAAGGAGGAGGAGAACACAGAGCTGCTCAGAGACCTAGAGCAGAAGAACGCCATGATCTCCGTCCTGGAAAACACCATCAAAGAGAGGGAGAAGAAGTACCTGGAGGAGCTTAAGATGAAGAGCCACAAGCTGGCTGTTCTGTCCGGGGAGCTGGAGCAGAGAGCGAGCACCATTGCTTACCTTACCTCACAGCTTCACGCCACCAAGAAGAAGCTGTTAGCTGGCAGCTCCTCCGAAGCCAGCCCCAACGTCAGCCCAGTCACTTCTTACAAGCCCACGCCTCCACCCAAGGACAGGCAGCCTGAAACCCCACGGCGCCGCATGAAGAAGAGCCTCTCCCAACCTCTTCACCCGGAGTTGACAGAGGTGTACCGGCTCGGGTCAGATGGTAGGCGGCTGGTCCTGAGGGAGACGGTGGACGCCATGCCCGACCCAACGCCCTTCCTGCAGGCTGGGAGAGAATCTCCTGAACCGCAGGTGGTGCGAGAGCGGCCTGCTGTTATCCCTCCTATTTCCTCCGAGCGCTCCCCCATCCCTCCCCTGGGTGCTACGGCCAGCCCTCGCCACAGCCCCGCTCGGGACCGTCAGCACAGGGCTCATGTAGGCGTGGCACACCGCATCCCCCATGGTACCCCTCCCCTGGCCCCACCGCAGGCAGAGCTGGAGACACTGGCGGTGGACCAGGTCAACGAGGAGAAGGTCGTGAGGAAGCGTTCCGGAACCGACAGGACAGTTTAACACTACAAACATGCACATGAATGCACACACATATCTACTGTATACACAAAACATACACTACACCGCAAGAGCAGGAAGAAGCCTGACCCCACTGTGTAGCCTGCTTTTTACGCAACACTGCAATGTGAAAAGAAAAAAGAATTTACAAAATGATCGTTTTGTTTATGGTATTCCATAAAAACTTGTTTTTCTTAATGTACAGTTGAAAAGGACTACTATACAGCATGCCAAATGTTTCTTATTTTCAACCTAACGAGATCTTGTATTATACACATCTTGATTTTTTTTTTTTGCTTCGACTTTCACGTCATTCTGTTATATGTGGTGCATACAACAAATTCTCAGCCAAATATCTGCATCAGTGCCTGCTCGGTTCAACCATACACAAGCTGTGTAGTGTAGTCATGGCTAATAGTTAACTTCGTCTTTTCAACAATAGTCTGGGCATATCAACAAACTACAGTATATAACAAGATATCTGCAGCTGCATAGGCTAGAAATTAAATTATTAAACAAATACTCCTCGAATGTCTTTCATCTTCTTGCGATATGAGTATAATAATGTTACTATAGGTATGAGCTGCATAATGTGCAATTGAAATTTGCTGGTTCTCACGTTGAAAGAACTGTAATTTTACTTTTCTTTTGCTGACTGGCGAAAACAGCAGAGGCGTATATGTTTAAATGCAGCTTGAAATAATGAACAGGCGTTTGTTTGTGTGTGTCCGCGTGTGTGCAAGAGAGAGAGAGAGAGAGAGAGAGTGTGTGTGCGTGTTTTGGAGAGAGATGACGAAGGCCAACTGAGAGAGTTAAGTTTTGGCTTGAACAATATTCACTGTTGTCATTTGTGATACAAGGGCATTTTTGAAAACAGTGCTGTAATAGGATTTTGTGATATAATTAACAGTACTTTATAAAGCCTGTACATTTGTATTGAATCCTTTTTTTAATTTATTGTTTAATAGAGAACACAACAGCACCTCAGATATTGAAAGTAGTTAGTACAGCACCAACATGACAGTAATTATTATCACATAATAATCTGCTTTTCACATTAACATCACTTGTCCTTGAAGTATATAAATCAATACAATAAAGCGATGCTTTTTTTGGTTTGGCTACTTGGTTTCTCTATATCTGGGTGACAAATCAAAGGAAAAGACAACATGAAATGCCTCATCAGCTTCAGCACTACTTGACATAGATTTTTACAAGTTTACACATTTACAGTAGGGTTGAACACCAGTCTTATGGTGGTGAAAAGCTCTGCCAGACATCATTCAAACTGTTCAACTGCTACAGGATGGCCTTGACCTGTAGCACAGGTGATCACTTATCCTGGGGTGCAAAAAGAACAGAAATGATATGAGACAACCAAATCCTGCTGATCTACAGCACTGGATCAGCTAGTGGTGCTGCACTTTGCTCAAGTGCAATTCAAAAGTTCTTCAAGGACGGGAACCATTCTGCTCTGAAGATCAACAGCCATGCATTATCACATTCATGTATTTACTGTATTTCACAATACAAAACAATACATTATGCACAATAATAACTTATGAACTATCGTACTGTGTTGAAAAGGGAAGTGAATCATAGTGTGTTTGTAATTCATGCGTTCAGCCACTAGGTGTCCTCGTCAGATCACATTTTTGGTGAGACTATTGAAATCACTACAAGATACAACTGTAAAAAGCAGATCTTCTACACAAACTCAAACAAAAATGTATGATCTGTCACTCATGAAAGCCTCTGTCCTTGTGATGATTGAGAAAGATGTATGACACGAAAGGGAAAAAATCATTTGTGTTGATACATTTTACACACCTTAAAACAAGGATCAATATATTATCCACAAACCACCCTCTCACCTGACATGAAGGAAGCTTGATCTATGATTTTTAACCTGCATCATTCCAAAGATGTAGATTTACATACAGTATTTTGTGGAGAACCTCTTCTCCACAACCTTTAGTCTTTTTATTTTCTGCTGTGTTATACAAGTTTATACAACATTCATGTGAAACATGCAGAGCTGAGCTTGACCAATTCATACATTGGTATTTGGGTCACATAAACAGTCACATTGACACATTTTAGTTGCAGAGGTGTTTATTTTCCCTGTTGGCATTACAACATGACAGTGACCCCTGGTGGCCAATGCTCTGTACTACCACTCCTACTAACTCCTCATTTTCCAGGTCATTAAAAGTAAGTCACTTTGTATCCTACAGTAAATTTAAACAGTTCACTTCTGTTTAACTTTTGACAATGACTAGTTATTAAAGTTATGAAACAGAATGTTTAAGCTCTTGAAAATGATCTGAATGCAAATATTATAAACATTCCTCTCTTGAGGAAGATTTCTGCACCAGGACAGAGGATCACTTCTGTATGCTGTCATCATCACTACCTTTGCCAGTGTCTTCGTTAGCATAACTAACTGTGCATCCTTACCAGAGACCAACAGAACATTTGAACATTTCATCCTTATATTAATTCTAAGAACTTTGATTCACACAGATTTTTCCCCACAGGCCCCTGCTCCACCACTGGAGTAAATAAATAGTAGAAAGGATAAGATTCATTTCAAGCAAGCAAACCAACCATTAACTGATGAACGGAACAACGTACACTCAGTTCATTCATGCACAAAGAGAGCAGTTTGTCCTTAGCTCAGTCTCTGAATAGTGAATGACGACACAGACATTAATCATTACACACAATAAAAAAAACCACTGCAGATGTGATTAAAATAAATTTTATTTTGAGAAACATATTTGGTTAAACTCACTTAAGGTAAGCTTTTCAGTCCTCGTTTGGCAAACTAAATTTACTTTAGTTTTATATTTACAGTTCAGAAGGCCACTTAATACACTCCACAGGACTCTCAATGAGGGACATTTACACACGTCAATAAACACACAATAACAGACAAATACAGTTGTTCTCTTACACTTTGTCAAAAAATATCACAAAATTAAAAGCATTCCTAGTGGTAACATCCCACAGAGAATATTTTAGACATCTTAAAATATTCACTTTAATATTCTCTCTGATTCTGATGACAAAGTAGATCTGAAAGCTTTCAAGTTGAATAGAGTGTTAATTTAAAATCCTTTTTGGCATGCGTTCACAGCAAAGGCATTCTTTATTTTGATTAATTGAAGGAAAGTGACTTACTTTCATCCTGATACACAGTTTTACAACACCTGCAATTACTAGTTTGCAATTGCCAATTTAGTACTTTATTTTTACTTCTATGAACTCTAGCTGACAGAAAATGTTGAGATACAGTTTATGTTGATGTGTTGATGCAGAGATTCACACTTGCCATGTTTTGACCGTGTCATCACTGTGCAGGCTCTAATCTCTTGGTTGGCGATTTCTTCTGCTGAAAGCCTAAAACAAAAATAAAACCATATGTAACTATAATTATTTTACATTTGTTACATTAAAAAAACATGGGAAAGAAGAAAGCGAACCTGAATCTGTTAAGGTTAACTGATTCAATTCTTCCTCCAGCTGTTCAGTGGTAATATTCAGCTGCTTCTGAGGTACAGCGGGCAGAGAATTAAGCAGGTTGTCACCTGTGACGCTCGGCTCCCAGACGGGTCCAAGGGGGTTTGTTGGAATTTCAGGTAAACCTGTGTCCGGCTTGGACTCATCCAACAATGATTTCAGTTCTTCCTCCAACTCGTCTATGTCTTCATCTACAAATAAAAACGACAAACTTAGATCTTCTTGATGCTTAAACATATTGTACATTAATTAAAGATACTGTACTCAACATAATAGCATACCTGCGTTGGTCACACCAGATATAGTTTGGTTCACCTCATCTTGAGTGTCACATAACTGTTCAAATGAGAGAAAAGATACATTCAGGATAACAAGTATCACATTCAATTAAAAACTCAATAACTGGCTTTAAAACAAACACTTACTTCCTGGATTTGATCCACAAGGCTCTCAGCACGTTCCACCGTCACATCTTTAAGAGAAAGTCTCAGCGCAGCCACTCCAGCCTGATATGCTTGCATAACCTTCAGATGAGTTTAAAACACACATTTACAGTACTGACAAACAAACTTGGTCACAGTTGCTCAGTAAAGCTGCGACCAGATGGAGTGTTGAAGTTTATTCTGTGTCTTACCATCTTATCAGTCTGTGACTGAGCTATTCTGTCCAGGATTCCTCTGATGGACTCCAGCTTAGCAAACAAGTTGTCTGCTCTCTTTTCGACCCTCTTTCGGCCTCTCAAACACCTCAGTGCCTGTTGGATAGACAGTGAAGGTGAGCACTGGACCGAGTTCTGTAGGATAGTTGCACATAATAAAATGTTTTTATAGTTAAACATTCATGGTCACCTGTGATTTCTTGCCTTCCCGAAGCAGAACCCTTGCTTCCTCTTTGCACCTGCACACACAAAGCTTTATTAATAATCACAAAGTCTGACTTCATGAACCATTTCAATTCAATGCAGTCCATCTGACCGCACTAATAATCCAGCATTGTTGTTGCATAATTGTAACCAAAACGATTGTTATTTAGGAGCAGAAATAATTGAATCCTGATTAAATAACAATCCCAAAAAGTTGTTTTCTAAATTAATAATGAATTCTCTGATGATTGATTTGAAATTCTATGATTACAGTGTCACAGGGCTTTACTCAAAGATCCTGATAGATCAAACACACAATCAATCAATTAATTAGCACTAAACAGTCTACTTTAAGTTAATATTTGAGTTGATATACTTGTCAGCTTCAAGGCCCAGTTTCTCCACCCGCTCTCCCAGCAGTTTCTCACTGCGCTGTAACTGATAGATGCCAATATCCACATCACTGACAGGACAGACACGATCCTGCCCAGGCTGACAAAACTTAACAATCTGTAAAGAAGACACATAAAGAAGGGTAGGTTAAAAAAATGCCTTTAATGACTGTGAGTGATCAGCTTGTGGAATGGTAGGTTATGGTTTACCTTCTCGCCTTCGTACAACGAAACCGTCACTTGTTTGTCCCTCTGCAGCTGCAGGAGAGCCATGCATAGGGTGCTCTCGTCAGCACAGACATCAGAGGAGAGCATGCAGAGCTCTTGAAATGACAGGATGGAGCGGCTTGCAAATTCACTGCTCCGATAGACTCTGAGTAATTCTGCTGCTTTCTCCTGGAAGGTATAAAAATAAAAGCTTTGAGTTTAGCAGCTGCCATCAAATGTTTATTGTCTAACTAAATAGGGAGATACCAGTCAGCACTGTTGCAAACACTAATTTGCATGCACTGTTTCAGTTTTTGTTCCGATGCACACAAAATGTTGTTTAGTTCATTAATTTTTATCACAGAATTCTGCTACAATAAAAAAAAAACAGAGGGGACATTAACATGAGAGGAATCCAGAT
This sequence comes from Euthynnus affinis, assembly GCA_029490765.1. Classification (NCBI taxonomy): domain Eukaryota; kingdom Metazoa; phylum Chordata; class Actinopteri; order Scombriformes; family Scombridae; genus Euthynnus; species Euthynnus affinis. The sequence continues at coordinate 27,400,016 of CM055842.1, forward strand.
GAATATATAGTACTGCATTTTACTGTATTCAGTGAAACACTAGCAAAAAAAAAAAACGCAATAATGGTGGCTCAAGCACATTGATAACAGTGTAGTGTGGAGCACGTTCATGTCAACTTTATGACACAAGTTTGACAAACCTTCACTAATTCAATGATAACAAAGGACTCCTCCAAAGGCACACGGCTGCTTCCCAGAAGAGTGGAGAAGGTCCATTTCAGAGGCTTCACCAGCAGCAGGCCAACACCCCAGGACAGCCAGCCACAGTCCACATTAGCGGCAAACTCTGACTCCCTCTGAATCTTCCCACATCTGGAAGACATTAAAACAAAACCACTGATGCGGGATTTGATTCAGACGGACAGCAGTGAGCAGTGACACAGCTGACACAGCAGCAGTTACCTGGCCATGGACTGGATGACAGTCGGCAAGCCCAGCGGGGATTTCTCTTTCCTCCTGAAGCTCTTGTTCAGGTGCTGCAGGTTGACACACACGGTGCCGCGGTCCCTGCAGCTCTGTGTCACCACAGCTGTCCAGAAGTCCATTTTACTGTCCCAGTCCGTCGTGTTCACATCTCGGTTCTCCTTGAAGTCGGAGAACATAAAATTCATCCGCTCGTCGTCGTCCCACTCTGGTGGCAGGGTCGTTTCAGTGGACTTAGACATTTGTAATATATATATGTCGAAACTTCAGCTACGATAAATCTGTAAATCGACTTGTTATGCCGAGCTGTCAGGCAGCTAATGATAACGTTAGCTAGTTTAGACGTTGATAGTTAGCAAGCAACGTCCAATGCGAGCTGTCACATCAACCAAAATATCACCACCTAACGTCAAAGAGAAATAACAAGTGAGCTCAAATATTGTATGTTGAGGGGAAACCACAGCAGTAACTCGCATGTCACCGCCAGCCGTCAAATTAAACTATTACTTCGCCATGAAGCATTGAAATGTGTCTGGCACACAAACTAGCGTTTCGGATATCAACAACATATCGTTGCGCGCGTGTTATAATCCAGAGCAGTGCGCAAAAGCGGAGCTAACTGTTCCCAACGTGCAAATACGTAAACTCCACCCACGCAAACATTCTGAAAAATAAAACAAGCGCACCAATAACTCCGCTCACAAACATCACGCTTGCACCTTTTCTGCGCATCAGTCTTCTCGCTCTAGAAGTCATTTCACTATTTTCACAAATTTTTTCACTATTTGATCTTTTCCATTTCCATTTCATTATTTTTATCATACAGCATCATCCACCCGCAAAGTCAGACTAATGTAGTCTGTTTCCTACTCCTTTTAGGCTGATTTGTACTGTAATAAAGGATAAAATACTAGAGGCTTTCAAGACATAGAAAGACACAGGCTCTCTCAGGGGCCATAAAGCAGGATTTAATAATACCCCTTGCCCACCTCCCAGACTATGTGCAAAAATACACAGCAACAATTGAATACAGGTTGTGACTGTACAATAAAAAACACAGAATAGGGTTATGATTAATAAATTTAATATACACTCTATAATTTGTATTATGTCCCCTAATACAAATGTATTTGTTATAGTCCCCATTCTCCAAATTTGCTTTAGTTCTCCCATGCTGCCCTCTCTCCCAAAATGTCAATGTTGAACTGGGAGGACACAATAACAAAATCAGGAAATCTATGAAAACTTAAACTATGACAAGTAAATAAACAGAACAACACTTAAATTAGGGGGCCCATAAGAAGCTGCTTAAGTTTGCTTATGCCTCATCCCGTGATCCCATGTCATTATTGCAGTAAAACATCATATCCAAAACAGGCATATAAGGGAATCTCTCATATAAACAAAATCGAGGGTTTAAGGTATTGCAATGGTATTGCAAGTATTGCTTGTTTGACATAATTATATAATTTGTACAGTGTCATGCAAAAATACTACACAGATAAATTACACCTTGTAACTTAACCTCCATAGTTTTACACTCACTTACAATATCCAGTCTCATCCAGTGAATAAGTCAGTAGATGCACATGCACGTCATTTTCACATTAGTAAAGTACAATATACAACATAATACCAAAAAGAAATACATCGGCCAAGGGATATGGTTGGCTGAATAGAGGCAGTGACATGACATTTACGTTGGCATGTTACTGATACTGTGAATTATAACATGATTTCATTCAGATGTTAAGGGATAGTGCATGAAATAGATTAAACAATCATTTAATTAGTTACCTTGCTTAAAACATCAGCAGACCTTTAGTTACATGGCTTAAACATTTTGCAGTCTTTCATTTATTTGGCACGTGTCGATAAATGCTCAGAAACACCTCCTTTCTTTTTGACTCTCACATGTCTACTTGGCACTCAGATCTACCACCAGGTGCTGGTAGGCCAGGGTGTTGCCTTTAAAACTGGCAGCTAGCAGGATGTCCTTGTTGTCAACAGATACCAAGCTGAACGCCCGTGGGGCTCTCATGTTGAGCTCCTGGAAGGGCTGAAAGCGTTGAGTAAGATCATCCCACAAGTAAACCCTGGAGAAGGAGAAATCACTTCCAAGGAGGAGGTACTGGCGGAGGCCCACCGTGAAGGGATACACTGCCATTGAGCCCCGAGAGGGAAGAGTCTGGATCTCCACGAAACGCTGCCCTTCCCAGCGGAGGATCTTGGAGTCGCCGATGAAGCGTGTGAGACAAAGGTAAAGAACTTTCCTCACCCAAAAATGCTTAACCATCTGCACATCGGCTAACTCTGTGATTTGGGAGTAGAAAGCAAACTGCTTCTGGCTTCGGTTCCATTGGTAAACTACTGGTGGCTGAGAGGCACTGGATAGGATGAGGTGAGGCTTTCCCCCAACGTCAAGGAACTCCACATGGGTGTCCCGATGCCAGGGATGGAGGGATTGATGGGAGTAAAAACCATTGCTGTTCCACCGATAAATGCTGGTTGAGCCGGCCTTGGAACTGTCTGCTACTACAAAGTACCATTCTCCATCCAGCTGGAAGGTCTCCACAAAGTTGGGCTTCCTCACCCGAGTGGTGTCAATGTCTTGGATCTTTACAAAGCGCTGTGGGTCCTCTTCCCACCTGTTATTTAACATAAAAGAAACTTGTCATAGTATTCCAAGAGCTTTTTACAATTCAAGCAATCGGAATCGTCTTGGGAAATGCACTTATTCACTTTCTTGCTCCAGCTCTGTCTACATATTTACTGTACAGACGAGAGAGTTCTATTGATCTTCTCAGCTAACTCTCAGAAATAAAGTTAAAGTCTTAAAGTGCATTTCCTAAAATGTCAAGCTACTCCTTTGAGGTCATGTTTTTTTAATGCTTACTTGTAGATATGAGATCCACCAAAAAGTTGAGCCACAACCATGTAAAGGGTGTTGTTTATCACCACTGGTTTGCAGTACACAGCAGAACGAGCTGCAGGGGGGATAACACGGAAATCAAAAAGCGGTTAGGTTTTATTTAGAAAAAATAGCCTGGTGCAGTTTTATACATTCATAGCCAGTAACTTACAGGTAATATTATGAAACCTCCTGAAGACCATCTCCACATGATCCCATACATACAGGGTGCAGAAACCTGAATCAGGCTGAGCAAAGGCCACAAACTGATCTCCACTGAACTCATAAGACTCCACTGACACAGAATGGAAGGGGAAGGTTTCATAAACAGCGAAATCTATAGAAGGAACATACAGAATGACAATATTTATAAACCATGACATGACATATTTTTGGCAAAATGTTCCAAAAAGACAAGTATTCAGGTGAAACCTGCGCTGATGCAGTTGAAATCTCGTGGTGCGAGATCATGGATTCTGCGTCCCTGGAATTCAAAGGGGCTGGCGCAGTAGATGGCAGGAACAGAAGTGTTTGTCTTTTCCATCCAGTCTACCAGCCACTTGATTTTACAGTCACAGTGGAAAGAGTTTCCTCTAAGGTCTCTGAATAATATGAGGGGAAAAGAGAAAATATATCATTTTAAAATCTTAAATTCTCTAATATAAGTCTTCCAAGCTTCCTCTTTCAGTAAAAAGCCTAAACAGGAAGGAAAAACAGAAAAAAAAGTGCCCTAGCATGGTCTGAATCAGAGGCAAACCACCCTCTTGAGCCAGACAGTTTTGCAGACGAGTGTGGTGCTCCACTAAACCCTCAGGGAACCACAGAAAACCAGTGTTTTATAGTGACAGATTGCAAGGTCAAACCTCTGGAGATGTCCAGACACTGTTTTGATTTCAGGGATAGGGACACTTACAAATCCGTGAGGATGTCTAGATGTCTGAAGAGATCTCTAGGCATCTGCTGCAGGTTGTTGTTTGAGAGAGACCTGAAAAAGCCCATAAGAAGGAATTAATATTACTTTGTTTTTATGAATAATCTGTGTGTCTTTGCTGAAGTTGACAGCAGATATAATCTCCCATGTGGTGAAAATATCACATTATCATATATATAAAGAAAGTGTTAGCTGCTCAGTTGGTATAGACCAGGATTTAATTCTTTAGTATGTTGAGTGCTTTAGCATGTGCTCATAGTTTCTCCGTCTTATTAGATCAACAAAATACTCACAGGTGAGTCAGGGATTTGAGTCCTCTGAAGGTATACTTTGAGAGAGACTGGATGTCGTTATTCTCAATGAACCTGAGAAAGAACAAATCGCTCATATGTCACACAGAGATGATAAACTGACATTCAGCCAGTGTTATAGAAAGTCATCCATGTTTGGAAAGGAGCTTGTGTTGTCAGTGCGGACTACGAAAGTAGTCTGACAGTAAGCAGCAATTATATCCAGTAACAGCAGGATGGGTTTACAAAAGGTAACAGCCTGTCTATCTTGAGGAATACATTTCATTTGGTTACAAATAAGACTGTGAAAATACAGATCAATGTTACTTATTTGTGTTTTGTTTGTTTGTTTGTGATATGTTTTGCCCAAGTGATTGATACATTAAGTGTATTAACTGCACAGAAAAAAAAAATCAATGACTTTTATGCTAAAAGCTCTTTTAATGCCTGTGGTCAATGTGATAAAAATAAGACTGTGAGTGCAGCGTTTATTACAAAGGTCTACGTGTCAGCATCATTTGAGTCCATCCTGTCTTTGTTTTGTCTATTGATTGTCGAGGACATACAGCATGTGCAGACTCCACGGAGGTGGCTGGATATGAAAATATGGCTTTATTAGCATTCACAGCAGGTAGCAGCAGTAGTGGTTGTGATGCAGAGAGGCCTGATAGCTGGGCTGCAGCCAGAGCCAGAAAGCTGCACACTCCAAGCCCATCAGCTAACTACTTTCTAAAGCCCATCAATTCACAAAATGGCATATTCAGCTTTATTACACTACAGAGGCAGTGTGCTCTCTGTCATAAGAGGATTTATTTTCAGTTTTACTTTTGGCATTCTTTGCCATACTGCAGAGTCCACACCTGAAATCTTACACTGCAGCATTAAGTCAGGATGATGTTATTCATCAACCAAGAGACATAAACCAACCAAGACGTACTGGGGACAAAAAGTACAAAACTGAAAATAGCTCATAATCTTGCTTTAAAGTGAGCCTGTGTACTTTTAACAGTTACAATACATACTTACAACATCATCATAATAATTGCTAAAAAATATAATGTAACAATAGCAAAAGAAGAGAAGAGTCAAAGTCAGAAACCAGACACATTAATGTCAGTTACACAGCTTGTGTTAGCTTACATTAGCTAACGTGACTATTGGTCATACCAGACCAAGCAAGGCTGTAGCAGCAAAACTCCTGGCTGCATTGAACTTCTATTTCTTGCAGATTTTTGAATTTCCGTTTGTAAGAAGAAAACTTTTCAAAAGTACTTTAAAACTAAGCAAAAGGTCTCCTTTTTTGTCAGTACATATAAAGTCATATAATTACATTTTATTCATATTTCATATTTCATTTCATAGCAAGTTATTGTCTAAAAGACTAAATTCAGTCAGAATCATTTTGCAGTCGTATTATATTTGCACTTAGAGTCACAAACTTAGAAACTCACAGGTACTGTAGGTTAGACAGACCAGCAAAGGCATCGTCAGCAATTGTGGTGAATGTGTTGGAGTTCAAGAGCCTGAAGAAAGAAGGAAACAATGATTCAATGCGAGGCAAAAGTTCAAAACAATAACATAAATATATCAGGCAATTTATACTCATAAACACATGCAGACCTACACACAAAAGTCACACACACACATTTGCACATACACACTCATGATTGCATCTGAGCAGATAAATAGCCCTTTGTGTGGCAGGGCAGGACTGAAGGGACTCAGTCATTGGCAATGACACTGATACAGAGCCACTTTACTCTTATTACTGCTATGTCACCACTGTTTTCAATCGCCATTCATTTCTAGTAGCTGAAGTCCTCTCATTGTCACTGCAAAACAAAAGATGTCTGCGTGTGCCACAATATCGACTGTGTGAAAACATTACAGGTAGAAAAAAAAGTGTTATTGTGAGCTTGGACTGGTCGAGAGAGAGAGAGATGCTGAAGGTTCGTGATGTTTTAAACTTAATAATCTGTTATATTGAAGGTTGAAGCACTCACAGGAACTGCAGCAGGTGAAGGTGTGAGAACGCTCCCTCTGGGATTGTTGTAAAGGCTGCGTTCACCATCGTCCTGTCCAGACAAACAAGCACATCACTCAGGCTTCTTCATAGCAGGATGCAGATGTTACAGAGCTGACAAGTGTGACGTCATGTGGTTGACGGTGGAAAATTTCTCACAACATTGACCATTTGATCATTTTTATTCCCTCTGAGGCTTGTCTTTTCTCAGGACACGTCTGTCCTTGCAGTTTGTAAATCAAGGAGGGCTAGATCTCTTCAAAACTAGGACACATAACTTGCCTTCTTCACTTCTTCTCTATTGTAAAATGAGGACACCTCCAGCAGCCTATTCTCTTGAATTCTCTGGACTGTTTCAACTCAATATTCAATCAACGGGTGAGAGGGGTCAATATCAGATGAAAGGGAACATGTTGTAACCCTCTCAGCAAAGCATAACCTTCCTCCACCAAGTGTTAAGCTTTCCATTTCATTATACTGAGTGTATCTCTCTTCAAGATTGAATCTCTCAGAGGAGAAGCAGGTCTCCTGCAGTCAGATAGGGAATCTATTGTTAGTATTCCTCCCTGGAGCTCTACAGGATTTCACTGCTGTGTTCCCTTAACTAAGTTCATCATATGGCAGAGGGACATTATTAATATTATTATGCAATGCTGTCTGTTGTACATCTCTGTGTCAATGCAAAGCCACATTGCATCAAGAATACGGCTGGAGTAAATAAAATGCCTCTATCTACTGTTAGGTATTTAAAAAACAAGTAAGGATTTCATGCATCATTACATAATGAGGGGTGACATCAGTGATGTAGCCATCTGTACCAGTCTGCATACTGCTGCGACTTCATACAGGTTATGAAGAGATGCTTTTGGCGAGTGAGAGACACATAAATATATTTTCCACTCACAGAGAGATGATTCCAGGGGGGAAGCTCTTTGGTATAGCCTTGGTATCCACACAGAAGGCGCTGTCTTTGGTGCAGGAGCAGGTCGCAGGACAACGGGGTATCTTGGGGGCTCTCCTGGCATTTGATTCCTTCGGCAGACAGAGAAACAGGCACACAACCGACAAGCAGATCAGCCTCAGCCATCTCGGTCCGAGCTCCAGCATCCTTGGGCAGGCAGACAGGGGAATGCGTGTGACTGAGCTTCTTGAAGTTTCAGTCAGTGGCAAGTGGTTTGTTGAGAGGCGATGGTCACACTGCCTACAACCCCAGCAGATTTGATAATGCTGAGCACAGAGTTGAGAGAGAGGGGATGGGTGGGTGAGAGAGAGAGAGAGAGAGAGAGAGAAAGAGAGGGAGGGAGTAAGGGGAGTCCTGTGTATCCCTGGTGGGTGTGGGTGCTCTGCAGCTTCCCTGGATGTGTGCTATCTCTCTCTGCCTCTCTCAGGAGCTGCTGTGAGAGTGCACACTGCAGGGAATGACGAGTAGAGCTGTTTTCTCTGCACTAGGACCTGTAGGCAGCGTTGCTGACACTGAATTATTTAGTATCACACATGCAGGAAACCTTAAAACAACAGCAGCAAGGGGGGGGGGGGGGGGGGGGGGGAGTTGAGGTGGTAGGGAGGTTGTTGAATAGACTGCTAAGAGTCTGTTCTGTGGACTTCTTATCAGGTGTGAAACTATGTCAAGCTGCTGCATTCATGAGAGCAGACAAGGAGGCATTAAGTATGCAAAGGGAAATCTCTGTATCTCTGTATGTATTCAGGTGGCAGTGGCTGTGTGTGTGTGTGTGAGGGTGTTTATATTCTTAACTGCAACCACTGCTGAGATTTTCTGGAGGCATGAAGGTAAACACACTCAACCCAAGAAGAAGAAAAAAGATACAGCACCCATATATGATATGAATCTCTTATGTAGCACAATAGTAGTGGTAGTTTAATCACATCTGTATTTCAATATGACCTCTAGGGCTGTAACTAACAATTCACGTCATTATTGTTAATTAATCAACCAATTATTTTCCAGATTAACTGACTAAATGTTTGTTTTATAAAATATGATCATAGTGATAGTGCCCATTGCAAGTTCCCAGAGCCCAAGGTAACATGTTCAAATATCTTTCTTTGCCCAGCCAACAGCCCAAAACCAGAAGACATTTCAAAATATCAAGATTCTCAATATGAAAGTGAATTTTTGCCACTTCTGCTTAAAAAAATACTCAAATAATTAAGTGGTCATCAAAACCATTGCAGATTAACTTGCTGTCCTCTGACTAATGAATTAATGTACTAATCATTCCAGCTGTAATTACAATGATGAAACAGAAGAAGGAAAACACATCTATGAGCAATAGTTTATTCAGTTTTAGATTAAGTGAAACCTTTTTAAAATTCATTTCAGCAGTTGTAGAAAATGTACGGAAATAGGGATAGATAAAATAAAATAGGGATAAGAGGCTGTTTTTCATAATTATGACTTCTGTATCTCCTTAATATGACTTACTATCTCATGATTACGTGAAAACTGTGTCATGTTTATGAAATAAGGTCTCTATTTTTTTTTTAATTTGGTAAATGCAATGTGCTTTTGTACAAATGCCATATACACCTTATCTTCAGTCTAAAGAATTATATCTAACAACTTAACCAATGTTTTATGACTTTTGACAGTTAAAGTTCTGCTGACCCCTCTCAGTTCATTCAAGAAACACCTGAAAATTCAGCTCTTCTGTGAACACCTCAACACTTGAGCCTCTTAACCCTTTTAGCACTCTGTTGATTGCTGCACCTCTTTCTTGTTGGATATGATATTTCTTATGCACTTGTCTTCTTCCTGTTGTTTTTTACTTTATATATCTTTTTAAAAAAACAACTTCTGTCTAGTGTTCTCTCTCATTGCACTTGTCCACGACCCTTTCGGTGTCACTGACCTCTGAGGCTTGATTGTCTTGCCTTGCCTATAAGTCGCCAAAAGACAAAATGACAAAATGTAAAGTTGAAAAATGTTTATTTAGGTCAAAAAAGGCAAAAAAGGCAGCTTAGTTGGAAACCTTTTCTGACTTCCCTAATATGTTCTGTGTGCATCAAAAACTACCTTATATTAAATAATACATGTATCCTTTTTTAAAATACAAAATGTTTACATGCATTTAAAGGGCACCATGATAAAACAACATTTGTTGTCCTGTAAAAATAATTTATCTCCAAAATGTCAACTTTCATGAACCAATGACAATCTGTTTTAATATAATCCAATATAGGTTTGTAAAGGGTTTTATTACCCACAGATTTGGGATTATTTTCCAACACATTGAGTTGTATGCAACCCTTATTTTTTCTGAGAAGACTTGTTCAACTGCTCGATGATTTTCAGTTCTGACTCATGACACAAGAGGGAGGTGTGGTCCATAAAATAAAGTCTGTCTGGACAGGCGGCTGTGCAGAGAGTAACTGAAAGGCCACTGGCAGGGCTGCAGCCTCAGTGCCAGGCATTGCCAGCCTTACCTCACAACGGCTCTGTTGTCACAAGCAAAGAGGCCCTGCAGCATACTGTCTGCCATCAACACACTGTCCAGGCCTCTGCACATTGTTCCCTGTCCAGACAGGCAGCAGAAATACAGCATGTGGTGCTCAACATCTGATCCAAAGCAGCAATTTTTTGTATCATTGTTAAATCAAATTATAAATTTACTGGCAATAAATTTTCTTTCTTTCTTTCTTTCTTTCTTTCTTTCTTTCTTTCTTTCTTTCTTTCAGTCATAGTCTCATGTTCTCTTGTGGATGCCTACTGCAAGCTATGAGATGGCATAAAGGGCATAACGATGATGGATGAAAAGGCAGGAGCCCAGAATGTTGGATGTTTTCTTTGCTTTGGGGCAGTTTGATGTTTATCAGTGAACAAGTTCTAAAATATCTGATGTTTTTGAACAAAAGCATCCATCCCACAAACCTGTGATGCCACATTGTAACGAACATTTACAAAGAGGGTGAATACAAATGTGAATCAGTTACAAAATTATGGGTGGTGCCTGTTTGTGCCTTATCCAGTTAAAGAGAGCCATTTCCTGTACAGCAGCAATTTTTATGGTTTATTTTCTTTTGTACTTTGGTGCAGTGTGTTTGTGTGTGTCTCCAGTTGTTTTGTTCTAACTGTACATGCGGATTTCTGTAAGTTAAACTCAGTGAGGAGCAGTTAATGCCTGAGCTTACTCCTCTCGGAGCTCCACCCAGATCCAAACCTCGGGTGGGAACCAACATAATTGCATGGCATAGAGAACGGAGCATGAAACAGCAGCTGGAAACTCGAACATGCCCGCTGTGAAGCGGAGGAATCCGAAATGCTGCAGAGATATTAATCCACAAATCTCTGTCCACACACAAACACGCAAATTACAGGTTTCAGTCTGAAACACTCATTTGAAATGTGCTGTGTGAAATAAATCTGTCATTATATCACAACTATTTTATATTTTGCATTTCTGACAACTTTTAATGTGCTTTATTTTCATCTTTTGAAAAAAAAAATGTATCATTTTATTTAGGAATTGAATGCCCTGAATTGTGACAAATAATACTATATATAAATTTTCAGATTTTGTCAAGGGTCAATCATTTTTGAGGATTCAGTGGGTTTCAACATGCGATGCAGCCTCAGCACATCCCTCAGTCTTGTATAGCATTAACAGCTGTGCCTCATGGCCTTGTTTCATATCAACTTCTCAAGTAATAAAGGAAAGTTCAGCCAAGTTACCACTCACCCTGAGAGCTCAACATTGGAAGGAGCACTTGGCCACGCTGTGTTTGGCAAAAATTAGTCATCAAACATCACAAAGTGTTCCTGTCTCCTGTGCCAAACTCTCACCCTCTCATTATATCCACTGCTGCCTGGCACGTACAGAACATATTCTAAAACCACAGCTTTTCACCTCTTCATCGGTCAGCCCTGCCTCACTGGGAATCAAGCCTGTTTGGATAACTTAAACTCGACGTCACAGCCATGTTTAACACCGACTGCTCTCTCTTTAGCTTCAAACCCACATCCTACTGTGGGCCAGGGAGCCTGAAAAGACCTCTCTGTCTGTCTGTTTCCATTTCTTTTTGGTTTTCACGGTTTGGCCTCCTGGCTGCACAGGAAGCACAAAAAAAATCAAAATAGGAAGAAAGACCAAATTTGTTTCACCTCAGTTCTTTTAAGGGAAAATCCCAGTCGCTCCAGGCAAACGTGCTTCATACAGGAGTCACAAAGGTGTTGAGACTTCAGTCAGACATGTACCTACACGCCATGGTGTTTCTATACTCTAGATACTGTTGGAGACATGAATGTAATCTGAATGGAGGCGGGTTCCTTGCACAAAGTGATTAACAGAGGTGGAAAAGGGCACATATAAACAAGTAATTCTGAGATATTAAATCATAAACTTAATCTTCATGTGCCACTATGAGGCCACCAGCTGATAGATAACTAGTAATTCAGTTGGCCAAGACTGAGGACAAGTCGACGTCAGGCTTCCTCACTGATGAGTCCAGAGCAAATAATGTATTCACACAAGACCAAGAAATTTAATAAGGTAAGTGTTTGTCACAGCAAGCATCGTAAAGCACAAATCTGTCATGTTGGATGAGTCTGTCTTTAATAAGCAATTGCAGCGTCGCAAACATACTAATAAAATCCTCAATTATTTCATATTAGGCAATATAAACTGAGGTTAACTCTGTTAACAGCGATGAAACCTGTGGAAGTCAAACTACACGACAAAAAGGGAAGAATGCAACATTTAGCTGTGGGCGATTTTAGGAAAAACATCCATCCTAAATTGCTCTTGTTCTTTGCTTCGCTCTCTAAGTGCGGCTCACTCACTGGAAGGTATGTCAGCCAATCTCATCCCAGGCTCAATTCAATTAAAGAGAGTACAAAGACATGGCTCAGGGGCGAGTGATATGATTAGAGTCCTGTGCACAACGACGCTGCCGCTTTGATTCATACCCTCTCTTATCTGGTCACTCACAGCACAAGGGCCTTCCAGCTTTAGAAGGAGTTGAGACAACCGAGCTGAGGAGGACTCCCAAAGGTGGGCTGCAGTATCCTCAAGGGGCTATAAAAAGCCTCCTGCACTCATCTGTCACAATCAGCGACTCATATGTTCATTATCTTTGCAGTGGAAATAGACTGCAATCGCAAAATAAGCAAAAAAACACAAAGTCTGGTTCTCACACAGGAGTTTTCTGTTGATCAGCATTCTGACATTTTGATTCTCAGGGGATCATGAAAATCCTCCAAACCGAAGGCCATGCTGCTCTCTTAGTTTTCCATCAGGACAATGCAAAGGAGCAACTGTACCTCACAGCCCTCCCCTCCCCACACCCTCGAGCCAAGCTGCCATAAAAGACAGGTGATACGCCTCTTGGGACAGGGATGTGTCGAAGGAATGCGTGTGCAGGTATCCTGCTGCCTGTGGGGACTATGGAGAAAGGCCCAGCGCACCAGTTGATCTTGCTTGATAAAGGCCCTGACAGGCCCAGATTATATGTCTCAGCCTGGAGGAGGTGTCTGTGTCTCATTCCTGCGCTGAAGAAAGTCGATCTGGTGGGAAAGAGGCGGGGCCATGCCTGTAGGCATCAGTTTTTGTACGGGCGCCAACACACACCTTGTCGCGCAGACACTACTACTGCTGCCATTTCTCCACCCCCCTGCTAGCTCGACACTAAACTAACACCCTCACCCATCTCATTTACCTGACCACACCCGTGCCTCCAGACGCCATAAGTACTCTCTCTCTAAAAATCACTCCAGATACGTATTTCACTATCAGTCAATGTGCTGAAATTTGCCACAAATATTCTTAACTTCAGTCTTGTCTGTCACTTTTTCAGACAAATGCTTTAGATTAAAGCCTGCAAACTACACTGGAAATATTTAGTACCTACAGGATACCAATGAAATAATTACTGGGTTCCTATCTGTAGTTACAAGAGAAAAAAGTACAGGAACTAAGGCTGTAAAATAGAAATAAATTACACTGCAAATACATTGTAAATGATCTATTATAATAACTAACTTGTAGGTTATTATTAGTAATGCTAGCATCCCTATACCCTATACTTGCATTGTAATTACTTTGAAAAAGGGGTGAACAAGAGACCACTTTACAACCCACCTTTACACACCCATTATAACTGTTATTGTTCATGTGTCACATTGGATTGAATGTGTGTCTTTATGATTGTTTTTTGGTTAATATTTTTCCAGTTACCCTGTTTTCCCCAGTTGTTGTGCATTGTTATCCACTTAAAAAAATACTTAGTGTAAATGATTAAGTGCTTTGTAAACACAAAGTTGTTACCCACTTTTCTCCTTCCCCTGTAATTACATATTTGTCCCAGTAAGTATTTTATTCATACCTTAAATATACTAAAAAGTTACACTGTAATTTGCAGGTTGTAAACTAAAGTTTAAATCCAACTTTTAACATCAGACATGTATCGCAGGGACGAGTTACTTCTTCATAAACTTCTCTGTTTATGGTTTTTGTGATGTGGGGAAAGGGAAGAAGGGGCCAGTGACTCAAAGACAACAGTCAGACATGCAGTGAGTGACAGGCTGTGCCCCAGGCTCACCCTTTCTGTCAAGTCTGTCCCACAGAGCAGACAGGGCATCGGGGACCTGTCATACAGACAGTTATCTCACAAACAGGGGCCCGGGCCCTCCGTGCAGACAGAAACATCAACAGCCAAACAGAACAGACGAGGCGAGGGCACCCACTGCCTTTGTCTGTCATCTCTTCCTCAGGAGGCCGACATTGGGTTCAATGCCAAGATTTCACCATCTTGTGACAAAATATTTACACCATTAAAGACATTACATATTTTGTTTGGCTGCACAGTATGTCATCTAGACTCAACTACACCCAAAACCACAGTGGCCACATTTAAGACATAAAATAGCAAGCTGTTCATCATCTTAACTGTTGTAAATGAGGGTGGGGAATCTGTTAAAGTGAGCAAACAACACAAAATTAAAATTCCTCTTCTGTTTTGAAATCAACTATCTATGGTGCGCCAGAGCTAAGTCTGTCTGCTGCAGTTACACACACATACTTCACGTCTGAACCGTCTGAGGTCCCTTTTTTTTCATGTGCTCGGCAAAGGGAGGAATGCCAGGACTAGAGATGTTTGTCTCTTTCACCTTGCGTATGGACACTGGCCAGAATGATATTCATGAGTTCCAGTATTGTACTGCGGTAACCCTTCTCTTCATCCCCTCATGTGCATTGACTGCTCCCCACCACTCAACTCCCCTCCTTCTTTCTCATAAATAATCACTTCATTTGTGAAGAGACAGAGGTGCACAACAACAGGCTGATGTCACCACTCCTGTTTCCTGGAGGCTGAAATAAGCAGACACGCACGCAGATGCACAACACGCACCCTCATCACCGGTGCCATCATCACCGGCAACGTCACCCTCCGAAGACCCTCTCTCCTAACTGCAGCTGAGAAATGATCTCTGATTGACGACGTGTCTCCTCCACAGGGTGGCAGAGAGTTGAAGGGCAGGTCATCTGTCAGCTCTGACAGGAAACACACAGGGTGGAGAGATTAATGGAGAGGCTCAGGCTTTTCTCTAGACCTGGAGATGATCATCCCAAACTGGAATAAATCAAACCATCTCTGGTAAACAAGAACACACAGCAATTCATCTAACAGGCCACCAGGGAAACATGCAGAGGTCTCATCTTGTTCTAATTACTGGCTTTAATAAAAGATGTGTTATTTGTAAATAATATGGACATTTTTTTTTGTGATTTATGTTTTCAAGATGAGGATGTGTTCATGCCCACAGTATGTGCTTAATAGGAGCATTTACAAGGCAACAAAATCATGTAACTGCAGTTAACTGAAAAATCTAAATTACTAACTTCAATAAACAAGAAGATACATCTGCCAAAGAAGGAATACAGCTAATAGTGACATGTAGACAAGTGTGAGTCTGTCTGAAAATAGAAATATTGTAAAAATCAATCACGTCATGTTTTAAAGGGGTACTCAAACCATTTGTTGAAACGTCCAAAGTTGGGAGAATCACAAGAGAAGTAGAAAAAAACCCTACATTTCCCATAATGCAGCTCAATAACATATTTTCCTTTCCTGGTTAACACTGCAAATCTTTCGTACTTGTCAAACTTCATATCCCCAGGTTTTAACACTACAGACTTCCTGTTGAAAATGGGAAATCTCAAACCCAATCTGAGATAACCCTGATGATCAGAGTTGTTTTTTCAGACTTAACAAAACTTCTCCACGTGCAACAGAATGACAAGCTGAGTAGTAGTCCACAAGATGAGTAAAGTGATCTGCGTGTTTAAAAAAGGTGGAGATTCCCTTTAATTTTACGACAAGTATACAGTAAAAAGTTTGTTTCAGCTTCAAGGAATTGTATAAAGAATAATGAATATTTAGCAAATATAGCGGGGCTTTATGCTATTCTTATATGATGGGCGGTTACACTCATCCACCTTTTCAGTCAACCATAAATCAGTCTAGTCTAATTAATTTGTGGGCAAAATAAAGATTACAGATCGAGAAGAATGTGTTTTTATTTTTATTGCTATTTTAAGATAATCACACAGATCTCCAACAGATCTCTACATGTTTGAGTTGTTAATAGTTTGTCTATTTTACAGGAAGATAACACCTGTTTTAAAATTCGCCAACCACAGTTCTTTAATTGTGTTGTCTTCCCACAGAAGGCGTAGTAATGATGCTTCAGTAACACCACATTTGAAATGTTTGCCATTCTCATGCACACATCTTTTAAACAAACGAGAAGGCATACAGTGTTTTGAATTTCTGTTGGGTTGAACTGGAAAAGCCTGGTCCATTTCAGAGCACAGCTTTTGTAGTCATAAATATTCTCAATGAATATTAAATACAGAACAGAAAGATCTTTTAGTGGTTACAGCTAACACAATATCTTGTCACAGTAACTTGACTGCATGGATCTTTTTTTTTTCATCATAATTCATAATCATATTTCTCTCTATGTGTATCCTGCATATAGTGTAATAGTTGAATTAAAGACAATTGCTTGCACAAAGGGACAGAGTATATTAAGCTGTCCAGAAGTGAGGAAGGGTGTTGCTGGTGCTTTAACGTACCAATTATAGCCGGGTAATATGCTTGGATGGCAGAAATTCCAGTATTCCCAAATCAATTTACATTCCCCAGTCAGTCATCAGATAGTAATTTCTCTGAGAAGACAAAAACAGGACATAGCAGCGCCTTCACCTTTCATCTCAGTGATTAGAAACCATTTAATGAGACACTGTCACATTCCCTAATCATTACTGTTAACAATAATCATACTGACACCTCCCCTAGAGACACTTTTAGCTTCATAAATCAACAGTTATCAACAGAGAACTGGCAATTTAACTGTTGCTATACTGGACGATTTCTGATGAACTTTGATCCACCAAACTCTTCCTGTGCCATCTGTCCGAAGTGATAATACCCTCCACCTAATGGCACCTTTGCTCCTCGCTCTGCACCATTAGCAGGTTATAAAGCGAGCCTTCTCCTTTCCTTTCTGTTCTTAAATAGACCTCTTCATCATCACCTCAACCACAGCACACAGATGAGACTTTTATTGCTCCCCGTTTCCAGGAGTGGATGATATTTTTCCCAAAAACAATAAGGTCATATGTTTGTTTGAATCCAGGAAGTGTGTGTGTGTGTGTGTGTATAAATCGTAATAAGTGACCTTGCAGCCTTGGAGGCCATGACGTGGTGTTGAGCAGACAGTATAATGGTGTTACCTTACAAATCCCAGTGTCCTCTATTTAACAGCATTCACAGATACACTGCTCTCCTCCTCTGCTGAAATACTGTAAGGCTAACTGCGTATGACCCGAGCTGTAAGAGCTGGCTTTTAAAAAAGGTCAGGAGCCAGTCGCACTGTGCGGCTGAGTTTAGCCTGTTGCATGGAGACTGCAATCCAGGTGATGCATCAGCCAATGGCAGGAAGCCAGGGCCAGACACGGGCATCAAGGTTGGTGGAGCTGATGGATGGAAGTGTAGCACCAGCACTTGCCAAGCCATTCACACGGCCATAAATTACATGTTTACTGCCGGCTGTGGCTCTCTGCGCTCGCCAACATTTCTTCTGATGTCAGCAGCGCATTATCATATCTAATCAGCCCCCAGCAACCCGTGTTAAATGGGTGGGAGATTGAAGTGGCCATCGTTCCATCTCTGTAAACATGATTTACATCACAAACATGAAAATCTGGATATTTATAGACCCGTTTATGGAGTTGAGTTCAAACTCTGAAAGCTTGGGCGGTTTGTTTTTCGATAGCGTTTTTATTTAATGTAATCCTTTTACGATGACATACGTGTTCTGCAACCCTTCATCAGAAATTATATGGCAGCAGATGTAACTCCTGTTAAAGCATTTACAGTAGAAGATAAGTTCATCACACGGAAGGCATGCACATTGGAAGTGCATGACGTTGACTGAATCAAACTAGTCTGTGTTTTAAAAACAAGAATGGCATACAACCAGGAACATTTACAGTTGTGACCATCCTTGAAGTGAATAAACAATCTTGAACAAGACCAGATAAAATTATTCACACATCCTCCATTCAATCACTCACTCTCTCTCTCTCTCTCACACACACACACACACACACACTCTGACATACGTACAATGCATATACACACATACACACAGGATACAGACACAGTCACGCACACACAGACACATCAAAAATTCATAAATCTAGCACTTCTGCTGGAGAGAAACCCCGAACACTGAGTTACACTGTATTGCCGTTTGTGTCATGAAAAGCACTTAGAAGTTAAAAAATAGAAAAACCAATATATATTTTTCCATTGATGATTATGCAATAAATTTAGGGGAATCAAAGTTGTGATACAGGAAAACAAAAAAACAAAACAAAAAAAACAACTGGCCATGTAATCCTCAGCAATTTAAGAAATTCTCATGTAACAACTGCCCCTACAGACTATATTCAAAAATGGATCAAACATAAGCGTCCTTGTACAAAAGAAAATAAATCAATTATGGTAATAAAAATAAGAGTACAGTGTAAATATATATTCATATTTATAATTTTCTAACTGTATTTACAAGAAGATAATGAATGATGCAGTGGACCACGGTGCTGCATGTCCCTTGGTTGTATATTCTCTGGATTTGGTCTGGAAAGCAGGATGCTGTCCTTCACTGTTGATGAAACGACCACGGAGGGTAGAAAGCAAACAAACAAAACAAATAAAAAAAAAAAAAAACCTGACAATCGTAGTCAGTTCTTTCGATTCTCCTGACCCGTGGAATGCCCAAAGTGGAGAGAAGAGTGGGGGTCTGCTCTGCTCTTCTGACACCGTGACAAACTGCCACTCTGGATAATACAAAGTGCCCCATAAACATCGTCACCACCGAGAACCGGGAAACGGCTGCTCTCTTCAGTCCATGTGATCCGACGTGTTCTACAAGGCGTTCTCCGAGCTCGCTTTCTCACAGAGCACCAGTGTTTTTTAGCTTCATCTCTGGGAATGTGGGGAAGAGTCCAACCCCATGAGGCAGGGAGCGGAGGAAATGTCAATGTTTGTCTGAATGGAGATGAGGTATCAGCGTTTCTTAATGGCTGCCCCGTTGGAGTGGGGGGGGAACTTTGGCAGGCAGGGCTCCTCGGCTCCAGCGTCGTGGGAGAAGACCGAGTCCTCGCCGGAGGAACAGGTGGAGCTGCGGGTGTCGGGGTAGCTGGGGGAGTATTGGTCCAGAGGCACAGACAGCTCCAAATACTCCTGTATGCGTAAAAGGAGAAAGAATGAAACATTTGATGTACAAAACAATACATATGTGCTGCTTCTCTGCGTGGTGAGGAGTGGAGGGCTGACCTGGTTGGATGTCATGGCCAGGCAGCGGTCTAGGTCCTCTACCAGCTGTTTGAATGTGGGTCTCTGAGAGGGCACAGCATGCCAGCAGTCCCTCATCATCATATACCTGCATGAAGGAAGGAAGAGATTCAGAATCAATCAACTTGGCTTCTGTTTCGCAGCATTAATCTCCAACACTGAGTTTTACATTATTCTGAGAACATCCAGCTGGAGCTGAAAAGTGACAGTAAATACAGTTGAATCTATCTTTCATTTTGTCATCCTGTTTGTCAGTGTTGTATTTCTGTAATTTTGTTATCTTGTCTATTGTGTACACACAACATCTGTTGCACGTCTGTCCGTCCTGGGGGAGGGATCCTCCTCTGTTGCTCTTCCTGAGGTTTCATCCTTTTTTTTTTTCCTTGTTAAAAGGGATTTTCATTTTGGAGAAGTTCTTCCTTATTTGAATTGAGGGTGTAAAGATAGGTGATGCTGTACTGCTGTGCAGATTGTAAAAACCCTAAAGCAAATTTGTGATTTGTGATATTGGACTATACAAATAAAATTGACTTGACTTGAATAATACGGTACATTCAGAGCTCGCTCAGCCTGTGAGCTTTTCATTTTATTGGTCGTCACACAAACAGTGGTAGGGAACATTATTACGTTGCTAAGCATCTGGAATTTTTCTAATATACAACAGCGTGGCTAATGTAAATGTTAATGCCAACTGTGTTTGGGCCAAGCGTGCCACACAGCAGTAACTGAGCTTTGCTTTGATTTAAGAGCCAGTCAGTTACTTTCATTTTTTTTTTTTAAAGTGCGGTCTATTTTAAAGGTTTTGTTTGTGCAGGCTACATAAACCTTAACAAACTAAACTAAACACTGGCAACAAGAAGCCAAATTGGGAAAAAAAAGGTTCTCAGTTCTCAGTCAGTTTTGCTATTGATGTAGGCAGCATCTGGTTTAGAGTCAGAGTTTAGTTGGGGACAAACTCAGAGAAAAGAGACTTTAGTCAGTGAATGTGCCAGAACATGTGCAATTAATGTGCATCGAACTAGGACACTCAGTTTGGACACATTCTCAGTGTTACTGTTTAACCGTCAGTTACTGAAAAAAACTTTCTGATTTCTCCAGTATGATCCGATTCTCCAGTATTACAATTTCAATACCATTTGCATTAATGCGTGGAAGAATTTGGACGCAGCTTACAACTTTCCAAATACAAGTACAAAGATGCTTCAGCTGGTTTTAGTTGGTTGTGGGAAATTGTTGAACATTGGTTTGTTGCTCCTCAAGCAAATTTTAAAATTTGACTCCATGGAAAAAGAAATTGATTTCAAGACATTTTGTCCTTGCTCTGCTATTAAAAACCAAATAAGGAAATGCTGGAGAAGAGTTCAAACAGTAACTTAACAGTCAGAAAGAAATGCAGCATGTTTGACTTTTAATACATATTGTTTCCTTACAACTCGTGAGTGCATGTGGAGGGCTTGTCCATGCGGTGGCCTTCCTTAAGCAGCTTGAACAGCTCTTCCACAGGGACGCCCGGGTACGGGGAGCCTCCTAGGGTGAAGATCTCCCAAAGTAGCACCCCGAATGACCAGCTGGAGACAGAAACAGACAGGAATGTCTTGAGCTTTCTGCATGAATAAATGTTTTCCTCACATTCCATCAACACTGAATTTGGGGCGGGGGTGGGGGCGGGGGTAGGGGTTGGGGGGGGAGTTATGAAACGTGATACTCACACATCACTTTGGTGTGTGTATATCCGGTCAAACAGCGCCTCAGGAGCCATCCACTTGACTGGTAAACGACCCTGTGGGGAAAAGGTATGAGTGTTATTATGAACTATTCATGTTCTCAAAGTTGTGAATAACATGAGATAAATGAGAAGAGTGCTCACATTGGTGGTCTTCTTGTAGTAATCAATGTGGTGGATATCTCTTGCCAAGCCGAAGTCAGCTATTTTCATCACGTTGTCCTCTGTTACCAAAACATTGCGAGCAGCAAGATCTCTGTGGATGCACTGCACAAATGAAAAGAGACATTATTAGACCTGGATTAATGATAATGCTAATTAATGCACTCCCCTTGAGTAAAACGACAAGAATTGTGCTTATATAAAAAGGTTTGGGGTGTGATCAGTGTTTCAATAGCAAGGTAAATAATACAATAGAAAGATGCAGCTTTACTTGATTCTGTAAATTTAATATAGAAGGGCGAGAATGGCTGCTTGTGCTCGATACCTTCTTGGAAGCCAGATACTCCATGCCTCGGGCCACTTGGTAGGCACAGGACACCAGGTCTTTGATTGACATGTTCTCCACAGGGACCTGATCGGGGTTGTAGCAGTACTCCATGCCCGGTGGGCGCCGAGCTCGCAAGTACTCCCTCAAGTTCCCCTTGGATGCATACTCGACAATCACATACAGAGGACCTATAAACAATCGGAAAAAAATATGAGAATAAATTATCATCAGTCATAAAATGATGCCGTTTGAAAGACAGTTTTAAGTCGAGACACAAATTTTTATTACATAGAACAGTAGGAAACTAAGGAAAAGGTCATAAAAATACCAAGATAAGCAAGTTTCTTCATGACAGGAGTGTGTGTACGGACAATATTACTAAAACTTACTTTAAAACTAACAGTTTAAGATCCTAGGATTATAGGCAAGCAAACTCTCTCTTTGGCAGAGGTAATAAATTCTTTGAGATCACGAACACATCCAAATAACTTACTCTAAGGTACATTTTAGTGTCAAAGCAGCTGGTAAATAAAGTGGAGTGAAAGAGGAGATTTGTGTTCCAGAGTAGAGGAAACATTTGAGGGTCATTAGAGGTCAGTTTTCCTTTAGTTTTTCGTCAGGGATGATTGGAGAGAAATGGCAGCGGCTGCGGTCAATTCAAACTGTGAGCTCGGAAGCCGGTGTCAGAATCGTTTATTCATGCTGGTTTACACATCTCTCAAAGTAAGGTTCACACCAGAGCTGTTGTCTGAGGGACAATAGTATGTGTGTGTGTGCGTGTTGGCCTGAGCGGGTCAGTCTGTCTGTCTGGTCCTACCATCCTGTGTACAGGCTCCCAGCAGATTAATGATGTTCTTGTGCTTCCCAATGATCTTCATCATCTCCATCTCTGAAATCAGGTCTGACAGGTCTTTCTCTGTGGCATCAGCTGGAGGGGAAGGGAAATAAATCATATTAGGGTAATTAGTCAATGTTCTGTTGATGAAAAGGCTCAAAAATGCCTTGCAGTAATCACCTTGACCAAGCATTCACACCACAGCACTCTAGCTCTTACAGAGTTAGGTTTGTCTTGGAGGATATTCCCCAGGGAAAGGTACTTCAAGTACGAGACAATAAATGCTTCTTTCCTTCCATCCTCACTTCCCTGTACAGTTTAATGAACACTGTTTTATATGGGATGTCAAGGGTTCTCATAAATTTTTACTCTGCTCTCTCCCATTTGCACAGTGGCTGGGATCCAATGGCAGATGTCTCTCAGTATCTGTTCATCACAGCTTTGGTGTCAGAAGTTTTTTCGTCCCTGAAGGATGGACTTGAGACTTCTGTTAAATATATTACTATGCAGTGAAGAGTTTTCCACCCACATCGACTGTATACACACAGGACTGTTTGATAACTTTAAAATAAGACAGCTTACTTACATTTCAACATTTTGACTGCAACCTTTGTCACACGGTTTGGCTTCTCTTTGTCGAGGCCCAGCGCTTCTCCCATCACCACCTGACCGAAGCAGCCTTCACCGAGGGGTTTCCCAAGAACAAGTCTGCAAGAGAAAATATGTAATAGAGTAACACCATCTGTATATGTGTGTTTACAACTAGTGTGTTCTATCGTACTTAAAAGTGTAAGAGAAACTGTCTTTGTGAATCCATTTGAGTATTTTAAACGAAGTAACATTCTGGTGAGAAAGTTGCTTTTCTAAGTGTAAGGTAGCTGCTGCGCTGATTGGAGGTTTTGTGCAGGAAATACACACCTGTCCCGGGGAAGCTCCCAGCGGGGATCCTGGGGAAGTTCATACTCAGACACCCCTGACAGCATAGGAGAGCCGCTGGAGGAAAGACGGGAGGGTCGAACCAGCATCACTCCAGAGTGGATGGAGGAGCTCGAGTCCACAGACACCTGAAGTAAAGAAGTCTGACATTACTCCCCTCATAGTGAAACAGACACCAGCAGCAGGAACTTATTTAGTAAAGTGACTAAAAAATAATGTAAACTACAGAATACTGAATCTTAAGCATATTCGTCATAACAACTGTGTAAAAAAAACAAAAAACACACCCAAACCACTCTGGAGTATCATGTATGGAGCAGAAATGCTTCTTGAGTACTCACACCTACCTGATGTACAAGACCTCAAGGATCTACAATGAACCTGAAAGCTCTATGAATGCATGCTTTTAGTAGGGTGATTGCATCAACATAAACACAAAACCTTTGAATTCATACAAATCTGAGCCAATGGCATGGTGTGAGAGAAAGAAGAGAAGAAAGGGTATAAATATTCCAAACCCCCTATCTACTTTCTGTTACCTGTCTGCGCAGAGGGATGCTTTTGGCCAGCTTGTGGACGGCCAGCTGACTGTTGAAGTCACTCTTCTTGGAGGAGGTGCGGATCTTGACGATAACTGCGATGGCAATCATGACGGCGATGAAAAAGAAGCCCACGCAGTAGATGACCACCTCCAGGTAGGTGTGATTAGCTGGTGGATAGTGCGGGACAGCTAGATGGAGGAGGAAGAGGAGGGGGGGATGCAAGGTTACAGGAGGCAGGGGGAGGGTGGGGTCAGCTATCATGAATGAACTAACTGTACATACCCAAGCACACCAAACATACTCATGCTTTCAAAACACACAGCAACACCAATAAAAACACAATGTCCACTCAAACACTGCCATGTCTAAAAACCAGAGCCTTTGACAAACATAGGTACAAACTCGACCACAAAAATAATCACTTCTTTCAAGCACAGAGTTTCAATTCTTTTTTCTTGGCCAATATGAGAAGTGACTCTTTTCTCTGGAATTACTAGGAAATAGTTGGGATGAACCCAAACAACCCACATTCTGTATTACAATGAGTGTGCAAAGGCTCTGACTTTTATACACAGCACTGACTCTTCACACACACAAACACAATCTCTCAACACTGCAAATCATTTTTCTATTTTATCAAATGTTCTAGTTCATATAGCACGTCTATCTGTAGGTCTAAAACAGCATGCTACAAAACATGAGCGCAATACAGTAGTTTAACTGCCTGACATGATCAGTAAAATTGTTATGTTCTTTCTGACATTCGTAATTTTGTAATGCATTTTTTAAAAAAAAAAGAGTAGTGAGCTGTGTGTTGGTGCTGGTAATACAAGCAACAACCTGCTTGGTAATTATGTGGTGAATTGAATTTATAAAATTGCTAACACTTGTCAAATTCAGATCTTGTTTTTTTCCTCCCGTTCAAGTTAAAAACACCAACATTTATTCATACCAATATTCGGGGTGTAACGGATACCACTTTTATGGAAACAGTCTGGTGCGTACCTTGGCTTGGGATGTGGCTTTGTGCACAGGAGTTAAGATGTTAAAAGTACCTGTTCTTGAAGGTGTGTTTATATAAAAATCTATCTATCTATGGATTTTAAATCCTGTTGAGGTCATTATTAATTAAATTAAATTGTAACAGGCAGTTTCTTTCTTCTTGAAATGTCCACACAAAATCAAATACATTATCAGGTTGTAACTTATGTTCTCACTTGTTTTTATTTATTTGACAAGGCGGTTTCACTTGCCCAGGAAAAGATGGATAGTGTTCCAAAGGTTATTCAAGCTGCCCATAAGCCTTTTCAGAACTTTTTAATAAATGGTCAGGTTTTGTACACAACTGCAACAGGCAACCATGACTAATATTACACACACTGCAATCTGCTGCCTTATGTTAGCACAAGCTTATCGCTTACAACTCATTTGTGCTTGAAGCACTACATGTTGGACTCTTTCCAACCATTTGATCTGCAATGCATCCCAAACCAAGGGTGCCATACCGACTGAGATATATTGTTACACCCCTGACCAACACCAGCAACACAAGTGAGCTGCACTTGTGTGAAGAGGCTGACTGACAAGCAGCTTGATAATTGGACAAATGCCTATTCCAACCCTCAGGAATGAGACACATCCACTACAGCGAGCCAATTATCGAAGCCAGCCGCTGTGCTCACAGCAGGAAATGACATCAGGAATACATGTCATTTGTAGCGCTTGTCAAAGGAAATCAGCTTTACACCAAATCCAATGCAAACACCAATTAAAGAGCAGAATGGTAGAGACAGTTCAAAGTGAAATCTGATCTGAGCTGCCAAACAATCCTTCTACAGATTCCATTCTACAAATGAGACCATTAAATCTATTCCTGTGACATTTGTTGTTTTTTGGGTTTTTTTAAAAAAAAAAAAAAAACAATTTTGGCCTATTTTTATTTGTTGGTTTACTTCATGCTTGACCAGGTAGGAGACAGTTCATGGGTTGTTTGGCATTCTTTGATTTCATTTAAGACACAGCAGAGCATGGCCCACACTCTGCCATCTAGAGAGTTTAGATGGAGCAGGAGCCATGCTGAGGACAGACAGAGGGGAGGGAGTTTTTAGTACTGGTAACTTGCCCTGGCTTCCTCTCACATTTTCAACAGAACTTAAGTCAAAAAAAGACTCCATTCTGACAAATGTGAAGGTGGACAGCCAGGCGTGGAGTGAAAGGAAAAGAAAGAAATTCAGGAGCGAGAGAAAGAACCACTGATACCTTCAAAAACAGTCAACCATGCAGAGTGATGAGAGAACCCGATAGAATTGCCCGCCAAGCAGGTATACTCCCCAGCGTCATCATAAGACACATTTCTCAGTTGCAGGACTTCCATTTCCTTGTCCGTGGTGTTAAGGCCAGCGGTCTAGAAGATAACAAAGGAAGCAGACCCAACAAGAGGCCCAAGAGGGGAAAGGGAACCATGAGTAAAAAGATTGTGAAAGAGAAAAAGGGATGGAGGAGTGTTCTCCTCCTCGATCCAACACCATCGGCCCAAAATGTACCACTGAGAGCACCTCTGTCAGGAAGAGCCCTCCAGTCTCTGTTAGTGGAGGAGCTGGTTAGGTTGAATCTGCACTGCTGAACCCAACATTGGGCCATCCCATCACCACATCAAATACCTCAGTCTCATCTCTACATGCAAGAGATGGGCAACATGGAAAACTCCACAGCAGAACAGGGCACACTCGCACCTCGACACATCTCACACTCTCACTTCTGTACATTCATGTGAGATTAGACAAACAACAGGAGGTCTGTGAAAGATAGGTAAGCAGAGGAAGACAGCTGGGAAAAAACAGAGGCAGTCCAGACTGAGAGTGAGAGAGAGAGAAAGAGAGTCTGTGAGCTATGCGCGGAGGACTTTGAAGGGCAAGGGAGCGAGAGTAATAGAAGAAGATGGCAGAGAGGCCCTTATTAGGAGGGCACAGCACAGGCATGGGGGCAGGAATGAGAAAGGGTCCAACATAAACCTGAGACTAAACACTTTCAACTGTTCTGCTGGGAATTTTCCATAGCGTCATTTACAGTCAGGAGCACTGAGGCAGGAGAGAGGGAGGGAGAAAACGGAGGGAGGGAGGAGAGAAACAGCTGAGGTTGTCTCGAGTTATACGGCCCTAGTTTTTCCAGGTGGTCTTAGAGAAGCGCCTCCACCGTGTTGTCCCGCTCTGATGCGTAGTGGTTACCTGTGGGCTCATATCTGGTGACAGTCAGCCATGCCGACTGATTGGCCTCTCCTATATAATTGGACACTTTACATATATACTCTCCGCTCTCCTCCTCAGTCACATTGTAGAGGGTCAGCACCTGAGCGTCCGAGCTATTGACCCCAGAATGCTGGAAATAAAGAAACGTCAGGTGGAGCACAGACAAAAAAAAATAAAAAAATAGCAGATACAGGATCAAACTTGAGTAAAGGATTCAGCAAAAGCACTTTTTAGTTCAGTTATACTAGCAACAAGAGGTTCAAATTTACAAAAGGATCCATTATACATACAATACTGAGTCTATAAGAAAAGAACAGTAATAGCAGTACAGGAAAATATCAATATCAAAATCCTCCCACTTTAGCAGTACAGAAAACATTTCTACTGCCTGGCTTGTTGCGTCAGGATTGATCAGATTAAGCTCCTACCTTGAGGACACGGACGTAAGGTAAGCCATCAGGACCGACACGGCTCCCGTTAACCTCGATGTGCTTCAGCCACTGGATATGAGGCTGAGGGTCGCTGAACACCTTGCACTCAAACTCCACATCGCTGCCCACCACTGCGGTGCGATTAGCTGGCAGGCCAGCCTGCAGGATTGGCCTATGGGGAGAGCGCTCTGTAACACACAACCAAAAAAAACACATGAATGTTAGTTTAGATGTTCGGTGGGCAGCCGAGCAAACACGCAACATGTAAGACAAACATCTGCAAGAACTCAAAAAGTACACATGCATGAGTTCTTTTCAAACACAAGGCAAATAAAAGCTCCGCCATATCACGGCTCTGTTACCGGAAAGGAGTTGATTGCAGACAAGGTCACCAGCTTAATTTGATCTGATACTGTGAAGTTTCACAGGTCACAAACTATAATTTTTCATATGGGGAATTAAAGCAGCTATTTCCCAGCTACATGCTGCTCGTGTAATGATTAAAAGTTGGCAAAAAAAGATGATATCAAGCATGTAAAATGTCTAATCTTGAGCTGTTACTGTGAAATAAAATGTTCTTGCAACTCCATTTTGAAGACTGATAACTCTCCAAAGTAAACTTACGAGCCAAGAATCTGGCAGCATGTCTGGGCTTTTTTGGACAAGACATCCGGAGGGACTTTGCAAGAACTTGTGACAAAACTCTCCCGTCACTGCAGCAGTATCACTGCTCATCAGGGTTTCGGCCTCTACTGAGGTCAGGCTTAGCCCAAGGGACAACAGTGATTGAGGAAGTGGAACTGTGATTTATAGGACCAATGGTGTGAGAGCAAGTCACAGGGCAGGTCCAGGCTTGACTGATGGATCCATTACTCATGCCGCAAGTAAACAGGCTTAATTTATCAAACGGTTGACAGGAAGGAAAACCAAGCTAATCCTTCACGAACAATACAATGTACTTTATATGCATATAATATATGTGCTTTTTGGTTGAAGATCATATTTGATCTGTTGAGGCATAAACATTACAGTGAAAATGACCCAATATGACACAACAGCCTCTTTGATATCCACCAGGTAATTAAACCATGATAAAGATCGCATGGAAGGGTTCATACCAGCAACATGACACACTTGGAAACAAGACAGCACTTACCAACAACATCTAACTGGTAGGTGTGATTGATGCTGCCATACTGGTTTTCCACCACACAGGTATAGTTTCCCTTGTCAGAGGGCACTACAGATTCCATGATGATGGTCCATACGTTGTCACGGACCTTAAGGGGGGGGGGGGGGGATTGTTAGCTTTTTTATTGTTAAACATAAATATCTGTTCATAGTGAAATATTCCCTCAGCATACATTCATTATGTGACAGAACAGGTAGTGTACACACAGATTCTTTAATGTGTTGGTGGCAAATAAAATAAAATAAAAAACTCTCATTGCAGGTCAATTTAATTCCTGTCCACTGTAGAAATGGTTAAAATAAGTAACAAAAACATAACTATAAATTGTACTTTCAGTTCTTTACTTCAAAACTAAAAAAAATGTTTCCACTAAATTTAATTAGCTAAAATAAAGCCAGTAGTGAGACAATCATGGCAACAGTGATGGAGCTAGATGGCAGTTCTGCATTTGATCATTCAACAGCAAATGAAAAGAACCCATGTGAATTCTCCTCTGTCTGCTTTTTCCCAATATGAAAGCTCATACATCAAATTTTGTTCATTTTAAAGAAACAGCTAACAAGCTCAATGATGTGTGATGTGATGATAACAGGATACAGGTCCAATGTTTTAAGCACTGGATCTTTGTCCTACTAACAAAGACCACTAGGAAAATTGGGTACATGTTTTATATACATCTGCCCCAACCTGTCTTATTAGCACCAACTGATGTCTGGCTTTTTTTTTTTCCAAGACATGTTATAATTTTTCTTCCATAAATCTGCCAAGACCGGCAGTGTGTGATTAACCAACAAACCTCTAAGGCAATGGCAACATCAAACATGAATATACAGAGACGGAGCCATACGGTTCCCCTCATTTAGCTAAAACGTGATGAGGGAGTCCAGCTGCCTGCTGCCAGATGTGTTGTGCTTGGCTTCATACATGTGGTCTACATTATTCCCCCCCTCCTGCACATGTCTACGTGCAGACGATATATATATATGAACAATAGAAGCCTGGCCGTAAAAGCAAGAGTGTGGGAGGGATGAGAGACGTCCCCGGCCGCTGATTCAGACCTTTGCACCTTGACTGAAAAAACAGCAGCCAGATGGTTAAGTGTGCTGCCTGGCTGGGCCGGGTGGGGGGTGAGAGGGGAGCAGGCAGCTGAGAGGAAACTCCTAAATGTTTCCCAGCTGGGGAGGGAGAAAGGCTGGGGAAGCACGAGACAAAGCTGAACTAGCCTACACCTTGATGGGAAGAGCAGATGCGGAGGAGGAGGAGGACGAGGGTTGTTTCTTGGTCTCTGTGAACATGCACATGCATCCCACACCTGTGAGGCAACTGCTACTGAATACAGCAATGGGAAGTCAATGTAAAAAGGTACAAAAAGCACCATATTAGCAGCCTCCTATTACAAAATGACTGTATCATGTGTTGGCTGATAAGGTTGTGGAATATTACAATGACTGGGTTTTTATAATCCCCTTGTGCTCAATAGGAAATAACAGATGACATTAATGCTTAGACCAAATCTTAAAAACAGAGCATTAATGAATCTCTGGCGGTCATAAACACTTTTCATATGGTGAAGGGAAGCTGGCAAATGACAAATCCGGTCGATATCATTTCCCCGCCACACCTCTGCTAAGTAAACCTGGCTGCAACCCAGGGACTGGACTATATTGTCTTATCAATGTTATAAACTCGCATTTTATCAGCAGTTAGCATCACAGTTGAAAACAGCCTACCTGGAAATGGGAAGACGTTGACAAAAGGAGTGATCACAGCACACATCATATATTACAGTCACAAACAGTACGTATTATGGCTAAATTTACTGCATCACGGATGTAATTACAGAGAAGACGACGCACTGAGACAGAAAATGAGGACAGCCAATGGTATCCTTCATCTAAACAGATGGCTAGGATCGCCCACCTGGAGGTATTATTACTATGGCACAACGTTCCTATTTGTGGCATAGGATTTCAATCTTGCATTGTTTTGCCTCTGACTCTCACTTGCAGAAAGTGTTCCTTACTCCAGGGAAGGGGGCGGTGATCTAATGTGGAGATGAGATCACTGACACATCCACACTCATTGTGAAAGAGTTTGGTGTGATTCAAAGCAATGCTAAAGAGGGCGTAGGGTAACTAAGAAGAAACTGAGGGGGAAACAAATTCCTAGAATATTTCTTACTAACCTTGAAGCCTCCAATGCGATGGTCTCTCTTGAACTCCTTGCCATTCTTGTACCATTTCAGTGAGGGCGTTGGGTTGCCACTGGCCTGGCAGCGGAACTTGACAGTCTTACTGGCTGGGACAGCATGAAGCTTTTTCTCCATTTTCTCAGGATGAGCCCATTGCGGGGGCATTGCTATAGAAGAATAAAAAAGAGAAACAGTTAGCAGATGAAGTCAACTGTATTTTCTAAAACAAAATATGTCAAACTAAAGCTCATAACTCATTTTACACACCCTAAACCTTGTGTGTCTTTTACTGTACAGGAGACATTACGCAATGCATGCTGACCCAAAAAAAGATGGCTAAATTATAGTCACACGGCTTGGCAGTCCATGACTGGAAAAGACCTCAAGTTTCTCCAAATAAGAAAAGTCACTTTTTAGATGCGGTGTCTTCGAAATTGGCTCAGTTAAGTAAAGTCATGTTGTGTAAATTTCAGGGGCAGATAAAGCTCTGGGAGTCATAGCTCAAATCAAGGTCAGCATGCCTGCCATACTTGTCAGCTCCTGGATTCTTTGTGGGCAGAGCGGACAGTATTAACCAGACGATGAAGTCTGAGTGACTTAATTGCTCCACAGACAAATTGTGTGACAGCTAAGGTTAACCAATATTAGCCACCGCAAGTAAAAGCTGTCATTAAGGTAGTAAAAACCCCTCTGATTCAGAGTGAAATCATTCACCCAAACGTGGCCTACACTCATTTGAACCATAATTGAATCATAAAGCTCTTGAATCACTGACCATTCATGACAGTTACTCATAGCCCTCGGACTCTGAGTGAACGACTAATGACCGTTCATTGCAGCAGCATTAGTAACGTGGAGCGATCGGCACACTTACGCAGCAGCTTTTGACTGCCTAACAGTTTGGCTTCCTCAGATGAAGACTTTTCATCATCTTCATCATCCTCAGACGAGGCCAGGTTATCAACTGGTGAAACAGAGACAGTCATTTGTCAGGTATGCCAAATACTCATCAACAAAATATTTTGTTAGTGACACAACAATTTCAACAGATGTGAAAAAAAAAAAAAAAAAAAACAGATGCATTTGAATTTTTGTATAATGTGGGTTTGTTTTTATTTCTCTGCATATGGCCACAATCTTAAAGAAATGTACACATTTGGTGAAGACGGGTCTAGTATGTTATATTAAGGTACTTTACTTGCTACAAATAAAGGAAGAATAATCTGATACAGCTCATGCTAATGTGTCATGTTCAAATTATCCCTGTTTTAGTGATGACTAACTCTTAAAGGATGTTACTATTCAGTGATGACAAATAAATAAAGACTTGCTCTAATTTATCCATGACTTTACCCGTGACGTTGAAGTAGTGGCTATGGTTGCCGAAGGTGGTGCATGCGTACAGGCCGGAGTCCGCCAGCTCCACGGCCTCAATCTCCAGCTGTCCGTTGCGGATGCGCGTGTGTTCTCCATCCACTACGGCCACATGGTCTTTGGTCCAGTTGACAGCATGGAGGGAGTCCTTGGCAGGGCAAGTCAGATCCAGACGATCCCCGAGACAGACGGTGAACTGTTGCCTTTCCTCAGAGACTACAAGGGAATCATAGGACAGGGTTCTATCTTTAACAGCTGGATTATATAACACTCAGTAACTAGAAAGCAATTACAAACTCAATCATATGGCTTCATGAACACTTAAGAAAGTTGATATAATTGGCCCAAACTAACTGTGTTATACATAAGTCCTTCATAACAGGATAACTAGCAGGATTAGTCCAACTCAAATAAACTGGATAATATCTTGGACTGAATAAATAGTAACAGGTTACAGAGTGATAAAAATGTTTAGAGTGCCCACACAAAACGGGGCTGTATTTGTAGTATAAACACATCAAAAAGTACTTCAATCTTAAAAAAGGGTCCAAGAGACTGTAAAAAAAAAAAAAGTCCCTCCTTGATTTCTCCCTGGCACACCGCCTGCCTAACCTCTCCCTCAAATTAAATCGCATCCCAAATGAGTCAAGGCCCTATCGTCAGGCAGGCAGGCAAGGAGCTACTTGGGAGAGGAAGGTGAAATTCAATTAGAGGAATGAAGAGAGGGGAGGCGTCACGGAGCGAGACACCTGAGCCCCCCTGTTCTAAATGACTACATAGTCCACAAGGGGGAGGGGGTAACCTAATTATGCTGACACGTTGTCCATCACAATGGTGTTGTTTGTCTAGTTACAAAGGTAAAGATCGTCACTGGCCAACTTGCTTGACATTCTTGCTCTAGGATCACACTTCCATGCCAAAAAGGCACACGAGATTACACTGTTCTAATGAACTGAAATAACAACCAGATTTTGTGGACATTGGGTCTGCCACTAATGATAATTCTCAGTATGTTTAGACTATAAGATGTCAGAAAATGATGAAAAATAACAATCGCAATTTCCCAGAGCCCGCGATGACGACAGATGTTTTGTTTTGCCCGACCAACAGTCCAAACCCCAAAGAAACAAAAGCAATCCTCCCATTTGACAAACTAGAAACAGAGTGTTTGGAGTTTTTCCTTGAAAATGACTGATTTTAATTGCTGATTAATTTTCTGTTGATCCAAACAACTATATATATACACACACACATGTTGGCTGACGTACACAATTTTTTAAGCCAGGTATCATCAAAGTAATCCCCTCTGGCAGCACAATAATGTGAAATCAGTCATTTTACTCATCCCGCTTTCCCATTTTCTTCATGGTCCCTTCTGCACCGTAACAAGACAAAATGGACTAGATAATCAAATGCCATAGTGGCTGGTGGGCAATCCCTCAAGATAAAAATATTCAGAACTTTTTTTTCCTCCAAAGCACCCTGTTATGTTTGCAAGTGTATTTCCTCATAACAGGAAGCATATCTATATAGCATAACCTCAGGACAACATCAGCAAACCTGACTAATCCCTCCTACCATCACAACAAAGGCCTCCGAACAATAAAGAGGAAGAGGGAGCGAGGGAGAGCGAGCCAGTGAGCATGTGCACAGGAGCGAGCGAGAGAGGGCCTGCAGCGGCAGGTTCTAGTGCCAGTTGCTATGGTGACCCCACTTGGGCCTAGTAAAGGTATTTCCTGGATCACATATGTCTGACAGGCCCTTAATCCCAGCAGGAAAAGGGGCCAGGGGGTAGGATCAACTTTCTCCTCAAAAACAAAACCAAAGGGGGGAAAAGCAGAAGAGGCACAGTGATGGGCTACAACTATCCAACCTGTACGCAGCCTTAAACACAAGGTCTCTGCGCTGTGTGTGGGGGGCCGTCCGACGTGTTTCTGTCCTTGCCCTCTAAATGGAGATGCCACTGATAAAGCTGTGTCAACATCCCAGCTGTTAATCTGGCTGCAGACATCATAAAACGCCCATAAAAGCTGTAAAATTTACTTGTTGCTTTATTGTTGGCCACAGTCAGGACCATTTGTGCTTCTCCGACAACCTACTTACAATTAGAGTAAGACATAACACAATGTAGTCAAAGCAACCCAACCGCCATCTAGAGACAGAGATAACATTTTTCTGACTACTTCCGTGTAGAAATATCATGATGAAAAACAGCTACACACTTGCATCGTTTGCATTTATCTTATTTATTTATTTTTTCCCTCTACACTGAGGTAAGTACCAGCTTTCCTGCATTTCCTTTGAATTTGAGGATGTTTCATCTCAGTTAATCCTTCTGATGCTATGATTGGATTAAAGCGGATTAAGGACCATATTTTCAGAAAGCAACCCATCTGGAATGGTCTCTCATGTGTTCCTCCAACTATTTGGAAACATTGATTGACATGATTTAAAATCAGCCTAATTACATAAATCATGAAAGGAATTTTGGTGAAGAAGAAAGCACCGAGAGGTTTTGAACAAGGCGGAGGGGAGAAAAAAAAAAAAAGCTCACTAGTCTGTAAATTCAAGACCAACTAAAAGGAAGAGTTGGCGCCAGTCTATGGAACCTTCTCTGGCTACAAGATAGGAAGCAATATGCCGCGTGAATGACTTCTGGGATTTCCTGCTCTCTCTGGAGTGATGGCTGAATGCAGTAAAGTCAGGCTGGTTGAGGCTCTGCGGTGGCACACACAGAAAACAGCCATGGCGAGTCTCCTCTGCTGATGTGACCACTACAGAGTGAAGGGGTGGGTGACGTGCAGAGGGGATTGACAAGAGACAAAAGGCAGGACTGGCAGGAAGCAAACGAATAGGACAATGCCTATAAGCAAGCCCCCAAAAAATTCACTGAGTGAGTGTCCTTCCTGAAAGCACTCCAGTGGAGGACCTTTTCATTCCTAAATGAGCTGCTGACAATCAGCATGGATTAACACTTGGGAGCTACAAGGATTACTGTGCAGCGGATAGTTAACCATCCCAGTTTCTCCAGTGTTATTCAAATGAGTTCAGCTACATTTAGCCTTACATAATGGCTTTAATGGCCAAACACAGGGAAGCCAGGACCTGTTAAAAGGTGAAAATCTATGCAATTCTTGTTCTATTATTAATGTAATTAACTACTATCTGGTTTGTCACTCTCAACCAGGAAGTCACAGGCCCCTGCACTTTAAAAATACACTCAAACACATGAATTGCTGTTTTTTCTATCCAAACTAATTACCAGGTTGCAGTACAGTGGGCTATTTTTTACAGTTTCCATAGCTGGTTAAAGATGCTTTGTACTGTAAACTTTGTGCCACTTAAGCCTCTTTCACACATAGTTCCCGGTAAATTACTGGAATAACCTTTCAGGCACCACTAGGGAGGGAGGGAGGAGGGGTTTAGGGTGGTGTAGCGAGTGTGGTCAAGAGAGAGAGAGAGAGAGAGAGAGAGAGAGCATGTGTGTGTGTGTGTGTGTGTGTGTGTGACGGTGGCTGCCAGACCGGAGAAGAGAGTATGAAGTTAACAGTATAATGTTAGCTGTGAATGTCAGTGTAATGTCTGCACAGTTTGGGCTATTTGTCAGTGAATAAATGCTCCAGCTGCTCCAGCTCCATTTACAGATGTTTCTAGAGCGTCATGTCCACCCGCTGAGCCCCGTTAATCAGCGGGAGTGACAAATTCATTTTAAATCCTTAATTACAAAGCAGTTTGTTGTCTCTTTTCCATGGACGTGACACCCTGCATCTCAAAGCTCCATAAACCTGCTCACCAAAACTCCGCTCTGCGCTCCATAAGAGTAGTTAACATCACAGAAATGATTTTGATATTAAAGAGAAGATAAGAATGTTAAAACAGAACTTGATGCTGTGATATTGTCCCACCAGACACACAGATTTTTAAAAAGGGAGCCATTGCTTGAATAGGGAGAGGGAGAGAGGGAGGGAGACATTACTTTTTTTTTTATTTTTTGGGTTGTGTTTCAATATTTTAACTGTAATGTTCACACCCTTTTGCAAATATTTATTCACATAACTAACTGTAATGCTTTCATAAAGCCATATCGATTATTCAAATCTCTGTCAGATTGAAGATTTTGAATAATCAGCTTGAGCGTGGCTCAGCGCCTGACGGAGTGTGGAATAATTGATATGGCTTTATGAAAGCAATACTGTTAATGTTACATGAATAAACATTTGGGAACATTTCATTTAAAATATTTTCACATTCAAAAAATAGAAATGTCTCCTCTATGCAGCAGAGTTTTGTGATTGGTTTGCTCGCTTCGCATGAAAGCATCTTTCTTCAGACATACGTGACTCTTTACGCAACTGACCCTGCGATGTTACTGCTTTCATTCACAACACAGCTGCACCGGCATTTTTCTAACTTCCAGAAAGTCTAAACCACTTTTCTTATTTGTTCCTCTCTCTTCAAGTGCCAAAATACTTGATCTTAACATGACACAGTCTTCCTACTATATGAATTTAACTATTTGTCTGTTTTTTTTCTCATTATCCTCTTTAAAAGCAAAGCTACTTTTTGTGTGTAAAAGCTTTCATTCATAAAGCAATGTTTTACATTTTTAATGAAGGAGATTTGTACATCAATATTGAATATTTCAAGAGAGAAACACAATGTTAAGTATTTTTCCAGCCCCCAAATTTTAATTGCTGCCCACCACCAACACAAGGTTTCTATTAAGATATAAACCCTGTGGTGCTGTGCAGCATAACAATGTTGATTTACTCCATTAATTATCTCCATCACAATATAGTTCCACACATAACAGAACAATACTCAGCGGTTTATCCTTTAGCACGGATATCTGCTGACATGCAAGAAGTAAAATTATCATCCGTAGTATCCCTACGTCTTGTTTTGTCTGCTCATAGAGAGTCAGCAGAGTTGTGTTTCTCTGGGCCCCCCATCACTGTCTTAAAAGAGTCTTTCTCAGGACTGTGGCAGCTCCAGATCTGAGGAGCCCTCCACCAGAGGGTCAGAGGTTCCTTCTACTGTGACTGACAGTAGAGAGTCGAGTCACAGAAATCCACAGGGAACACCATATAAATAACTTCTGACATTTCGCTGTCACAAGTGGGGGGAGAAAAAAAAAACCAACCGACCAACTTTGAAATCATTTTAAAAGATAAAATCAGAGTCTCTGAATGTTCACACTGAGGAGATTTCTAAAAGGGGCTACAGTCATTCGAATGCTTGTTCACGTGGCCACAGTAGAAATTCAATGAAGTGAATTTGTTCGGGGGAATATTCTTTTCTTATGTGAACAACACACAACAAAAAAAGCCCCAAAGACAAACAAAGAAGCACGCATAAAACATGACCACTTCCATATAACTATTTTGTTTCCCCACCCAAGACAAAAGGAATGCAACCAAATGCTTCTGCTGTGATTGTTTGTCGACAGCTGAAGCCATCCGTCACCCAGCAGGGAAGCGGGGGGAAAGTGAAGCATTCCCAAGCAAAAGTTGGTGGGGGAGCAGGAGGAAAAGCACAGAGGCGCATAGATAGTACCTGGCCATTTGGTGATTAAGAACTGGGTGGGGTGTAAATGCATCAGACTCCCCCCCCCCCCCCCCCCCCCCCGGGGAAATTTATGGCTCACCTTAGAAGACAAACATTCTCCTCAGAAACCTTATCCTTGAGGATAAGGGAGGGCTCAAGGCAGCATCTTCTTTCCCTTTTTTTTTTTTTTTCAAGAAACTGGCCAGTTTATAGTTTCCCTGGCAGTTAACTCCTCT
The DNA here is from genome assembly GCA_029490765.1 of Euthynnus affinis. Taxonomy (NCBI): domain Eukaryota; kingdom Metazoa; phylum Chordata; class Actinopteri; order Scombriformes; family Scombridae; genus Euthynnus; species Euthynnus affinis. The sequence continues at coordinate 27,438,218 of CM055842.1, forward strand.
CTCAGTGACAACAAATACCTTTTCATTACAAAGGAGGAGAGAAGCAGGGACTTCTAGGTAGTGGGGCTGCCCCTGGGCTACAGATGGGAGTCATTTACTCCTCCCTGTCCCACTGCTGGCTTAAACACAGCCGCACCAAGTTTATTTTAGGGCTTACTGCCCAAGAGAGACCCTCTTGCTTAATTACTCTAATTATAATGCTGAGCTTTATCATATTCTTTTGCTGCTTTCCACTTCCGACTGCGGAGTGTAAACATCCAAACCCATCTACCCACAAGTCCAGGCAGCTATTACACTGTTGGACTGTATCCAAGAGACACATTTTTAAGGATTCAGTTTCAGTGCTTCTTTCCCCTTTCCAGAACTGAACTTGTGTAACAGCCAGATCAGGCCGAACTCTTTATAGAAAGTCTTAAAGTTGTACAGTTCAGTTTAAGAACTGAATAAACTCATTAAAATAAAAGTTTTCTCTGTAAGATTTGTTGGGAACCCATTTCTGGTAAGCTCATACTTATAGGTTGAACTGGCTGGCAAGGGAAGACAGAAAATATCTTACTAACAGTCGGAAACAAATTTCTGCTACATCTGACACAGTGAAGTGCACTCAAACAACATCAGACTCAGGCAAATGGGGGTGGTGGGGGAAAGACTGACGCTACAAAGGACAGACTTCACCAAAGCCTGGAGTGTGTTAGGATTACATTCCTGTACAAAGAACAAAGCTTTGATTATCAGTGGGCTGCTTCTCAAGGCAGGAGTCAAGATAAGTCAAACTTAATAAGTTTATAAGTTCAATAAGTTGCATGTTACTTAATAATACAGGAACCAGAGCAAGGAAAAAGTGGCGTATAAATGAAGTCTGATGAGCTTTAAGTAATCAAAGCGTCTTACCTTCATCAGTGTTGGCAGGCCGGCACTGGGTCCTTAAAACTTGGGCGAATAAAGCCAGAAACAGAAGTATACTTGGCCTCATCAGCATCCTGCTGAGGGAGCTACAACTGTTGGCTTTTCTGCGACTGGAACTCCATTCAGACCTTTGGGGCATCAGCAGCGGGTCATTCACAGTGCTAAACTGTAAGAAAAAACAAGAGAAAATAAATGTATAATCACGTGAGCAAGACTCATGAACTATTTTAGCAGAAAAAAAACACAGTGTGTCAAAATCAATTCATTGTTAAGTTTGTAAAAGAAAAAAACATTTGCTTAGACGACGCCAGAAGAAAGTCTTGCAATTTTATATGCAAGAATTACACAAGGCCAAGAAAAACGTCAAAATAGCTGCTCTGTAGCTGTTCTGACCTAAAACAAAAGCAGTGGGATGAAGGCTACATTTGGTAATCTATATTTGTGTTGACAAATCAAAAAAAAGAAGGAAAAAAAAGGGTTAGTCAACAAGGTTCAAGGTAGAGATTTCAGCATTTAGGCCATCTTGTACAAAAACACAGATAACAAACAGCAGACTTCCTCTGCTCAAGCAAACAAACGGTGGATACATCTTGCACAGTTCGAAGGAATAAAATGTTTTGTTTTCAAAGCTTTAGAATAACTGTTGAGATTTAATCTCATGAAGACTGCAGTTTCAATCTAACACTTTTTCCTCACTGGCCCATTCGGCCAGTGGATCAGACTTTTATTGGCCACTTGTTTATTTTCTCATGAAAATAACTCTTTTTCCATAATTTATTTATTGTGTACATAATATGTACAACAGTGATGTCTCCTTTAGATTTGGTTGTTTTCCCTCAGTTATGGATATGTAATGATATATAAATGCAAATATAACATTAGGCCCATGTTGGATCAGTAAATGAATGCTAAAAGTAGTTTTCTCCATCTTTCGTGTGAAGCCAGAGAGTATGGTATGCACAGGGAGGAGAGAAGACTTTTTGTCATAATAACATTTCAGTGAGTTGAGAGCATGTTTTGGATAATTTGTTTAAAAAACAAACCTCCTCGATTGGCCTTTGCAGAGAATCACCAGAAAAGTGTACAAAACATTCTGCAGCCTCTGTTTTCCACTGAGGACTGTTGCTGCTTCTATGAAAGATGAAGGCTCCTCTTTATTTTTGTAGGCTCATATTTTTCTTTCGCAGACATTTTTTTCAAATACCAGTAAGTATGAATAATACTAATAAGTATGAGTATGACGGATGAATGACACTAGGGTGGGAAAGACCATGTTTAAAAAGAACTTACCCATGACTCTGATTGGCCAGTCACTGGCTGGATGGCCTATCAACTTGGCCTGCATAAACTTTTACTGGCTGTGGGCCATCAGTTTACAGGGTTTAACATTAAGGTTTGTAGGGTAAGTGGGAGAGAAATTTACTTTCCCCACTGGACAAGTTATAAAATAAAAAATAACAAAAAAATCCAGTATGTCTTCACATTATATGCCACTCATCCATTAAGTTAAATGAATTCTTTCAGAATACTGATTTGAAACAAACACATTTTCCCCATGATATGTTCAGAAAGTGTGTGTGTGTGTGTGTGTGTGTGTGTGTGTGTGTGTGACCAGAGGAGAGTTAGCAGTATAGGTGTGAATGTAGCAGTGCAGTTTGTGTACAGTTTAGGCTATTTGTCAGTGAATAAATACCTTGACTCTTGCTTGCTACCTGCTGATTAAAGTGAAGGGATTTAGCCCCAAAGTTAGCCTAAGCTAACCAGACTCACTTCAGGTGGAACAGCTATTCTCATTATAGTCATAATGTCAGTTGCTCCTAAACAAGAGAACAGAGAAATGTTTGGCTGCTGTCTCCTGAGTTTTGCTCAGCACTTCTACACTGCGTTTATTCCTCCAGTCATTGTAACAGTGAGTGAGTCCAGCAACAGAACCATCATGCAACCAGACAGCCCTCTAAAACCTGAGATCTAAAGTCCTGAAGATCCACATTTTACACAATTTGCTTTGACCAATAAATGATAATTACATTTACATTTTTTTCAGGCCTAAGAAATAACATAAGAAACCGCAATGTAACATTATCATATTTCATGTCTTGATCAAAGTTAATGTGAATGACTAACAATAATATGATATAATAATAAAAAAAACAGTAAAGTCGACTAAACTACTTTTGAAGCAGACACTGGTACGATCTCCTCTGCTGCTCAGTGTGTTTGACTCTTTAGCTGACAGCGCTGTCAGCAGCCAGGCAGGAGACACGCTGCGTGATACACTTAGATTTTATAACTGAACTAATACCAGGACACACATTTTTGATTTCTCTAACTGTGTGGAAATCACAGATGTTGAACAACAGCATTAAAGTCTCAGTCAAACAGAAGTTAGAGAGTTTTTAGCTTTTTACCTGGACTAGTGAAAGGTAAATATACTTGATTACAGGACGAGTGCCTCAAAAAGTTCATGTGGAGCGCTGGGTTTTATCAGACCCTGGACTGTCATGAAAAAGAAAAAAAACGCCATATCAAGTGTTCTTTTTTTTGTTGCTAGATCACTGTGAAGAGTTGAAGGATGAACAGTGCCCTCCAAAAAGGGGCACCATGCAGTGAGTGGCCCTCACACACACACACCTGCTCGCATCATCACCTCTGCAGCATCTGGCCACAGAGATTAACACTTGCCCCTAACCCCCATAACCCCTTGAGGAATTTGTTAGACCCCCCCCCAAAAAACTACAGCCTGTTATGTGACACCCTTACAGAGAGACCGCCAGGCCATCACTTCCACACTCACAGATCTATCACCTAACAGTTGGTTTTGGTCCCAAGCCCAAAATGACCCCTGCAACCATTTGCTCCCATGAGCTGTCAATAAGTGTAAAACAAATGCTTGTTTTTAGGGGGGGGGGGGGTCTTCTTCTCCACGTCAAGTCCAGCCTGAGAACACAACAATGACTCTTAAAATCAATGTCGTTATTTCGTAATATTAAAGTCCGTTCTGTATAACAGCAACAACAACAGCAGCAGCAACAGCAGCACCACATCTGGGTCAAAGAAACCCCAAGTTGGTTTTACGCTTTCACACAAAGTCATGTTCAGATGCAGCTGTGGTTTCCTTTAAGAGGTAATCGCTTGTGTGAGTGTTCATCACTGAAACAGTCATTGTGTTCCCCTCAAAACCAATTCAATTTCACTTTCCAAGAATGGTCTAGTGTTCCAGCAGCTGAGCTGGGTCAGGGGGGTCCGAGGGGGATAAAGAAGCTTGGTCATCGCGGCTCTGTAAGCAGTGAGTCAGTCTTTGGGAAGGCTCCAAGAAAAGAGCTTCTGCTGCCAGACAGAAGGAACCGCAGAGAGCAGCCGACCACGTTCCCTGGGCCCTCGTCACTACGACAAGCGTCCGTAATTGAAAGGGGAGGAAGTTGCTTCTTCAGAGTATGACACAAAGCTTTGTCATCCTCAACTCCCATGAGTTAAGCATACGGTATTTCTTACTATACACACAGAGGAAACACTCATCTTGAACTTGTGAGGAGTCCTGAAAAGACACCGACACAGGCCAGATATCAGCCGTGCTTATTTTTGCTGTGTTCAAGTTCAATATCATTTCATTGTATCGGTGTTATTACACACACACAATTCAGTTTCACGTTACCTTGTACCTACTGTCATTTTTATAGTTTGTTGTTATATAAATATCCTCTTCAGAACTCATTAATAACTAAATTTAGGGGATGTCTGCCAATTTTTTTTTCATTTTTAATGTGTATTTTTTAACGAGTGAAGATACTGTCCTGTAAAAATACACAAGCTCATTTATTGTTTAGGCATTAAAGTGATTACTTGGACTTAATGAGAGCATTTACAAGTCTTTTCCATAAATCAAGACAACTTGCGACGCACTACTTACACGGTTTATTAAAACTTCAGCAAGACTAGTAAATCTTAAGTCCCACTATAATTCTGAATTAGACATGTTCAGACCAGGTTTTCCCTATTTTTTAAGCCAGATGAATGATTTAGGATGCGTTCTGTTTTACTGCAATGTCAGATAAAGGGAATACAATGAAGACATATTGGCCAACAGATCTGTCCAACGATTCAGTTCTGCACTGTGGCCACAGAGCAGCATCTACTGGGTGGATAAAATGCTCCTTGTTCACTTCCAACTAATGTAGGACATCAGGGCAAATCTAAACCCCTCAGCTGAAACTGACACACCAACACCTGTCTAGAAACTTTGATGTTAAATTGCTTCTTTTTTTTAGTGTCCAACCCTCTTATTTTATATGATATTTCAAGTTTACAAATTCATCACCCACAAATGTCGATGCGTGGGAACACAGCGAGAGTTTTGTTGCTCGGAATTTTTAACAGTTTGCTTATAATTGTATAAACTAAAGTGGATTCAAATATACAAGAAAGCCCGGAGTGATCCTTGGCAAATGGACAGTGACTGTTTAGAAAGAAACATAGCAAACTGAAAACTCCCAATGCGAGAACACTAAGTAGTTGATTTAAAGAGGGATTCAAACACTGAACAAATGTCATGTTTAGGAAAAGCCAACGTGTTATTCAAAGCTCTAAAGAGATAACATTCTACTGAAAATATTCCAAATTAAAAAAAAAGGGTTAAACTAAACCGTTTAGAACACGCAAGGCACATTTAGTTTCTCTCAATATACAAAGACAAAGGTTACAGGCCTAACCCGTAACATGGCCTGCACCATAATTACTGTTCACTGCCATCCATGCATAAAATTCCTCCGCTCCCAAATTCTGTAGCCCGCTCCCAGTTAACTGTGCACTCGCAGCCAGCAACAGGCCAGTCTGCACACGGCTGCAGTTTAGCGGACATAAGAGCATCAGACCATTTCCCTAAGGCTACTGTTTCCACAAAAACAGACACTTCTGGTTTTTTTTCTTTACAGCCACACAATCTGAATCAGCGGCTCGCCACCGGCGTGCCACGGAGGGAGATCAGGTGTCATGAGATTACACTCAAATGTAAAGACAATTAATGTTAAGCTGGCAGGCACGATGCCATTTGGTTGACACTTAGATCCAAAGTGCCTTTTAGTATACTCAGTAGTGTTTACGTTTTCCCTGAGGGAGGTTAAAGCGGGATACGAAATCTTTTTTTTTTTTGAATACACACAGAATAAAAAGCACCTGAAATAAAGCAAAACAAATAAAAACTTAAACATCTTCTCACCACTTAAGTATCAATCTATATGCTATCTATTAGAAAAATGTACTCTGAAACAAAACCAGCAAGGAAATGTTTAATTTCACAGCAAATCTCTTGAAGGTTTCAGCTTTATTAAATATAATCACAGAGCTCAAGTGACAACAATTCTGTGCCAGAGGAGCAGCCTAGTAAATTAAAGGGCAAGACTATTCCTCACTTCCCATTACAAGGTTCAGGAGAGAACATTTTTTTTTCTCTTCTGGTGAACTCCCTGTGGACATGCCAGTTTTCTAAACCATCCATCTTCTCCTTCTCCCTTTATACCATAACATTTAGAGCTTTATATAACATCAGGCTGCCCCTCCAGACCCAGACTTCATGACAGATGTAACTTGGTAATGATGGCTGTCCCCTGAGAGTTTAAAGATGGAACTTCACTGCATTACTGAATAAGTAATTTCTCCTGCTGTCTTGAAAGAAAGAAATGTTGTGAGCAGAATTTCACTGAGAGGGTTTAAGAGAGTTTTGTTCGAAGCTTTGACAGAGATGGACAGTGTTAGACAAGACTAAGGATGGATGAAGTGACAGAGAGCAGGAACATTTCTGTAGAGATAAAACAGAACTGAAAGCAAGTCTGCAAAGATAATAGTTCAGATAAGTATGTTATTCTACATCCACCAAGACAAACTGCATTGTTGAGGTTTGGATTTTAATTCTGCTTTCTGCTTTTTATCCTTCATTTAAGTGCTCTATTTTCAAGTAAAGTACCCAACTCGATTAAAAGGTGTTTGCTGTGACTCTAATAAGAATAGCAGTTTTTAGAGGGGCTATGTTTGAAGTTGGGCCTTGTGTCTTAGTGTTTGTAAATTACTATGTTATTCTCAGCATGGAGGTGACTGAGGTGTTGCTATGCTTCAAACGTACTGTACGTATATAAATAAACATTTACCTTATTTCCAGAGCTCATACATATTTATTACGAATAAACTGGTGGTTGACTGACAGTAATGAAAATATCTGAAATTTGAGAGCCACAAACCTTTAATTAACCCCTTTTTTAGGACTAAAGGTTAGCTAATCAGTGAAATCAAAGAGCTAAAGATAATTAACTTACAGTGGGGAACATTTGCTAACCCGTAGCACGTAAACATAAATGTTACAGTAAAGTGAGGTGAACAATCAAAGACTGGAGGAATAATAAAATACTAACTCACCTTACTGGCGGGGGGCTGTGAAACAGCCAGTGTTGGTCGAGATTGGAGGCAGAAAAACTTTCGGGAAAAACAGTATATCCAGACTTAAATGTGCGGCTCCCTTTATCGACGTTCACTTGCTCCAAAACTATCAACGTTTAGCTAACAAGTTGGCGCATATTTCTTGCCAAACTTGTGCGACAGAAGAAAAGACTGAGCGTCCCCCCACTCCGAAAAAAACACAAATAAGCGTTAAGTTAGGTTGAGAGTTAAGTTGGTAAATTTTCTACATTGAATGCTGTGCTGTGATTTCCTTTTCTTATCTTCTCTTATCTTACCTAGCTAACGCAAACCGGTCCAAACACACTACGCTGAGTGCAGCCTATGCGGTGTTTTTTTGGTAAGTTAGTCCCTTTATCCCAAATCGTTTCGCTCACGATGAAATCAAGTCCTCGCACCTCCGAAAACTGTCCTAAAGTTGTTCAACTCACTCTAACAAAACATCCGAAAACGAGGTGTCGTTTGGTGTTATATTCTCTCAAAGGAGAGACACGACAATGAATCCTAGAAAGTATTTTGACCATTCCTGGCGGATAACTCTGTTAAACAACGAGACTCCGGGCTGCTCCAAACCTCCCCCCTTCAATCGGCGAAAATGCGCATCATCCTCCGGAGCGAGATCAAGACAGACAGAGTGACACACACCACATCCGGCCTGGCATTTACAAAGAAAACACACAGAGAAAAACACTGAGCACACTGCAGGGACACACACCGCCTTACCAAGCAGTGGTTAGCTGGATAATTTATGCAGAGCTGCATTAAAAAAATATTTAGTAACAGTCGCTGCTGTTTTTCAGATGATTAGATCCATCTTTGTCTCCTATTACGTTGCACTTAAGTGTACACATTCTACAGGTAAAATATGAGTTAGATATGAGATATTTTTAAGATTAAAGGGGAAATATAGAGTCAGCCCTGATGGTGACATAGGTGAGATTTAAATTGAAGCCTAAAAAAGTATGACAATAGTTCCTTCAGTCCAAGAAATAAAGTGTAACAATGATACCTCCATCCCAGACAAATCCTCCCTGTCCTCTGGACAAAAGGCAAGTAGGGGTCAAAGTGCCAATCAGTGAGTGTTTGGTGGCTGACCAACCAGATGAAAACCCATATGAGTGTGTAATTCCAAAAGCTGTATAGAAGCAAGCATACCTGTTGGTAGCTGACTTGGTGCCCCCTCCCTTATTTGGTGCCCTAGGTGGCGGCCTACGCTGCCTATGCCACAGGCGGGCCCTGGGGGATAGCTTCGGAGTGTTAATGTGTGGATGATGCATTTGTTGAGGATATGCTGCAATTAATTGTTCTTGTTAGCAGTTTACTGTAGAAACACACCATTCAGCCAAAATGCAGAGGACACAGTGGCTCTATTTGGTTCTTATTCCAGACAAAATATTGACACATAACAGAGTTTTGTCTGTTTTACATAACACTTACTTTTCATCAAGTTTACATTGGAAATCATATGCTGTTTTCAAAGTTGTTTTATTTTGTGTTTCCATTCAAGATATCTAATAAAAAAACAATTTTATTTCTTAATCTCATCTCTCAGTGTGAGGGAAACCATCTGTAAATATCATGCACACTATTGCATTAATTTTATTTATTTATTTTTTTACAGAATCCATTCACACTGCATTTAATGCAGTGCCTATTATCTTTGCTGTTTCACTCCACACAAATGCAGCTTTTTCCCCTTTTGACAAATGTGTGGTTTTTATTTTGAAGACCCCATTTCCGGAAATCCGACTTTAGTAAGGCTATTATTTTCTAGCTTGACGAAGGTCTGCTCAGGCTGGTAGAAACCTGGCTCCCCCTGCCATCCACAGCACCTCTCCAGCAGAGCTTCAACAGCTCTGCACACCGCGCTCTTTGCATTGTGGGAATGAAGAACAACACTCAGACTACTGGTGGCACTGTAATTATAGTACTACTGCATTACATTTCAAATAACACAGTGGATATAAACTACATAAACTCACTACAGACTCCATCCTGATCCCCACAAAACACCATAAGAAATAACATACACAACAGCACATAAGAAATATGAATTAAATCTTTAGCAAGATAACTATGAGGTACTTTCATTTAATTTAGACACATTATAAGCACCATAGGCTTCATTTTTACTGAACACCACTTTTACTTGGATACCTGAGATAAGTTCCATGTAGACATAAAGAGACAATAACAAAAATGTTTGTTGCCTTTTACAAAGAAGTGAAGCTCTTTGTGAAAACTTTAAGGACTACATTTTCCATATTCAAAGTATATTGTGTTTAAGCTGACGTGAGAAGACAAAGGTTTATCAATGTAAGCAGATGTTCACTGTCTTAATGTGCGTGTAATAAATTTGAGTACAGAAAATGTGTTTTCTTTGCAGGAGTTCAGATAACCAACATGAATACTAATTTACTGATAGAAAGTAAGCACTTTCATCAACTTCCGGCTCAAAGCAACTATAAAATAGGTTTATTGTACCGGCGAAAAGTTCATATGCTTTGGCAGCATTTCAAAGAGCATCAGAATTTCAAATGTATCCGCCAGCTCAGCACAAACACAAGTTTGTTCTGCCCGATCAAACACATAGTTAATGTCAGATGAGCTCATATGGTCTTTGATTTCATGTCACAATATGACAAATGATTGACGACTAAAGCTGCAGAGACACATGAAGCCCAGCTTGGTAGCTAGATAAAAGAATGGGATGACAAAGAAACACATTTGGGTTTCAACATGTGTTAACCTTTTGTCATGTGTGCAGCATCGACTATGTATGATGTTATCCACAAAATGATGTAACTTCATTTATCTTGAAGATCAATATTACAGAGTTACAGGTGAATACAACAAGTGAGCCTCCACTATCTGCTGTCTTCTACTAAGGGAGCAAAGCAGTTATATTATTAATCACACAGGCCCCAGTTTTAGCTCCTATCAGCAAACACAGGAGGTCCTCAGCATGATATTACTTTGCATGTGGCTTTGACTCCTCCAGATTAGATTAAATGTTTTGTGCTGCTAATTAGTCCTTTTAAAAGTCAAAATTTGGAGTGAAAGTTTAACGAGAAATCACACAGAACAGTATAAAGTCTAAATAAAAGCTTTTAAAATGTAATCCTGAGCCATACATGAATCAAGATGCAAAGATTGTCTTTGGGTCCATTACAATAGAGTTTTGGGACTTGACAGGTATAAGTCTTGAAATACTAAAATACTGAATACTTTTTTCTCATCTTAACTCTTAATACTATTTTCTTTATGTTGTGTGTTCTATGTTGTTAATATTGTAGTCCTTTCAGTTTCACTATGAATGAAAAGTGCAGTACAAATTAAATGTATTATTACTATAATTGTTAAATGTTGTTCACTTTGTCATAGTCAAACACTAGAAGGAGGGTAGAAGGAGCATACTTTACACACATCACATGTGGGTGCAAGGCTATTGAAAAACAGCATTGATGAAAAGATGGCTGCACACTAATTCAAACCATAAATTTATTTAAGTGAACAGTGTCTCAGGTTAGCTTAGCTTAGCACAAAGATATAGAAATGGGGGAAATGCTGCTGGACTGTTTCTCAGCTGGGTACAGTGACTTTTTGTTACAGGTTGCCAGGAAGTCACTACACACAGCAACAAAATAGTCTGGAACATAACACCCCACAACCTGTTGTTTTTACACTTCAATTTTTGTATGAACTTAAAAAGAAAAGATATAACGTGTTAATTAGTGATTTTTAGAGGCATTATTAGGTAGGAATTTTGTCACCTTTTGACAGAGCCAGGCTAATGGTTTCCCTAGGTTTCCAGTCTCTGTGCTAAGCTAAGCTAACCTGGGTGTAGCTTCATGTTAGCGTACAGACATGAAAGTGTTATACATCCTCTAATTTAACTCTTGGCAAGAAAGCGCATAAGTGTTTTCCCAAAATATCAAACTACTCCTGTAAATTATAATAATTTGTGAAGCCAAAAGATATTTATGTTACATTGTAAGACTGATGCAATTTGGTTAGACTCTCCTGCTTTTAACATTTCTAAATTGCCATTTTAGTCAAATGGACTTTTGAGCTCAAATTAACCTCAAACTTCAGAGAACGCTGTTGTTCATGAAGCAGATGGAGTGTGAATCTGACAACCGCATACATACCAGAGTAAAACCAAACATGTTTATTAGGGTAACTAATAGTGAGAGTTAAATGTGCATGTGCTGCAGTCAGCCACATCTTACGATTTCAAAGCATCAAAACATGGCTGAGAAGATCTTTGATGCAACAGCAGTTTGAAATTTTACAGACATTTATTGTGCCATCAGTGTCACTGATAGAGATTCTCTTGAGCTCAAGCTGTTAAAGATAAAAATGAAAAAAGTTCTGAATGAAAGGACATAAAACCTTTACATAATTCATAACATATGATGGTGGATATTTGTTTTTCTCTTTTGGTTACTTATTATTTTCCTTTGTTGAAAGGAGGTGAGTGACATATCTGGAATTTTGGAAACCTCCAGTCTGGTTTGAACTGTGACAGCTTTGGCTGACAACAAGACAGACGAATTGCAGACTAATGAAAGTAACGGCAGACCAATAAAAGATGTTCTTGGGTTTTTTATTGCAACATAGTAGACACACTGTCTATACTTCTACACCAGATCACTTGCAAAAGAAAGAGAATGAAAGAAGAACTTGTCTTATGTGGGGATAATTTGAAAAAAAAAGCTTCTATGATTAATCATTAACCTGTATCTTTGATGTTTACATGCCACGGTAACTCAAGAAACATCTAGGCAGGTTTATTGTTAGGAGATCACTGAGGGGTTAATCCAATGTTATAAAATTAGAGTGCAATGTCTATGATTTTAATTAATAATTACACAGTGCAGTTAGGAAATGCTGAAGTTATTGCCCAACAAGATCATTCATATTAGTCATTCACACGGTCAGAGACAGAACCGGGACTATGTGGGATTTCAAGTCAGTTGAACAAAAGCTTAGCTTAAACACAGTCTGTTTTAAGATGAGGTGGAGCATTTCTGATCACTCCTCATTCCTTTCAGCGTAAGGAAATGTGCCGGACACTGTTAAAGCCAGGAATACCTTATGCAAAAGCAAACTGAAGGCAGGCTAAGCCACGCATCAGCATGAGAACAAATAGAGAGTCATGCAATGCTCAGAGTGAACAATATCTGCTCCAGAGTTGCTTTGCATGATGATTTCCCTAGCAGCTTCTTCATCGCCCCAAGGTGGTGTTTTATTGTCCTCGCTTTTCGTGTTTGCATTCCATTGTTACTGGGCAAGTACAAATATCCTCCTTTCATGCACAAAAACCTCAGACAAGGCCTTCCACTACATCGCCTGAGCCCAGCCCTCATCCATCCATCAGCGGTGCCCCTAGTCCTACACACAGGGCCCCCCAAGCTCTGCTCACTACCCCCAGCCCGGTCTTTGACATAACGCTGTTGTGGCTTTCCGGGCCTTTATGCTGTCTGTTGTCTGAGGCAGATTGAAGACCCTTTGTGTGCGTCAGCCCCTGTCCTGAGTGGCCGGGAGGAACCTGCTGGGCTGCGAGTGGAGAGACAGGAATGCGCATATGAATGGGCCAGTGTGTGCCTGGCACCTGCTGACAGAGGGACGGCGTGCCTCTATGAGTCTTAGTTCATCAGCGTAACCATCTTGTTCAATTACACGTTCAGCACGGTGTTGCGTTCCCTGGTCATTCACACTGAATAGGAGTATTGTCACTGCAGTGGTGGATATTCTGCAGTTTGCTGCTGCAGAGCAGCTCTTAATGAATGTAGTGGGAGCGGCATTGTTCAAGGTGTAAATGATTAACACTAAATGCAGCTATTTAGCTCTGCCCTTCTGTTGCACTCTGGCAATGGGGAATCTGATTGATCTGATTTGATTCATACAGAAAGAGGGCTTGCAGGGTCTTGTCTCTACCTTCTTTCATGCTTCATACCTGACAATGAATGAATCAAAGTTGATCTGATATATTAAAGATTCAGCTTTAGCTGTAACTCTTATCCAGTTCCCCAAAGTCTTTGTTTGACAATGTAAAAGATATTTGATGGCTGAAATGTTTTTTTTCTTCTTATCTTAACATTATAGCATTTGACAACTTTTAAAGATCTATTTTAAGCATTTTTCCTTGATCCTCTCCTTTACTTAAGTAATAGTAGCAATAACACGCTGTAAAATATACCCCAAATACTCAATTACAAGTAAATGTTCTGCATTTAAAATATTACTGAAGTAAATCACTTATTACTGCAGCAGCATGTATATAAAGTATTTAAAGTAAAGTACTCTTAATGTAGAAAATGATCTTGTGTGAATTTCATACTATAAATTATATTATGATATTGGATGTATATCAATAACACATCCATGTGTAAGCAGTATTTTAATGTTGCAGTTGGTGGTGCAAATTTTAACATTTTACATATTGTTGGGTTGTTCTAAAATAATTTGTAAAAGTGTGTCATATATTTTGTGTGTTAAAATGTAATCTTATAAAGAAGTAAGAACTATAACTGTCAGAAGAATGTAGCAGAGTAGAAGTTATATTTTATCCTGAAATGTGGTGGACTAAGTATAAAGTAGATCTTGATTAAATGTCCACCAATGTACTTTATTGTACTCATCTAAATATAAACACTGTGTAGAGTATTCAGCACTGACACTCTAGACTCTATATCACTCTGAGATGACAAAGAAGAGGGAATTAGATTAAAAAATATCTATTTTAAATTGATTCTCAGTTTTATGTTACATATACAGTATATATATATATATATATATGTGTGTGTGTGTGTGTGTGTATGTGTATATATATATATGTATGTATATGTGTGTGTGTGTATATATATATATATATATATGAGCTTTTAGGATCATACTGCTCAAACTTCCCAAGAATAGTATCAACGAATATGGGTCGAAGAAATACACTACGTATATGAACAGCCGCCTGATGAACTCTCAAGCCAGGGCTGAATCACATGAATCACATGAACAGCAGGCTGTATATTGAACAAGGAGCACATGGATGTGTAGAGTTCATCTGCAGATTTGGCAGATGATACATAATAAGCTGATTTCTAACAACAGTCTGGTATGGTGAGACCTAGATATATGATCCCAAAAGGTTCATTAATTGTCCTCTGACTCATATGGTACAGTTTATGGGTTGTTTGTCTGGGCATGCTTTTGAGGAGATTACATCTCCATAATCAATACAAAGAAACTTAGCCATCCATTCCAGAGTTTGACAAAAAAGAAAAACTTTCCCTCCTCAAATATAGCCACAACAACACAAAAATCACAGCAGCCCTGCACATAATTTCCTGGGGAGACTTTTTCGTAATTATGGTTGCTGGTGCAACTAGGGACGTCTTTGACATTGTCCAGATGTGTTAGTTACATTTCAGTCCAAGTGTGGCTGCAAGAGCCCAAACTCCACTAACATGGTCTAGTACTTAGAGGACTAGATGATCTATTATGTGGTTAAAACGATCTATCATTTATATAAGAATATAAACTAGCACGTATGTTGATTAGAGCAACAAAGTCATCTATCACATGGTACTCTGTGATTGGCTGGATCACCTGATAAGCCTGACATTTCCCACAGTCACTGTGCTGATTGCCTGGAAGAGCTGATCTGTGGCCTCTGGACTCGTGGCTCTTATCACCCGCTGACCTGGAAAGGGGGAGCGTAAGATCTGCAACATCACTTCAACCGGCAGACGACATGCTGCTTTGAAGTGGGAGTGGACCTAAATTGGATTATGCAGCATCTCTGAGGAGCAGCTCCCGTAGATTTGATTACATACACCCCCTCACCCAACACCCACACTCCTGCTTCACCAATGCAGATGAGACGACATGGGGCGGTCTTCCATGCCAGACTCTGATACTCTACTCTTAATGTGTGCCCATCTGCCAGCCATTTACCTGATTACTTCAGTTTAACTCAGACAGGTCTGGCTCTGCCAGGGCAGCTGGGAGGCCAGAGAATAGCATTAGTTTTGTACAGGTGGACACAGAAAAGATAAGGACCAGACGACCCTTTTATTCATCAAAATAAGCACCCATGATTTAACAAAATGGAGGAAATGAATATTTGGCACATTGGAATACGAGGGTGAAATATTTCATAAGGTTGAAATCGATTTCTGTAGCCACAGAAACTACTAATTTTACCACTTAAACATAATCTTCAAGCTGGAGAAATACAAACAGAGAACAAGCTGTTCTCGTCATCTTTGCTTTCTTAAAATTCTTGCAGACGAAAGCGCGAGCCTATTTAAAATAAAATCCCAGGCACTAACTTCAAATCTTCCACGCAAGCATGGCACACAGACCACCTTCTATTTCTGAGGAAAATAACATCCAGTCCTGGTTTAACTTGTGCTCATTATGGTGGAAGTGGGTTCCCGGGCCAGGAAGTTTCATTGCTTTCCAAATAAATCTCACTAAACAGAGCTGTAATCCAAATTCCTCATCTTGTGGAGTCCTCCCTAAGTCCTCACATTACGTGAAAGCTTTCAAAAACTATAGGAATAAAAACTCACACCTTATCCTTCTAGATATCACTCATTGTAACGTTTCCATGGACGAAACCGAATAAAGTAGCACAGTTGTTTGAAAGAAACTGAAAAAGTGTCTTTTTTTTCTGGGAGAGCTGCTCATTTTCACCTAACACAAGCCAGTTTTTGATTGTTTCCACATAAAGGGGCTCTAAAATTCAAACCAGCTCATGAAAAATTATCCAAAAAAAGAATGAGGCCCTTCAACATTCCTCCAGTTTTACCGAGTGACACAGAGGGTTTTCATTACCTCGCTCACTGCTTGCAAATCTAAGACATCAACTTTGATTATGTTACATAGAACCTGGCAAGGGAACAATCAGCGGGTGCTGTGGGCGGGTGTGATCGTCTGTGTGCCAGTCAAAATCACTCTGTAAAGTCAAATAGCATAATGAGCTGTGTTTTTAGTGCCATTTAGAAAACAAACAGGGATATCTCCAGACCAATCTCCTCAGTGACCAGTGAAAAAAGGCTGCTATCACTGACATGTGGCATTCAAGTTGGGTGATCTTGGTAACAGCTCCTCAGCTGTGTGGAAGGAGGAACTTGTCACTGAGCCTAAACAGCTCTCTTGGCTTAGTTCTGCGAGCTAAAATACCCCCATCCCACCCCATCTACCCCCCCGACGCCCCTTCTCCTTGTGCTGTGTGGCGTCAGCTGCAATGAGCTCCAGATGTGGCCTGGCACCCCTCCAGTCACCGCACTGGATGTGGTTTGAAGGTAGTTTGGAAACACCACCCACCAGCAGATCCAATGAAAGTTCCTCAGACTGCAGCGAGAGGTTTCTGTCGCGGGTTTGTATTTATGCGGACTGCAGGAGCGCAGAAGAAGTGCAGAAGTGCACATCTGGGGAAGGAAAAGGTATCCGTCTCTATATACGTGCATGTGTTACTTATTCAACATGCTTATGTGAGACAATAGTTAGAAGTAGTTCCATCTGTTTCAGTAGATATGGAAATATCAACATCCTTTATTTGCCCCCCAGGCTTCCATTCTTTGTTCCCTTTATGTATAAATACTGTTTAAGAAAGCACTCAGTAATCTGAGTAATGTGTCCAGCCTTTGATAACTTGAGTCATCTCAATGAGAACGGAGGGACAAAAGCGAATAACTTTGAAATGTTTTACAGAAAGTATTGGTCTAATTTATACATTCTAACAAAACAGTTTTCCTTAGAAAGATATATAAAACCTGCAGGTCAAAGAGACATCAAAACCACCATTTATAGTAAATAAGAAGCCCAGGTTTCTAGGTTGTGTGACATTTATGTGGTTTGAGGTCATCATTTCACCAAAATACAAAGACCATCAACATCTGCAGCAGTAGGTCTGAAGCATTTGCCAAAATACTTCAGACTTGGTAGAAGCAGTTCAGACATGTGGTTGCTGTCACTGGCAAAAAAAAACAGTATGAAGGCTGAGTGTTCCTGAACACCAATTCAAACGTTTCAAATGTCTATTTGAGCAAATACATCAAAAAGAACTGCAATCATTATCAGATAAAGGAAACGTTTTTAAAATGTTGCCGTTTACTTGATACTTTCACTTATATGACCAGGCCACTTTAGAGATACATATATAAGTTGAGTAGCCACTCATGATGCATTACTATCAGCTGTAACACTGATGCTTTTTTCTTTTTCTAACAGTTACCCTGTTTAGTTTTCCAACCATGTGCTGGGAGGATCGAATGAGGTCACTCTGTGTAAACTGCCAGCTATTTCTCATGGTCTACTAGAAAAAAACACATGCTGCTTTTAAGCCAATAGCTCCCCCTGCTGCCCAGCATCTGCCGTGCCAAACCCAGCCAGGATCACTTCAGATCAATTTGCCTGACAAAATTTAACAAATAAGCCAAACACATGCACAGCTTTTGCCTCCAGTTTTAATACACTCTGATGCTTCAAATTGGCCACATGGTCAAAACAATCATAAACTCTGCAGAGAGAGGAG
Organism: Euthynnus affinis; assembly: GCA_029490765.1. Taxonomy (NCBI): domain Eukaryota; kingdom Metazoa; phylum Chordata; class Actinopteri; order Scombriformes; family Scombridae; genus Euthynnus; species Euthynnus affinis. Next base: position 27,456,111 of record CM055842.1, read on the forward strand.
ATGCTTTGCACTTACAAATTCAGCATGTGACTGACATTCAAATGACTCCAACCAATCATCATCACTTACTATGTTTAAGCTTTTGGTGCTTTCTGGCTCACGGTGTTGAATGAATATTTTATGTAATTTTATCATCTTTCAAGATAATCTAATAACTTTTTGTGTTTCTGCTGAATATTGATGCAGTTTGCTTGCTGATTTCAGCTCTTTCATAGTCAAAGGCAAACTTCAGTCTCTTAAACGGAGCTGAATGAATTTTCATGCATGCTTTTGTATTGAACTTACAAATATGAGTGCACAAGTCCAAACAACCCTGAAGTAAAATATTTAATAAAAAGCTCCAGCTCCAGCTCGGTGCGTCTACAGATGACAGACAAACATTTAGATTCAACCACTAACACCACATCAGATGGTGAAGTGGGAATATTAACTTAATCCATCTGACTGATGAATCACATCTGTCTATCTATCACTATTCACCTCTTAAACTCCAACTTAATACCTCAGTTGTAACCTTCTCTTCATAACACAAAGGCTGATGTATTGTTCTTGTCTTGTCATGGTCGATGATAAGAAGAATCTGGAGATGACTGCCATCACTGACCAATTAAAACAGAATGATTATTTATTTATCACTAACTGATAAGGGTGCAGCAGAAACAGATGCTGGACCTTGGTGTGTGATTTGGTAGGTTGTACAGGTTTTTGTAACTTTGAGGGTATGATTATGAAACAATCAGTAAAAAGGTAATCAAAACAGGATGATGCATATGGTTAGTATAGTGATGTCATGTTCAATCTGCTCCATCCAGTGGCACTTTGTTGAGGTTCAGTTGAGGAAAAAAGCAGACGAATATAGTGAGGTCAAGGTCAAGGTGAATGTAATCCTGACTTAAAGCAGACCTTGCCTATTCGTACAGTCTGTTTTGAGCTCATATAATTTTTTTCTGTTCATAGTCAGCAGTGACTCTGCGTGCTGCAGGTGCAGTGTGTCTGTTGTCATTGAGGTGGTTTTAAGAGCTGCTGCAGATCTCCCTGAGGTGCCAGCTGGTAGGGTAGCTGGAGCCTCTTGTTCTCCTGGCTGCAGAGTGCTGGACAGTGTTCAAGAAGTAGCTGACACACCTCTTCATGTCCCTGTTCTGCAGCCTGCTCATGCATGTAACAAAAATAACACACACAGACATCAGTTTAATCATAATAAATATACTTTATAACTCTGGAATTGTTTTATTATGGCAGTGCTGTAGTGCATGTACTATGACATGCCTACCTTGTGTAATGGAGACGCACCGTCGTCATCACACAGCATTGGATCTGCCTTGTGTTGCAGCAGGAGTCTAACCACATCCAGATGACCACAATAAGCCGACCGATGGAGCGGTGTGGCTCCTCCTGGTGTCTGAGGAGAGGCACAAGCACCGCTCTCAAGAAGAAACTTGCATATGGCAAGATGACCACTGCGACTTGCATAATGCTGCGACAAAACACACAAAAATGAAGCAGAAATTTAGATCCATGAAGATGTGAACTGGGAATACAACAGCTAACACCCCAAACAGCTTCCCAGCAGACTCACTAGAGCTGTGTATCCAGCCAAGTCTCTCAAGTTAGGCTCTGTGCCTTTCTGGATCAAGGATTTGACCCTCTCCAATTCCCCATCCATTGCAGCAGACCAGATACCTGCATGTGAGAATGACACTTATGATGAGAAAACACAAAACACACTTCAATAACAGATGAGACCCATAAATAAAGAATGTTAGTTGCAGACAAGTCATTTAATAAATGAAAGTAGATATTGTTTTAAATTTTGAAGGAGGTCAAGTCATCTTACTGAAAGAATCAGTAAAACTCAGTTGGTGCCATAGTGCAAACACATGCTTGACATAGTGTATAAAAGCAAACCTCGTTCAAATTCCATTTCACTCAGCGTCTGGTAAACACTGGGACTGGAGGCTGGATGGGAGCAGCACGCACATTGCTGTCGATCAGACGCCATTGTGTTAATGGGCACAAACAGGATTAAAATATCCCCAGATTGATTCAGATCTGAGGGTGGACATTAGTTTTGAAGTTATACACACACGGAGTAAACATGTTTCTGTTAATCAGTTCCGTGTTTCTTCTTCTATTACAAGTGGTCGACCAAACTTGTGGTGCATTGCACCACCAACAGGACCGGCTTCCTACAACACACACGCCCAGAGTTAAAAGTTAACAGAAGCAAATGAATTCATCAAGAATTTCAATGAATTCTTAGAATATGTTTAAATTAATTTAGACACACGGTAAAACAATACATTGCTGCCACAATAAACAAACGGGCTTAAGGATGGCGAACAGAGGATGGGGAATATCAGCAAGGGACGATATGAGATTTAAATCAAGCGTAGCTACGTATGAACGCTCTGACCAATCGCAGAGCTGCAGCCAGAAGGAACCCTTCAAGTGCTCTCTGATATTTACAAAGTTGTTTTTTGTAGCACATTTGTTTAGAAAACACGGTAGCACATAATGTTGTTCTGTGGCGGCAAAATGGTGATGAAAAGCGAGCTATTACATTGATGCACATATATTTTTTATGCACTTGTGTCAATATTGGTAATAATTTTTGGTATGACTCATCTTTTCTGTTTTCTTTAATGTCCTACATCAGCAAGAGTACCATTTATGTATGTAATATATAATTATATTAATATAAAGATACAATACTACCATACTCAGGTATAGCTAAAAGTCCAATATACAAGTACAACCTTATAATCACTACTTTTTCCGATTATTCCTAAATGCATCTTTTGACTCGTGTTGTTGTCTGATGCTGCTAGCTATAGCCAGCTTGATTCTGTAAGCGATTGTTAGCCGGCAAAGGCCACGTTGTTATTATTGTTAAAATTACAACAAAGTACTTAAAACCAAAGCCCTAAAGAATGAGAAGAGTTACGTTATTTGTTAACGGGACATCTAAAAATGGCAAGGTGGGTAACAACGGGGCAGGCTGTGAGAGAGGGAGCTTGGGCCGCAGAATGACTGGCGTTTTACTGAACATAACTTACGTGTTTAATTATAGCTAAAGTCAATATTAGACTTTTATTATCAACTAGGTCAAGTCAAGGTAAATGTTAACTCTGTGTGACATTTGTTACATACGGCATGAACTTCGCTCACCCGGCTTACACCGCTAAATGCGACTGATAAATCTCGTATTAGACTAGTATCAGTTTTTCCAACCTTTATGGTCTGTGAACCCTTAAAATAAAGGAGAGCCTACGTGAGACCATCGTCAACATGCTGCATTGTCTGCCAGTGAAATTACCTAGTATTGTCTCGATTCATCGGTTAATCGTTTTGTCCACAATGTCAGAAAACAGTGGAAAATATTCGTTAAAGTTCCCGACAGTCCAAAGTTACATCTTCAAAAGTCTGGTTTTGTCTGACTTAACAGCCCAAAACCCAAAGATTCAGTTTATCATCGTTTCCCACAAACAAAAGCAAATCGTCACATTTGAGAAGCTGAAACAAGCTTCTTTAGATTGTCTAACCGACTAATTGATTAATTGACAAATCCTGCAGCTCTAGAAAGATAACTTATTTTGTTTTATTTTAATAACTTTTAGAGGTTTGAGGAGGTAAAATTTAGAAATTCACAAGAAATAAAGCAAATATTAGAAGAAAGCTTGGAAAAAAATTACAATTTTGTTTATCCTCTCCTCTCCTATCATCTCACAACCCCTTTTGATTATTCCTTTGTGGGTCCTGACCCTGAGTCTGGGAACCACTGGACTAGATCAATGATTCTCAAAGTGGGGTCCTTAAGAAGGTTCCAGGGATTCCCTAGCAAGAAGAGGAATAACTTATTTTCAGTATAATTCCATCCATAAGTAACACTTTCAGGATGTGTGACTATTTTGATCATGGGTTTCATACACTTTCTGTAATAAAACACCTAAAAATAAAAATCTTATAAAATGGGGGTCCGTGGTCTAATTTCAGTTAGTTTAGGGGTTATTGACATGAAAACATTTGGGAATCACTGGACTAGATGACACATTTTGTTTCTGTTCTGTTATTTTTTTTTTTATAAAGACAGTCCCATAAAACCCAGTGATGTTTTATCTTTTCTTCCTAGGTTGTAGCAGTTTACGGAGCCTTGTCTGACTTACTATCCGTAGCAAGCAATAAGTTAGGAATCAAAGCCTCCTGTTTATACAATGGAAAAGGTGGCCTCATAGATGACATCGCCCTTATAAGGTAACAAAATAACAACAGTTACTGTATGCTGCTGAGCTCATTATGTACTTCTGTCACATCATTGTGTGTCTTATCTGTCTAATCTGTGCTTCTAACAGAGATGATGACGTGCTGTATGTCTCAGAGGGAGATCCGTTCATTGGTGAGTGCTGTCATGTTTGCTACAGGAGTCCAGTTCACTGACCAGTGAATAAAGTCTCACTCAGACACTTATCTTCTTCCCTCTCTTCTATATCTCAGACCCTCAGAATGAAGTCAAAGTTACCGATCAGCATGGAGCTCACACTGATTGGTTGACCCTTAATATTGGTGGTCGTCTGTTCACCACCACAAGGTATGAGGTCTTGATTGCTGCTTTTGTTGTAATAAACACATTACAGAACACCTAAATTAAACAGTATATATTCTGTTGAAAGGATCTACTGTGTTACAAACATATTTATTCATTCACTTCTTGGCTGAACTTATCTGTTTTTTTGTACAGGAGCACTTTGGTCAGCAAAGAACCAGAGAGTATGCTTGCTCACATGTTTAGAGAGAAAGGTAAGTTATGGATACAGAGTTGAAGACGATCAAGAACCATTTAACTTTGTTTAATGTTTCAAATCGATTTCATGAATCTCTGTTTGTTCCAGATGTGTGGGGGAACAAGCAGGACGAGCATGGGGCCTACCTTATCGACCGCAGCCCTGAATACTTTGAGCCTATACTCAACTACTTGAGACACGGACAGCTCATAATCAATGAAGGCATCAATATACGAGGTAAGCTGTTTGACCAGTCCAAAAATGTGAAGTCTCTAGAATAAAATCCTCACAGTCATTTCCTAATAAAATCCGAAAATAAGCACAATTTGGTAGAATTGTCGAAACTATTTTCCAGGTGTCCTTGAGGAGGCTCGTTTCTTTGGAATCGAGCAACTTGCTGAACAGCTGGAAGTAGCAATCAAGGTAATGTGAAGTGAACGAAGTAGATACTTATTTCCATTTATCAATATGTTGGCTCCCTTCAGTGTATACTGACTTGGTTTACTTTCAAACAAGAACTCTCAGCCACCTGAGGACCACTCCCCCATTTCGCGCAAAGAGTTTGTTCGTTTTCTTCTGGCAACGCCAACCAAGTCAGAGCTCCGCTGCCAGGTACAGCTAGTTAAAGATGTTTTCATTTATTTACCCATCATTTCACTATATCAACTTAAAATATGACACTCTTCTTTCAGGGTCTTAATTTCAGTGGGGCCGATCTCTCCCGGCTCGATCTGCGTTACATCAATTTCAAGATGGCTAATCTCAGCCGCTGCAATTTGACACATGCCAACCTGTGCTGTTCCAATCTGGAGCGGGCTGATCTATCTGGAGCCAACCTGGATGTAAGTCTGAGAGCTCTTTTCCTGTCAAGACCGTCTACTCAACTGACGCCTATTTTCTGGCAGACTAGCCAAAGGAAGTGCATCGCTGCCTCCTGGTCCGTGTACCCTTCGTTCAGAGCTGTGTTCAACTTGTTTGATAACAGGATAAAGGAATGTGTTAGTTTGTTTTTCTGCTTTTCAATTTCACTGTATGATCCTGGACTGTGTGCATGTAGCAGCTGACCTTTTTTTAGATGTGCAGAAAAACACAGAACATTAATTGCCATTAAACCCTGACTGATCCTGTCACTGTATTTGGAGATTTAAATAATCAATGAAATTATGCTGCTGTGCCTCGTATGTCAATAGGCAGAGTGTCTCTCAACAGGGAGATGTACCTGTGGGGAGATAGGTGGATGTCACCCTATATTTGTTAAGTCTATCTTCAGACATGGCACTAGAGCAAATCAATAAGAAGGGTATATGATTTCCATTGTATATGTTTTTATCTTGTAATCAAACAAGTTGAACACAGCTTTGGACGGAGTGGACCGCCGGTCCTCAAGTCAGTTAAAAACAGCAATGAATTTGCTCTTTGCGAGTGGAAATTATATAGCCTATGTGTTTATTTGCACATATAACGTGGGAGTTAAGTGAGATCCGATCACACGTGGTCACTCGAGACGCATGTTAATACCAGGTGTTAACAGATGTGTTCAGAGCTGTCCACTTGTGATCGGATCACCCAAGACTCATGTCAATGCCAACTATAAACAGGGCCAATGATTCATGTAGACAGACAGCGCCAACAACAAAAGGGTTTCACTGTAGGGAAGTGAACATTTCCTACTTCTGTCTTGAGTTGTGTGTAATTTTTAATTGTTGGCCTTCCTGCTGGTGAACAATGGGCTGTGATTTTGGTATTTGGCTACGTCACACCTTCTCAGTTCTGTGAAGGAAGGACCATTCTGTTCTTTACCGTGGTCCCACACCTACATGGTCCACACCTACACTCTTATTCACCCCTTTAAAAAATAACAAGCAGACTGTTTGCTTCTCTGTTTGGGGACTTAACCTGAATGTCTTGTGGGGTGTGATGTAAAATTTGCAATGAAACATTATGAATACTGTTGATGTCTATTTCTTGAAGGGTGCCAATTTACAAGGGGTGAAGATGCTTTGTTCCAATGCTGAAGGAGCTTCTCTCAAAGGATGCAATTTTGAAGATCCATCTGGACTGAAGGCCAACCTTGAAGGTAATCCATCACAAATCTTACTCAATGAAGTCGCGGTCCCATATTTGTTGTCATGTTTTAAGTAAGTGTTTTTGTAATTAGGAGCCAACCTGAAGGGAGTTGACATGGAAGGAAGTCAAATGACTGGCATCAACCTGCGTGTGGCCACTCTGAAAAATGCAAAGCTGAAGAACTGTAACCTGCGGGGCGCCACTTTAGCAGGGACTGATCTTGAGGTAAGTCAAGGCTATCGGAAGGGATTATCTCTAAAAATGCTCATTTAACCAGATATGTTGACGCAGATGACAGTTTGTATTCATCATGGGGCCAAAAAGGATGAAATAAAGCAGATCTGAATAATTGTATACATCTATAGATGCTTTTAAGATGTTTGTGCAGCACTAGAGCTGAAAGAATCCACTATATCACTGAAAGAAAATTCATCTGCAAGTATTTTGATGATCAATTGTTTAAGTAATTTATCAAGAAATAATACCAAATATTCTCTGGTTCTGGTGTAAGTTGAAGATTTTTGGGGGGGATTAGACTGTTTGTCAGAAATAAAACAAGCAATGTGCAAACATGGGCTCTGAGAATGTGTGCTTCTGACATTTTGTAGACTAAACAATTATTTGTAAAAATAATTGGCAGATGACTTGATACTGAACATCATTGTTAGTTGCAGCCTGAACGAATCCCTGACACCCTCCCCTCCCAAAAAAAACAATTCTCCTGCTGATAGCAGGTAGCAGGATCCCCAAAAATTAAGGTAAAGTTGCATAAAGTTGAATAAGTATATAACCAATTATTATGATGAGTACAATGAAGTTGATCTTTATATTTGTGTTGGAATTCATTTGCTTTTGTGCCTTTAGTTATCTACAACAAAGTGAATTCCCCCAAACGTCAAACTATTCCTTTAATCGTCTGTCTAACCATTTCATCACGGCACTTGTATGAAATTGCGAGCAAGTGTGTGTGAACATTTTTCAACAGGCTTTTAAATGACCTTCATAATACATTACAGTTCTCTACTTACACTTTCACAAGCTTTTCACCAATTCATGTAATCTTCCTGTCTTACTGTTTTGTCCCTGCTGCGTCTTTGCAGAACTGCGACCTGTCTGGCTGTGATCTACAGGAAGCCAACCTGAGAGGATCCAACGTGAAAGGAGCCATTTTTGAAGAGATGCTGACCCCGCTGCACATGTCCCAGAGTGTCAGATAACTCAGTTACACGCCTACAAGTCCGATCTGGACTTCAGCCACAGATGGCTTCTTTATTACTCAGTTCCTCCTACAATATATCCCCCTACTATCAATCTCTCTATACCTGTGTACAACACAGGTAGTTGTATGCACATCCCTGGCATTCCACCTATGTTATGTTAGCTTTAAATATCTTGCACTAGAATTTATCCAGGGTTGTCCATGTATGTTTGTATGGTAGGATGTTTTAAAAATGTTCAGCTACATATATCACCAAAACAAAAATAATGTTCCTAGTGTATGTAGATGTGTCTGGATGCAATCCAACGACTATACTCATTTAATGTTTTGCATAACTTATATTCATTTCATATTACTTGACATGTTAATGGGAGTCAAAACCAGACTTTTGCAGTAAAGTTCAGAGTACTGAGCTTCACTGAATGCTGCTGTAGCAGAAACTGAAGGGGTCATTTACCAATAACTGTGTCGCTGTACGTTCCTATTTAAGTATGTTACTTACTTTTGCTGGATACAATACACTATAAAGGAAGCAATGCAAGCCAAAGCCATACAATAGCACAGTCTCAAAGGCTAGACGTGCTGTTAGTGCACCATAAAACTATGTGACAAGCTAGTTTTCAACACAGCTTGGGTATGCAATACATGATTTACAGCTGTGAGGTTTCTCTTTTCCTACTTTTGAATATTGTGTTCTTAAAAAGCTCTCCCTTGTTTTGCGCTCTGTGAATCTACCTCTTTTGTTTGTTTGTTTTTTTAATCCGGTGTGTGAGAGATCCCCAGTTGCATGCATTTGACTGTGGTCACTGCTTATTGTAATGTTTATGTACGACATTCACTATTCCTCATATCCCATTGTGAGAAAATAATCCAACTTGGTGTGCTTTAACAGAAGGCTGTATTCACATGTTTGTGGATTTGCCTGGAAACATTTTCCATTTACATGACGTATATCACTTAATCATGCTTTCAACATATTTGCACAAGTATATATTTGATTTGTAACATGTTATATCTTTTCACCAAAAATGTTTATTGCTTGTTATCTTATGTAAATCAAATCCAGTGCTTCCAAAAAAAAAAGGATCACTATTAATAGATTAGGCTGATGTTTTGTTAAGGAACAATCTCACTTCAGTTCTTACTGGACATTGTCTGTTTGCATGTGTGAAGAGCTATCCTCGCCTTTGACTGGTGAAGTTTCTTTAGCTGTAGCTCAAAGCTGCTCCGATGCAATACTATTCACTCAGTTCAATCGTAGGTACCCAGCCTGTGAGAATGAATGATGAAGGCAATCATGTTGTGTATTTCACCATGAGTGTGAAAATCACAAAGAGCTATGGTTATTTATTTTAATACATCTCTCTGAATGCAATATGGGGCAGAGGTTGTTTTTTTTGTTGGAGACAGGGGGCGGTGTAGTTCTCCCTGAGTATGATTATTGCACTCGACCGTGGAAATATATTTCCATAAATGACTGTTATAAATAAACTGCTATGAAGAAGAGTAAGTCTTTTTCTTTGTCATGAATTTGTGAATCCTTGATTTACCAGTATTGGAAAATGGCTAGAGGTAAATCACGACCAAATACAAAGCTTATCTGATGATGACACTTGTTCTTTTTGTGGAAGGACAAAAATCACACACTGTGTAATCTTTTTAACAGCTCTACAGGTCACCAGTTAATCCCACTTTGTGACCTCCTGCGGTGAAGTGTTGGGCTTTTGACAAGAAAAGAAGCAGCATATAAACCTTGGAAAATGCTCAGCAGCAGCAGCTGCATCAACATCCACATAGGCCGGCAGCCAAGAACAAATCAGAGAAGCAGCTTGCCTTATGCACAGAAGGTAAAACCTTCAGAGATGTGATGAATAAATCTGGGCATGTGTAATTTAAAATTGAAGACTATGACAATAATATGTTGGATTAAGAAAAATAAAATTATTATTGACCTGCTTATATGTGTAATATGAATCTTTCCCTCCCTCAGAATGGCTATGCAAACATTGGCACTGTGGCTGCTGCTTCTAGGCTCAGTGGTGCCACAGGTCTGCTGTCAGCACTGGTCATATGGACTGAGCCCAGGAGGGAAGAGGGAACTGGACAGCCTTTCAGACACACTGGAGAACGTAAGCATGACTCCTCACGTTTCATCTAAGAATTTAATTCTGTACATATTCATCATTATGTTTTCTCCTCTACAGGTAGTTGAGGGGTTTCCACATGTGGACACACCTTGCAGTGTTTTGGGTTGTGTGGAGGAATCGCCTTTTGCCAAAATCTACAGAATGAAAGGATTTCTTGTAAGTTTCGCTCATTTGTAATTCTGTGTTCAGTTCAATCAATCAGAAATATCTGGTAAAGCCTCTGGCAGTCTTGACATTATTGACTATGATGATGACTAAATGTTGATTGTGTCTTCACAGATTTAATGTTATTCTTATTCTCTTTTAGGGCAGTGTGACCAACAGGGAGAATGAACACAGAAATTATAAAAAATGATGATTACTTGATTCTACAATAAATGATCATATTGGCATATCTACATTATTTTCTGTACTACTTTTAATGTAGTATGATTGAATCCATTTTTATTCCACTGTGTCTTATGTTTTATCTTGTCTTTGCTTTGTTTTTGCTACTGTTTCTTGCTCTAAATGATTACAGAGACATGCTGTTTGAATAATAACACTTTTAAGAACACCTTATTTGTATGTTGTACAGCAAACATTTTGAAATTGATTAAATTTATATCCCAGCGGTTTCTAAATTCCTGATGGCATACAATACAGCAGATTTACACAAACAGTATTTAGGTTTGGCCAAGAATCAAGTCTACAGCATCTGAAATGTCAAAGATAAACACAATATAATGGCGTGTAGGTGATGCTTTATGCAAACATAACATGGACTGCGTGACTGTCAAATGATGAAATGCAGAACAGACAGCTGAGGTGTTTAATTCAGGATAGCTGATAATAACCTTACATTACAGCATGGATTTGTCAAAATAACTGCCCATAAGCAGGAAGACTGGAGTGTTTTATTGTATTTGAAAGTTATGCAATGTGTCAGCATTAGTTTGGTGTTTCAGCTAAAAAAAGTTTGTTGTGCATAATTTTAATTTTCTCAAATTACAAGGTTTTTTGTATACACAAACCAAAAGTGACAAGTGTGTAGGGTTTTTTTTAAACCAACAACAGAGAAAACTGTTGTTTTTTTATTTTATGATGATTTTATGTCTTGAGGTGAAAATGTCACACAAACACATGAGCTCATTATGTGGCTTTTGTTTTCTGGGACTTGAACATGTTTGTGATTTGCTTAACAGTGTCATGTTTGTTCCCACTTCTGCTTCAAACAGCAGCTCAAGAGTTTTATTTGTAATCTGACAGTAAAGTCTTTAAAAAGCAACATTTTCTGTGCTCTAAAATATGCGTAAAGACGGAATGTGTGTCAACAAAGAATATTATAATGAGCATTCTAAATTATTATTATTCTGGAATACCAGCACATCATCATAATGTAAAAATTCTACACAGTCCACTCAGTTTAACTCAGATCTTGGACTGAGAGGCAGCTTTTTTCAGTTGGAATTTATATCTTCAAATCTTCAGCCATCTGTTTCTTCATACTTCATACAGGATCTTTGTTCAGTTGACACACATGGGGAGTAGACACAGCAGAAGAAGCAAGGTAAGATTTTTCTCATTTGAAGATGGCAAACCTTTGGGCAAACACTGACTGTAATTTAGGATTGTACTTATCTAGGACAGATTACTTTTTCTTTCATGTCTTTGTGTTTGCCTAAGTAGTCAACACATTGGTTAAATGTTTTATTTTTCTGGAAAGCATATAGATTTTCATACGGTTTGATTAGTAAAGTTAATATTTCACTTTTAAAAAAAAGTACGTTTGTGTAAGAATCTGCTCCCAACCAACCCCTAAATATACTGAGAAAAAACAGTTTACATATATTCTTAATTAATATACAATAAATACAGGATTGATTTCATGATCGCAACAGGGTTTCTCTCCAGTTTGAAACATATTTTTTTGTGTGTACTGTGACATTTAATTAAATCTCATAGTCCTAAAACAGATTGAAAGTTTATCCCATAACCAGCAATGTTTGAGTGAAAAGCCTGATTCATATTGGTTCAAATCGTGTTATTTACACATCTTATTTCTAGTCCTACTTATTTTCTATTATTTTCTCATTTCACACATATATTCTTTCATCTCAACTGTGTAAAAACTGCACTGTAATTTATCTAGATTTCCCAACAAACTTATACACCACTGAAAAGAACAGGTTTTATTTAAATAAAAACACACAAAAAATGTAGTAATTTTACAAAAACTGTAAATTGATGTGAAGAATAAGTGAAAACACCTGTGTAGGAGTTCAGGGTCTAAATCTAATATTGATTTCTGGCTCGAACACTGCAGTATATATAGCTGAATGTCTCTAAATTTGTAATGCAATGATATTCTTAGTTTAACACTTCCTGTATATTTCTGTGCATTTACAGGAGAGTTCAGGGTAGTGGTGTTGCTTGCAGAAATGGATGAGGAAACACCTTCAACCTTTCTGTCTGCTGAAGAAGGAGGGGAGATGAGATAGAGGGCTTGCATCAGAAAGGTGGACCCAACTCAGGAGACATCCTTTCCAGACGCTTGCCTTGGAGAAAAAGCAATTCTGGAGCTTCGCAAAGAAAACGAAGGCAGACGGTGGCGGCAAAGACGACAACGCTGCTGTCTGACTAGCTCCTCAAAAGGCAGGGATACATCGTTCTCTTACCTTACATTGCTCTTCTCCTTCATTTCCCTCCTTCACTTATCTACCCTCACTGTCCTTCTTCTTCTTTCTGTGACCTATCTACTCTCAGTCTTCCACTTTCCTCCTTTAAACATCTACCTTTCCTCTTGTTTCTTTACCTGTTCTCTCTTTGCATAGCTCATCTACTCTTCCTCTCTTTCATGTTTTCTTTTTTCATCTCTCTCTTTTTCATCACCTTCCATCTCCTTTAACTCATATTCTTTATTCTACATTCCTCTTTTATCTCCTATCTTTACTTTTACACTATTCTGTTTCTTTCTACTTTCTTTCACATCCACCCTTCCTTTTTGTCATCTTCCTTCATGTTTCTCTTCACTGTTTCTTTCCTTCATCTTCTATCCTTTCTTTCTCAACCCTTTCCATCTTTTGTCATTCATCTTCATCTCCAGTCCACCCTTTCTCTCCTTTATCCTCTATCCTTTACATCTCCACTCTGCCTGTCCTTTTTTTTCTTTTCTATCCCTCCATCTTCTTCCTTTACTGTTCCACCTGCTTGATCTTTCATCCTATTTATGCCTGCCTCTCCTTCCCCTACTTTTTCTTCTATCT